>OZ010666.1:56269236-56654236 GCA_963932185.1 Troglohyphantes excavatus | reverse complement strand
GAGCTTCTCTGTGATTCGAGAATTCATACCAATTCATATGAATTCTCGAATAACCGAAAAGCTTACGCGCGTTCGTGTAGAATGGGCCTTAAAGTTGTTTTTCTCAGTGTGAGCTGAAAAAATAAGGACTGGGATTAGATCCACGCATCGTGATTTGACTCGTATCTTTGGTTTTGTCATTAAACCCTGCCACAGACGCATCTGACTTAAAGTATAATTATAAACGATTAACTTAACATATATATTTTCATATTGCATTTAATTTTCATAAATTTTTCACTCGATGTGAATTTTTTTTTCTTACTTCCCGAGCGGTACAATAACATTAAAGAAAATAAACCAACAACCATTCGAACCTTTGATCACCCTTATTTCCATATGTGTGAAATCATTTGGTCAATTCGATCAATTGTTAAGTCTTGCGAACCTCTCATTCGTAATAAGTGACGCTCCCTAATAATAAGCTATGTTATTCCAGTAAGAATTTCGTCATCTGACCATGGTTCAAAAATACGAGGCATCGTTCCCAGGTTTTTCCTTCGAGGTAGACCCCGAACCGTCGCCAATAGCCTACTGTACAGCTCTAGTGCGACGTTAATTAACACAAACAATCCAGTAAGAATTTTTTTTAATTCGTGCCTCCCATTCGATCCAAGGCTTCCGTGGCCGAGTGGATAAAGGCGTCAGCTGGTAATCAAAGGGTTCTTGGTTCGATCCTATGCGACGGAATTGACTAAGAAAAGTAGTGATCTTGTGATCGGAGGATTGCCAGCTTCACTACAAATACTAGGAATGTCGTCCAAAACATCCACAAAAATTTTCGGCGTGTACGGGACTGGTGTACGATACATCTGATCGGGGTCCAAAGTCCCGACGTCTATTGAAGGCGTTGGGTATCAGTTGAGGTGTTTCCTCGTCAACCATGGTTCAAACATACGAGGCATCTTTCCCGGGTCTTTCTTCGATATAGGCCCCGAACCGTCGCCAATAGCCCAACAGTCAGCTCTCGACGTACGTCGACGGAGGAGATTTTACCGCCCTGTGTGTAGACGCTAGATATCTGTGAGCGGCGACTATATAAAATTATTTGTACATAGGGCAAAAAATCCTGCGTGTGTGCAACCACTCTCAAGAACGTTCAACATGAACGTACAAAACAGATGTCTATTTATGAAGATGCTACTTAAAATCCGAAACTTGATGATTAAAAATTATTTTTTTACTTAACCAAACTGACACAAAAAAAGTACATTAAAAAAATGATGAAAATTCTACTTAAATTCAAAATGCGGTGCTAAAATGCCTACTTTAGTAACCTCGCTCCAAACCATCTTCTCCTCTACAAAAAACAAAAAAACTTAAGTTTTTTCACATGCGGGCACAACCAACCAATAAAATGTATGGAATGTCCCGCGCTTGAAATTACCGCGAAATCATTGATATTGCGCAACAAGCGTATACAAATAAGTTTGTTTTTCTGCTGTCATGTTTCACTTAAAATTTTGAAATCGTTGCTTTTTTTTAAAGTCAGATGGGGCAGCAAGGATGGTTGTACTTGAATGAAAAGGGCAAAAGAGGGCGGCATTTTTGCAGAAGAGGGCGGCATTTTTCAAAAAAAGGGCAGGAGGGCGCTATCGAGATTAAAAAAGGGCGGGCAGGGCGGCCCGCCCTTCAAAAAACGCCTAGAATGAACACTGTGTACAAGTTAATTGTTTGTTTTGATTATTTTCAGATTATAATGGCATAATATATCATCATAAGAACGAAGTATTATTAGAAATAGAATGGTTTGACTAATGTGCAGTTAAAAAAATATTTAAATGCGAATTTAATTACGTACTCAAATTTAAGTAATCGTATTTTCTCAAAAATGAAAAGTGTTATTTAATATTGCTAATCTCAGCTTCTGTTCAAGCCATCTTAACAAAGCTACCTGGCAAACTTAAAATAGTTGGTTTTTCCCATCATTTGATGTCGATTGCTTAAACGGAAACCGAGTTATTACAACATATTATCTTACATCCCATTTTTTTTGGCTCACCTTTTTAACATTTCTTCTGTTTATAACTTTTTCACATCTCTTTGGTGAACGTAGTACAACGGATAAGGTCCTGGACACTTTGGTGCCTGAGTATATTTGTTCAATTTCCGATAAGTATTGGTTGTAATTGTCGATATTTATCGAAAGTGATTTCTGAAGGCAAGAAACTGCCCTTTTTTATTCATTTTTAACCGACTGAACAGTGCGCCAATCAAAACCCAAAATAAAACCCGTCAGAAACTTTAAATTAAACCGCCAACGCGCGCCAACTCGAGAGGTTATCAATTTGATAGTTATATATGTTTTCTCATTGTACTCATATTGGAGTACATGTCTTTTTCAAAAATGAAACTTATGTATTCTAAGCTATGATAAGCATAGAATGTAATCAAAAATGAGTAAATTTTACTTATTTTTGAGTACCTATTTTTAATAGTGTACTTACTCTATTTGCATAATGCTAAAAGGTTTTACACATAGTACACTATAAGTTTAAGAATACTAACATACTTTAAACAACGTAAACAATGTTTTTAAGAATGCTAAAAGACTTTACACGTAGTATACTAAATATTTCAACTCAAATAATCAGTTGGTATTGTTATTTCACGAAATGTAACTTTTTCATTCATCTTTTCTTAAAATTATTAATGATTGTAAGGAAGCCTCTCATTCACCATATTTCGACGACGCGTTAATCATTCTATTTTTAGATCTAATTCTCAAAAATAATTTATTCTTCAATGGGTTACGTCATGGAGGTGGCCCCTCCCCATTCACATCCGAATCCAATAGAAAATCGATATCGGATAAGTGTGGGAGGGGATAACGAGGCAGGTCATTGACAGTTAGTTTTGCCTCACTGACTGATGACGGTATTCAGCGGTTGATGCATCGCCTCATAATTGATTTCTCGCATGACCTTAGTCCCCCCAATCGCATTATTTAAGGCTCTGATGAATAAATAAGCATTAAGGCGACCTTCCGATGACTTTCTGGGGGCTAAATTTAAGCGTCCAAGGCCACGTTAATGCACTCTATAAGTGGGTCATAGGATGGCGTTTGAGTCAAAAGTGTTATTTTTGTGGAAAGTACACGTTTTAATGTTCCTATGGCTTATGAGAATTGGATTGAACTGTCGTTAGTGGCTTTTTGGAAAGTGTCCAGTTATAAATATAGGGATAGCTTTTGGATATATTAAGGGGGGAGGGCCTAGAAGGCTAAAAATGACACCAGGACAAATTTTGATGTTTTTTTTTTTTTTTTTTTAAATTTTTTTCAAAATTTATGAACCCTACCTTTCAAATGATACATAATACCAGATAAAAAGTGGGTATGTAGTATTTTTAGATACCAATATACTTTGTTTTTAGATAAAACAATGCTATACATATTTAAGAAGGTGTGTACAAAATTTCAAAGAATTAGAAGAAAGAGAACATGTGATTGTTTACATGTTTATATACCTTTTTACGTTGCAAAGCTCGTCATTTATTCAAAATATTGTTTATTGAATTTTGGTCATGTTTTAAAATGCTAAGGCTTTGTAAACAATGTACTTAAAACTAAACTGTTAATAGTTTTTGAAGCTTTAATATTCTTTTTATAAACGTATGAAGAGATTTTTTAAATTAAGTTCTACGTTAATTTTTTTTACGAATTAATGAACATAATTTAAAAAAAAATATTTTTAGGTCATAAACTTAATATAAGTTTCTGAAAACAATTAAAACACAAATTTGCAAAAATCGATACATACGTTTGTAAGATATACATTAACGTTATTTAATCATGAAAAAAATGTTAAATGTTACAAATGGAAGCAGGAGTAATGTTTTTTGAAAAAGCCTATTTATAATAAAAAACGCAATTAAATAAATTGGTTTTTTAAATATTTTTTTTCTTTAATTATTGTTCAGAAAAAGATGTTCTAATAATGAAAAAAATATGGTATTTCTGTATTCATTAATAAAAAAAATATGATTTGGGGTTCGGGTCTCCCTTTAAGGACAACTACCTAGTAAACGTATATCGATATTTTTAATATTAAGTTTTAATAAACTTGAAACGCAGCTAGTTTCGAATAGCTATAAAACTGAATTGCTATAAGCAATTTTTTAAAATCACGTATGGTATTTGAAGAGAACATCCAAATGAATTATTAAAAATATTAATAGCTGTGTCAGAAATTAGACAAAAGGGTTTTACGTGAAATGTCATTGCAGAAGATAATATATTTAGGGGCTGGTTGCTAAAGAAAGGAAGATAAACAAGCTTTCCGGTCTGAATCCATGTATCCCATCTCCTTCATGCTCGGCCCCACGTTGCTGGGGAACCCGTTGAAGCATATAAATAAATTATTTATAAGAATTGAGTGGGTTTCTGCACAACTCGAACCCAGTCTGTCTTGGTCCGAAGTCGTGCGCTCTACTGAACGGTTTAGAATAAATCGTGATGATTATTTATAAAGATATTTTTTATACAATATATCTAAAAGTGTTAAATTAGTTTCAAAAACTAAATGTGATTTTACAAATAAGAGTCTCAGTTGCAAATTTTGAAGATGAATAGTAAACTTTCTTTATTATTATATTTAATATAATGGATTTTACATGGGTCTTGGCTCCTAATTTTCTATCAAAATGGATCAAATTTATGTCAATCAAGCTATTTGTATGGAGTAACAGTGTCGGAATATATCCCCTTATGGCGTTTCCATCGTGTTACTCCATATAGTTGATTTTAAAGACGTTTTACGTTAAAAATGGTTAGATTTCCTTTCGTTTTGGCTTACTAATTTGTTTACATTGATTTTCAGATGTTACTTTATTTCAATATTTTTTTTATTTCCTTATATCATCATTGAGAATATAATGAAAGGGTCTTTAGGACCCAGGAAACTAAAGATCTTTCATCAACCACTTAAGGCATGTTTGGTTCCTTGTGACAATTGCCATTGTCCAATGTTTGATGTTAGCTTTACTCTTTCTTTGTTTCTGTTCCTGATGTAACGGTTCTTTTATGAATAATAGTTCTATTCTTGGAACAATTGTTTCTATTCTGGACGCCATTTTTTCCCTTCGAGAATCACCAAGCTGCGTGAACAATTGAACACCACGCATGAAAATACCCTCTTGCCCCACTAAAATTCCAATTAAGGAATGTGAAGATAATTTGTTTCGTTAATAACTTAATTAGGATAGAAAAATGTGTAATTGGCAATCTTCCAGTTAAAATGCTTGAAGGAGGCAAGAAGATAAGTCCAAAGCTATTTTGTTACCCGCCGCGTTATTGATTGCTTTGCAACAGAAAACAACTGCAAAGGCAGGAAAGATTTGTTTTGCAAGCTATTTTTGCAACAATATTCGACAATAAAAACATTAAAAAATGATAAACAAATCAACATACATTAAAAATGTAAATAGAGAATTTCCGTTGATTTTTTTTAAAAGGTTGTATTTAAAAAAATAGGGTTAAGAAAAACATAAATTGAATAAATGAAACGTTTATTTATGTTCTATTAGTATTAAAACTACTGTTTAATTATGTTGTTTTATTAATTTATCGTTTGAGACAATTTGTTTATGTATTTCTTAAAGAATATCCTTTAAAGTTGTCAAATGAAAGAAAAATATGTCACTGTCATTAAACTTCAATAAAAGATTTAGTTAAAACTGCTTTTATTATTATTTTCAAGAGTTTCGACGAATCAGAAGAAACGTTTTTACTGAATGAAATATTTTATATGAAGTTGCAATTAGATGTGTCATAACGTTAAGGATGTAGTCTTACTTTTTAAGTATTCCAAATATTTAGGTTATCACAAAATACATTTTCATACCTCGTAACCTCGTACCTCATAACCAACTTAAATAGTTTGTTCTCTTTATAGTTTGGCTTTGGCTAAATGGCGTCTGTGATGTTACATTTACATGGTATATATAAACTGATTGGTAAACTCACTTAAACTCGTTTCTGATTCGCTAAGAGTAGTTTTTAGGGCGTTTCCCATCCGCCAATTAATCCGAGCCAGACAATAATTGTTTCATAGACGCTCGTGGATCTCCCGTTATCCCAGCATTACACATTTACTTTAAATCTATAAAAATACTCAACATACAAACGTTATTTCAAATATAAGGCTTTGTGGGTATTTTTGACAGTTTTATCTATAGTAATAAATAAAAATAATGGTTTTTAATACACAAATGGAAAATAGAAATTGAACTATCTTCCAATGAAACCAACTTTACAATTTAAATTTTTTGCTCGCAAGCCTAGTGGTATCAAGAAAAAAAAATATGTGCTCTTTGCTCAAATTTTTAGACATATCGGTTTCTGTCGGATTAATGTTTTTTTTTAATACCATAAGTATTTTTTAAAATTAGTAATGTCTGTATAAAAAATATATCATGAGAGTATAGTTTTTTAAAATACAAATACAACGTTAAAATACGCAATAAAAATGTTTGCGTTTTATTGAGTTATTTTAGCGTTGTATTTGTATTTTAAAATTCTATAACGCAATGTTTCTATAAGACGAGTTTTTATCTTATGAGTGTATAGTGCCAAGGTAACACAAGTAACTTTTATTTGTTCCTATATCTCGCATGACATGGGATAGAAATATTAGAGTTAAATTTTTATATACCAAAAATATACAAACTAATTTCATGTAATATTAACTATTCTTCAAAAGTGGTTCAGAGAAGTATGTTTAACATTATTTTAATTTATTTTTAAATTTTTAGGGTTTTAAGTTTAAATTAAAATATATTCGACTATAATTATAGTTAAATAATTATATTATAAGGGATTAATAGTTAAAATAATACTTCGATTCCGAATGTGTTCCCCATCGCATTTTCAAAGTTCATATTAAAATCTTTAAAATGAAAAGTTAAAATATTGACAAAACTTCCATTCAAAATATTTAAAATAAATACAGAAATTTCAGGGGGAAATGAATTAATAAGTGTTTGAGTTGTATATAATGTATGTATAATATTAAGAGTAACATAGAATTGTGACAGTTAACGGGACAGCAAAGACATTAGTAACCTAAATAAAATATTATTATTGAGTATTTTAACTTTGCATTACAGTAAATCATAAATGCGTTTTAATATTATAAGATCATTATAAGATATAAAATATTTCTTTAGCACATTAGATATAAAATAAATATTTCTTTAGCACATTAGATATAAAATAAATATTTCTTTAGCATATTAGATATAAAATAAATATTTCTTTAGCACATTAGATATAAAATAAATATTTCTTTAGCACATTAGATATAAAATAAATATTTCTTTAGCACATTAGATATAAAATAAATATTTTAGATAATACCATCAGCATATAACTCTTTAAATGCATAAATGATATGATTAATGTATGAACATCTAACCAAATGACAAAATACGAAATTCTAGTGATTTTCATTTTGTAAAGTTTGAGAAATAATAATAAATATTGGTTATTAAAATAAATAATAAGAGACAATTGACCAAGGTGTCAAAATTAATGTGGCCAAATATAATTTCAACTCAAAGTGTCAACAACGAGTAATACTTACGTAATATTTTTTACACGACGGCACAAATAGCTGCGTTATATATTTAACAAGCATGCGCAAATTCGAATAAAAATACTAATATTGTTAGTTTATCCAATCGCCATTTTGTGATTAGTTATTACGCTGATTTTATTACTTCATATAGTTGATAATATTTTTATATAAGATATAAATTATCTCCAAAATGATGTATGGTAAGTTTTTCATTCCGTTCAATCTACAGCAAGTAGCTCCACCCACTTGCTTACATGAAATATATCTCAAAATTAAAAATGGAAACTTTAGGTCTTTCCCGTCAAAAAAGCCGAATGGAAATTGATTTAGTAGAATGCTCCTATATTTTTTACGTTTACCGATATAATAATAAATATTTTGTAAGAGTTTTGTTGAAAGTTAATTTATTTTTTAGTCAAGATACTAATGTTTTTTCAAACTTTAAAGGAGTTGCCATTTGAAATTTAATTTCATCCATATTTCGATTAAACTAATTTAAACTAATTGTATGGAATAGTATTAAAAATATAAATATTATAATTTAAATGACCTTTAAGATAAAATTAGATATTCATAAAACATGTTTTTCTCGATATATAGATTAATATTTATTTAGATATTTTAGCTTTAGAGTGTATGAGTTATTATTTGTTGTTTACCACGTAACTAAGGATCTAATGCTACGTCATCACTCCTTTCGATGAAACGGAAATTAACATTTCCTAAACAAAGCCAAACTCCATTTGTGCATAATTGTGTTTACCCACAAGATAATGTAGACAGACACTTATAATCGGAAAAACCCTTTTTGGGAATAAATTGTGTACAAAAATAGCTCTATAGTTATTAACGGAGCAGATAAAGAAAACTTTGACTACCTTTATAATATGATAAACATTGTTTAAATATTAATATATATCGTGAGTTATTATATTTGCAGTATTATAAGCATTTTAAATGCATTTACCATAAAATAAACGTGGGTATATTACAAATTATCGACTCACTATGCAAAAATACATTAAGTTTCTGTTATGTGTTATTATTATATTTAATTTGTTTTCTCCTAACATTTTAATATGATGAGTATTTTAAATGCCTTTTACATAAAATAAACGAAGTATGCACTTTAAATTATGAATGCACATAACAAAAATGCATTAGTTTTAATTCATTATTATATTTCATTCGTTTTCTTATACAATTTCAATTACATTTCATCTTTGTAATAAAACTAAAACTGTCTTGTAAGATCTGTATTAGATCTTTATCCTGTCAGTGGTAATAATATAGTTAAACTATGTGTATAATTAATTATATTTAAATATTTTAAGTAAAATAAGTTATAATATTAAGTTAATTTATTGAGATGATATAAAAAAAAGTGATAACTCAATTGGTGTTAAATAAATAGCAATTAATTTATATTTCGGCATTTTAGTTTTGTATAAATTAATTGATATTAAGATCTTGATTTTTTTTCTTCAATTTTTGGAATGTTATTTAAGTTTGTTGAAATTAATATGGAAATATTTAATTTGTTTTCACTGAAATAGACTTATATTCATATTTATATTTCCCACTTTTTTAATTATTTTAATGAAGATAATTTTAAGAAGATACTTCAACGCTTACGATATGTAAACTGTAAATTTTAATGAATTCAAAAAGTATGTGCATATCTATGAAACTTGAGACAGACTAACGGATATAGGCTACTATAAAAAGAAACTATATTTAATATATATATTTTATACAAATAATATGCTTAAAATTCAAATACTGATAATCAACAAAAATTGTTTTTAAGGAAAAATATGTAAATATATACAATTGCAATGCTCATTAAATGCGATTTATTTAGAAATATATTTATTATTTGTTTTAATTGTAGCCTGAAGTTTTAAGACTGCTCTTTTAATACAAATTCTGGAGGTTCTATAATGACTGCCAGAAACATTTCTTTAAATGCTAATATGAAAAGATCGGATAGTTATTATAAGTACTAATAAAACACTATATTGATTTAGCAAGTCTTAGCACTTTTCTGAATAATATTAAAGGATAATATAAATAAAAATCCCTTATTTTAATACTTATATGGAAATGCACAACACATGTTTTGATTTTGTATAAAGTTCATAAGTGAATTATAATAATATTTAATTAAAGAAAGCCACAGTAAAATGCGTGTCTCCATAGTTCATTTTACTAAGAGTGTGGGTACAGTTGTTAAAAATACATGCATTATTGCTAAGGTTGGGAAAGTTTTTGTTTGACTTTACATCTGAATTAATATTAAATAAAAAAAAGTAACTATTACTTAGGGATTCCTAACTATTATTATTAAATATTCTATGGCCATCGGTATTAAGTAAATATACTAAATTTTATATTTGCATGACATTTTGAGAGGAATTAAAAAAATTTCAAATATTTGCATGGCAACAATAACATACAGAGTGAGCTGAATAAAAGCTTGTGAATGAGATGCTTTTAGCAAAAAATAATAATATTGACTATCCTTTCAACGCAACGAAGAAATCTATGCTACCAGACATGTTTATAGAATGAACAAAAAATGTTTCAATCTTTTCCTTTCACAAAATGCATCAGCGACACATAACTGAATTCGTTATTTCGCTTATTCTTCGACTCTTTCAGATTGAAAAAATATGCAGATAAAGCCATCTTATAAATAAAATAGAATGAAAAAAAAATAGTTTGCAAATTTTTAATCTAAATATGAATGCTTGATCTGTAATTCAAATAGAATAAACTTAAGAATATCTTTTTCAAAAAATCGTCTGGTTTAATAGTTTCGAAGTTCCATCAATAAAAATCGACGTATCTTTTGAAATTGATATCGCATGCTGAATTCACTCAAAAAGGAATAGGGAAAACTGAAATATGATGAAAATGTATTCTAACCAAAAGAAATGGAATGAACGTGGCGTGTCTGGTTGTTTATCACAAAACACAAGAAAATTATACGAATTGCAAACCTTTTAAGTCAACAAAGTTTATGTCGAGTTCGCATGCCGGTTTCCCATTTACATTTCTTGAGTTTTCACACCCAATGTTTATAGCTTCTTTTGATGCGCTGTTTACACTTCCCAGATTATGTTTCAGAAAAAGTAGGCTAAGTATTAGTTTTTATTATATAATTCTAAGGATAAAGTTGGTTATTAAATAAAAGTGAAAGATTCTTTTAATATTATATTTTATTTACCGGATCAAAGTGTAAAATACTAAAAATCGTCTTCCTATCTGAAAGTATCCTCACCGTAAAAATACTCACACTTAAATATTCATACTATTTCAATTGCTTTTCATCAAACTCAAATCGTAAATATTTTTTTAGTGATATGTACTTTCTTTAAATTCCTAATTTAACAACTAATTTTTTAATATAACTTTTTTTATCAGACATTTTCGAAAAGTCTAAAATTGCACACTTAAAGTACAAAACTCCAAGTTCTGTTGTAATGCTATTATGATTTTATTTTATTAATTGGTACGTTGGATACAATAAAATAAAATAAATTGTTTTTGATACGCCTTAATTTTATTACATTTATTACAAGAATAATAAGCTAAATTGTCAATGTTTCCGATATGCGCACGACTTTCTAGCGTTATTTTAAACTGATCATAAGCATCCCTATTTGGTTACGTCATAATTCCAAACATTTAGAAACATTTCAAAGACGCTTAATGTATTTGAAAGTTTTCGTCACTATTGAATTATATTACAAAGTTGTGAAGAGTATCTAATTTAACTGTTATATTTGATCACAATTCCAACGACGCCTCCGTGAGTTACAAAGAGAATATCCTCTAAAGAATTACGGGGAATTTAAATCAAAATAAGCTGATTCTATTTTGGGATATTTTCAAATTGGCTTAAATGGACCATATCCTTTTAGATTTTTAGTTATTTTAAATGTGTTAAAATAAATTTAATTTAACTAGTAATATTACTAATTATTGAAACTTACGTGCGACCAAAACGACATTTTGTAGGAAAAATAACTCATTTGTCACTAGAATTTTTATAAATAATTTTTAAACTTTGCTAAGTACGAAAAATTTGCTGGACACATGAGTTTTAATTATATAATAAAATAAATTTTTACACGACACTAGTATATTAATGCTAAGTTTTAATGTTACTTAGGTAAAAGTTTATGTATTGAAAAATTCAGTTCTAGAAATTTGATTTCCATTTATAAGACTTTAGGTTTCCCCCCCCTTCAAAAGTACCCCCCCCCCTTAAAAGTATGTATAATATGAATTCGGTTTTAATAATTTCTGAAGAAAAATTCAAAAATAGGAAATCGTTTCCGATCTTTATTTTTGACACGGACCAAGAATAAAATTTGAAATAAGTTAGTAACATAAAAAATATTTCAAACTTATATTACAGCTTGGTTTAGTCAAAAAATTTAGCTTCTAATGTATAAAATAACTTTATAAAATAACTGTTTTGTTAAAAATATGATATGGCAAGTAAACTTTTTAAGAGTATATTTTACATCATAGTTGCATGTCTAGAATAATTTATAAGTGATAGAAATAGTGTTTTAAATATTTTAATTTTCTAGAGTATTTTTCGGTTGAAACACTGGGACTGGTTTCATATGTTTAAAAAAAAATTTTTTTAAATGTTTTCTGAAAAATGATGAATTTAAAACAAAGCATATTTTTAACTAACATAAATATTGATCTAATGATTGTAACGTCTTTTAATGTATTTTAAAATAAAAGGTATACACTGTGTTTTTAACAATTCGCATTTATTTATGAAATGTCGGCTCTACTATTTATTAAAAAAAATATTCTGTAGCAGATAAATGTAGAGTATTTTTGTGTACGAATATATCGTAATATTATAAAGTACATAATTATTAAGATTAAATTAGCAGAAGTGTTTTATAATCCTCAGATAAAAATGCTTTTATAAATTAGCATATTTTAAAACTAGATTGTCTTTACATGCTGAATAAAATTTATTTTCGTAATATTAATTATATTTTAGCATTATGCCAGTTTATACGCGTAATGTAAGAAAAGAAGTACACAATATCTATTTTTTTTTAAGATTTGTTGTGGACAAAATGTAAATATTATAATAATGCTAATTAAAATTCATTTAAATAGTGAAAAATATTGCATAGATCGAATTAATATTTATTGTAAAATTTGAAATATATAAATTACAGTAATATCCTGCAAAATACTATCAACATATATTATCGACTTGTTGTTTTATATGTCCAACGTATAAATTAATATAATTCAAACTTGGATTAAAAAAAATGAATCTGTGAAATAAAGTACACATACCATAATTTAAAAAAGATAAATTTTAAAGTAAAAAAAAATGTGTTTATATAAAATGTTGCTCGTTTAAATTGTTTACATATTTAAGAAATTAGACCTTTATTTTAAATATTAATTGTTAGATTTATTTAAGTAACTAGGGCTTACTTTTTTTTTAGAATAGACAGATTATTTTGTGAAAAAAAAAACAGTTTATATAATTTAATGCGTTATTATTTTTATTAAAATATTTTCCAATGTTGTCTTATAACAAAAGGCAATCCATGCTATTTTCTTGTAAAATAAATAATCGTGTAAATAATATTAAAAAACCTTGTTTTTAATATTACATTAAAAACAAGTATTTTTTATTAGAAATACTAAAAATGTTTATAAATCTATTCTGCAGATATATATGGTAATAGAACAAAATTTAAATTTATTTAATAGAAATGTACAGTCGTGTTTATAATATTAATTAAAAAACTTTATAGCTAACATCCTTTAAACAGCTAACACTCTCCTGGAGTGATACACAATGTTTATTATTTCATTGTATAAATAATTTGGGAAACAAAATCAGGAAATAAAACTGATCACATGTTATCTTTTGATGCACAAATTTAAAAGTAAATTCACTTAAAACTGTCCCATTTTTATTATTTAATTGCTGCATACAGTAAAATAATGTCTTTTTCAAATTTTGAAGAAAAAAAATTCAGAGCTAAAAACAATTTATAATTATTTACTGTACATATACTCAGAGATGAATATGACACATTCCAAACACGCTATTTTGAGTTGTTTATGCAATGTAATTCGTAATTGTAGCTTTAAATAATATTGAAACAATAATTAAGTTCCTATATAGCATTTATAAAACAATATTTTAGTTTTTCAAACAAATCTGTAATAAGTATTTCAAAATATATATATTAAATGATATTAATATATAACTTGACGATTTCATTTTTTTTTTATTTTAAATAGGTATTAACGTAAATATGATTTTACTTAGTGATGTTCATAAAGCAATATATAATACTATAAAATAAAATAATTTTATTTCCATTAACTTTTTATTTCCATTTTGATTCCATTAACTTCTTTTGAAGTTTTTACAATTTTCATTTTGGGTTTTTTGAGAAACTAATATCGATTGTAAACAGAACAATTCAATATACAATAAGTCACTTTATTTACTAAAATAGGGAATGCTAAAAAATATATTATACCACAACAACATATACAAAATGAAAGCATCATTTAAAAGATAATTAATCACTTCTGAGAAACCAACTTCCTATGAATGTCTAGAAACAAAACACATGAAATTTGAAATAAAAATATATAAACTACCTTTAAGTATGGAATTATTAATTATCCTCTTATCCTATCTGTATGATAATATTTTGACAAATATACAAATAAAGAAAGATAATAACTCATAACAAAACAAATTTCAAAACACACCCCTAAGAAACAGTGTAATGCAGGATATCAATAAATTACAATGCAGAGTACTTTATCCCACCACCACCAACAAAAATACATATTCAAGCATGGCTTTTATCAAACACCAAATCTACACATTTTATTGTCCACACGATCTCCATCCCTGCATACCAAAGCTACCTGAAACATCTCGCCCCAGCATTCCAAACACCGCCACCTCCCCCCCCCCCCTTCTCTTCCTCACGATACCAACAGATTCACCCCCCCCTCCCGATCCTCCAGGTGAAAAGTCAAGGCACTCACCTCACAGCGTATGCCGCATGTCCGGCTGTCAGGTACCTGTGTCATTTGGTCGCCATTGGGAAGGGTTCCCCAGGTTTCTTTGCTGCCAGGTGTGTTGCAGAGCTCTGCTGATCGATCTCTGCCTCGCCTTCGGAAGCAAACGCGGGGACTGGCGCCAACTGGCACTATGCGGCTCGGAGGAGAGGGGGTTTCTGCCCCCCTTTTTCCGATTTGGTGGAGCCAGCGCCCCTGCTGGTGTAGGGGTGCAGCTCCAAGATATTCCGAAGAACGGTTCCTACGTGCTGCAAGGGTTGCGTAATCACGCCATCACTCGAAGAAAGAGTTTCCCTCCTTCTCTCCTTTGAGGTTGTGTGGGCCAAGGAGAAGGGTTGGGCTTTTGAGATTGGGTTCGGATTAAGGAAGCAAGGGAGGATTGAACAGTGGGATTATTTTTAGTAGGAGAAGCGGCAGAGCACTACATAGGGGGGCAGATGGACCCCCCCCCCATTGAACAATTTTCATCACCTCACAAATAAAACCCCATCTTATGTGTTAATAATAACAACCCTCTGTAGAACAACGATAAAAATATCTATCCATAAATCAGTAGTTTTCATTACAAACCAAATATATATTTTTTAATATACTTTATATCGAAACATTAGATATATCTAAAACAATGCTGGTACTTTTGAAAGCCCAAAGACAATCCCTATAAACATGAATATTTTTATATAAAATAAATAAATGTTCTGGAAATATGTATTAAACTCTCTTTCAAGGAAAATCAATTTACAACTTATATATTTTAATACCTTTCACAGAGATAAATTAAAAACTCTTATTTATTACAAATTAACACATATCTAGTAACTTTCTTAAATTTTTTTCCGAAATACGCTTTGACGACATTGTTTTCAAAAGGTTCAGAGAAAAGTAAAATGATTATATGCCCATTACATTCCAATATTTAAATACAACAAATTTCTATTGAAGGTAGATTTAAATCCCAATGCGTGTGCTCATATTTTATATGTTGTGTATGTGGTGATTGGTAACTTTATGAAAACTTAATTTTAACGCTATTGTTAATTTATACAGATTAGAACGTATTAATTACCATAGAATTTTATATGAAATGGTTCGAAAAGAGTATTTACTGTTGCTTTTTATGTTTAGCCAATTAGGATATATAAAAGATAGGATTATTGTTTTATTGTTTGAGGAGGGGGTATTTATTTTTTAAAAAATAAAATTTTAAATATTTGTTTATGTGCGGTCACCGTTGCTGATCACCCCGTTTCTCAACAAACCACTATAAATTATGTACGTTCAAATAATATTTTCATACTATAAGAAATAACACTTTCAGTTTTGAGACTTCTGCGTTCGTCAAGACTAGTTTCGTCATATTTGACAACCGTTTCGTCATTGTATCACGTGACTTTTGACGAAACAAGAACCTTCAAGTTTTGAACGAAAGTTATTTACTCAGATTCCTTTTCAGCTTTTTTCTGGTTCATCAGCTCATGTTTGGTTCTGATGATTTATATTATCAGAATTCAAACGAGTCTTCTTGGCCGAGTGGATACAGAGGTGGACTCTGGAACGAGAGGTCCGCGGTTCGAGTCACCTCGTCAATATTGAATTATTTGAAATCGCCCTCATTTTTGACGAAATAAATTTCGTTAAAAAAAGACAAAATGAATGTCCTCAGTTTGGCGAAATATTTAATCGGAGCATAGAGCAGGCGCCTGTTTCGTCAAAATGGCAAAATTTCGTCAAATATGATAAGGCGTTTTTAATAGTGATCCGCTCGCAGAAATATACAGAAGAGCCACATTGGTCGCTTTGCATAGGAATACACGGGAGCGTGATAGGTAATTTATGCTGAACGATAACTCAAAGATAAGTCTGCATAGCCAATTATCCCTGACCACTACGCTGATTACGACTAATAAAAAAAATCTAGGCATTTCTTAAAAGGTCTAGCTAGCCTTTATCATGCGGATTTTTACTTCTTTCAAAGTGCAAGTCACTTTATCACACAATGATAAATTATTAAAAATTTCCTTGGTATTAATATCAGGTACATTAAAATCTCCGAAACACGATTAAGATTTAGTATGTTTTGGAGATATGATGGTGTTTTATTTTGGAATTGAATTAAGAAAAGGAGAAGATTGTATCTTGACGCTATTTTAAGGAATATCATCCATCTGAAGCAATATTAGCGGGCTGCTTTTGATGAAACTGCGTCAAGAGCAGGGATTGATAATGATAAATGATATTTTTATTCATGAAGCGTTTTTGTGAAATCCTGCAGTAAAACAAAAAAAAAATATAAGTATTCAATTTTATATTTATACAATAGTAAAGTATTTTGTTTATAAATTAGTAAAGTAAAGTAGCTTAGAATAAAAGTTTGTAAATTTCTAATAAACTCAGTTCAAGCATTGTCCGAAGATTAAGTTTTGTTTGTAGATATGAAAAAAAGGTTAAGTTTTGTTTGTAGATATGAAAAAAAGGTTAAGTTTTGTTTGTAGATATGAAAAAAAGGTTAAGTTTTGTTTGTAGATATGAAAAAAAGGTTAAGTTTTGTTTGTAGATATGAAAAAAAGGTTAAGTTTTGTTTGTAGATATGAAAAAAAGGTTAAGTTTTGTTTGTAGATATGAAAAAAAGCTTAGATTTGTGGAGGGAATTTGGATTAAAGAACGGGGGATGGGTTTGTACCTCGTTTAAATTTATTAGAAAACAAGTTTGGTTTGGGTTAATTAACGTCGCACTAGAGCTGCACAGTGGGCTATTGACGACGGTTCGGAGTTTATCTCGAAGGAAAGACATACATGCACCTCGTTCATACATGCACCTCGTTATTTTAGAACCATTGTCAGATGACGAGGAAACACCTGAACTGGCACCCAACGCCTTCAATAGTCGCCGGGACTTTGGACCCCGATCAGATTTATCGTGCACCAGTCCCGTATACACGCCGTTAATTTTTTCGAATGTTCTGGACGACTTTTCTAGTATTTTTGTAGCGAAGCTGGCAACTCTCCGATCACAAAATTACTATTTTTTTGCTTTTCTTTGTCAAGTCCATCGCACCGGTTCGAACCACCAATCCTCGGATTAGTAGCTGAACGCCTTTAACCGCTCGGCCACGGAGGCCTCTTTAGAAAACAAGAAAGAGGTAATCAGTTTGAACATTGATTCGACATAGGATTTTTGTAGGTTAAAAAAGTTTATTGAATGACTTCAATGTGGGTATTTAGTAAAAGAAAATTGAATTATTAAGAGAATGTTTTGAGTTATTAGCGAATTATCGAAGTTGTAATTTTTTCCCTTGCAAGAGATTTTAACTTATATTACAACATATCTCTCTTTGAAAATATTTTTTTAAAATATATTTTTTAGTACATATAAGTTTTAAAAGTTTCCAAGATGCTTTAGATTTTCTAAACGTCTTAAAAGCGAATGAATGATGTTGAGTTAGTTATATCTTAATAAGCTGTTTAGCCCCGCGTTGCTGTGGAACCCGCGGCGAAAAATTTGATTGGTTCCCGTCATTACTCGAACCCGTGGCATATTGTTCCGAATTCTAGCACGCAACCGACGACGCTATAAATTAATGTTTAACGAAATATTGGAAATATATTTTTAAAGATCTTTTATTAAGCAATAATTTTGATAAAAGCGTTTTTTAAACAAGCCGTTTATATTAGTGAGATGAACGTACGATTTATTAGCGAACTCCGGGAAATTCTCTTTATTATGATACCTCACTTATTAAGATTCGTCACGTGTAAGAGTACGTGTAAGGGTACTATAAAAATAATATATGAAGATAATTAATCTTTTATGAATGAAAAATGTGTGATGCTGGGAAAACTGGCGATAAATAGACAGATTCCTCAATGGGTTTTAACCATTTGCGGTCCATTGTTCTTTTTTACGAAGGTTTGTACTCATGTCCAAAATAATTATAACCTTCTCTGGACTATTGATTTTATTAGAGTGTTTGTATTAGCATTTGCAAAATAGTTTGTCCAGTAAGACTGAACCTGTTTTATCAAAATGCAATGCATATTACCACAGGACTAGATGTAAATAAAGCAAAAGATCAGGGGAGACGGTTCGAATTGAATGCATTGTGGCAGCGACATTGTGACAGTTAAATGTAATGAAATTTATTTTCTAGCCTAAACTCTTCAACTATACCATATTTAATCCGGTTTTCGGGTCCGACTTATTAGAGTAAATCAATCATTATATGTAATGTCATTATTTGGGAAGTAAATTCCGAATAACTACACCGAATGAAATTATATATCTAAATGACAGAGAGGAAACGTGGCGTTATCACATTTAACCGCCGGCACCATCAATCATCGTTAAGTTTGAATATTATATTAATGTTCTCGGTGCTTTTATTTGACAGTGAGTTTTCAACAGTTGTACGTTTTGGAAAGGGCATGCTGGATAAAGTATTTCTTTTGAATATATTCAAATGTGTTTCTTAAAGGCATTTTAAAGTGAATATTTCGTGTATTTTGATTTAATTGAGTGAGATAAAAAAAGTAGTATTAAAAGCACTTATCTAAAGGTCTTAATTTTTTTAAATTAGGTATAATTAGATTTTGTTTTTTGAAATTCGACCAATAATATGACTAATTATTTCGTCAAAATAACGTTTATTGATTCGAAATTCATTAAACACTAACTCTTCAGTGAATAAAATCTTAGCAAAATATATCAGTGAATTAAAAATATGAGGCGTTAGAGTTATGGATCCATAAATTGTAGTTTTGAGATAATCAAGGTAAAAGTTTATTAACACTAGTTCAATCCTAAAGTGATTTAGAGGATAATAATTGCCATCTTTTAGAAAATAAAAATATCAGGGACTTGATTCACTATGGTTCTGAAATTATACACCCTTAACAAGTATTAATCCTCAACAAACTAATTTTTTTTGATACTTTTGTTCTTGATGTACTTTAGCTCTAAGCGCTTCATATATCGTTTTATTAAAAAATGCTTATTTTTGTCATTTTTATATTAACAGATACAGTTGTAGAATTTATAAATTATCTATACAAATAAAATAAATGAAATGACAAGGGAGTGTGCGTTTGATTTCAAACCATTCAAATCTCGGAAACAAATGATTCCATGGATTTTTCGTAAAAAAAAATAGTTTTTAGAAGAAAAATAAAATTTTAGAAAACCGCTGGAATTGCTTTTGATTCATTTAATGAGAGCACATGCTAATTTATTTCTAAGATGCGTTTAAATTGCTCCCTTGAGAAGAACAGGTATTTTCTCTAATTATAAAACCTGTTCTTTGTCGACGTCGCATGTTATGCATTGTTCGACCCGCATGGTCGCCAAGAGGGCATACGGGGCATACAGTAAGTGGGATAGAAAATACAATCCTTTTCAAAAGAATAAAATAATTTCCTTTTTTTGAAACGGATATTTGATATAAAAAAAGTCTGACCCAGAAAGGGTTCTTTAAGAAAGAATTATAAATTATAATAAAAAAATATATATATAAGTGTTAATTTTAAATAGTTCTTATGATACCTATTTAAAATATTTTTTTAACAATTGATTTAATAATTATAAACATTTAGCAAGAAAATTTTCAGTTGTCAAAAAATTATACTAAATTTTATAAATTATTAGGAATTAATATTAAAATAGTAAACTAGTCAACTATTTCATGACTAGGAAACTATTAAAGAATTACAATGTGTTATGTATATATTAAAATATTAAGCACGGGAAAAAAACTAGATATACATTTGAAATTGAATATTAGTAAATAAGACTTAATATAATCAGCTAATATTATTTATATATATATAAGTATGTATAAATAAAATAAAGAATAAAAAAAATGAAAATGTATGAAATAAAATATAACTTATTCTATCAATTAAAGATAATTTTTTCAATAGAATATCAATCGCAGTTTTCTACAATATTTTGAGAAAAAGATATGGGTAGAATAGGTATTTGTTTTCGAAACAATTAGATTTCCCTTTTGAATCATCTGCATTCTGCGTACTTAAGAGGTCACCCTTTGTCCTCTGTGCTAATTCTTATTTTTGAGAAATTTATATAGAACCTCAGTAAAGTATAAATATATTTTAATTTGTTCACCAAGAAGGAAAATAGGAAATTTAGTTTAATCTATAATAATTTTATATAAAAATAAAATTAACTTTTTAGACATACAAAATACTACAATTAAATAAACTTACAAATTGAACACAAAAATATTATATTATTTAAAAAATGATGTAGAGTGTGCTATAAAAATATAAGTTATTGGTTTCCATAAATTTCAAAAGACGCACCATTTATTACAATCACAATGTAGCAGATCATTTATCTCAGAAGAATGCAATTTTCGTTGAATTATTTCGATGTAATCCGATTATTCCTTTGTTAAAAAGAAAAATGTGGGGAACACCATGAAAACTTTAGGCATTCCTTTTTTTTTTCGGAAGCAAGTGAAAAACAAATTTAGCCAACTAAAATATAAGAATTGTAAACTTTGTAGCGATTGTTTTTTTATTTAAATTAGATTTTTTGACTAGCTATGAGAGTTAACTTTTTCTCTTTCATGTTTAACCAGTTCACGCACTTTACTACTTAGCGCTAAAAATAAAAATCTTCTTGTTTTTTTAAATTATATTTTTCTCTCTACATTACACAATTTTTTATTTTATATAATGCGAATTTAAATTATTTTATAATTCTTTTATTTTTTTTAATTCTTTGCAAGTTTATACAGTTGTTTTGTATTCGAAAAGCAATATATTTATAATTTAATCACAATTTATATACCATTACTAATCGACATTACTCCTATGCAAAGAATGTCTTGGAAATTGTTGTATTATATACACTGTAAAATTGCAAATGTATATCATATTTTACTTTTGTCTGGATTCTAATACACTTAAATCGTTCTATTGTATAAATAATTGCCGTGATAACTATCTAAAAATCTTTTGATTTCCTTAATTCTAACAGCTGTTAAATAAATGATACATAAATATTTTATGTTTATAAACAAAGCCATGTTGGAAAAGAAAAGAAAAATCTATAATATTAAAAACTATTAAAATATTGCATTTTAAATACAGTTGTTTTGTATTCGAACAATATGAAACTATTATGAATGAAACTTCCTTTTTTCTTCTTTTCATTGTAATTATTGAAATTAAAGTAGAATAACCCGCTAAATTGTATAAAAACATCATTATTTTTAAGAATAAAACTGAATGATTAAAATTTATAAAATCTTATATTTTTATCGTTAAATTTATATTTAGACGCCAAATTAATAGAAAGTAACGAATAAACCTCGCTTTTCTGCTTTACTTTCTTTTTCTGTAGAAGCCATTTTACTGCAGCTGTATATTTCTTGCAAGAAAGCCATTATAAGGGGTGGGAGGTTTCCTTTTTTTTACAAACTGAAGGATCGGATTACTCTGAAGCAGCACTTGCATCGTTTTTTTTCATCATCGGCAAATTTATCTGGCTTGAGAAGGGAAAAAAAAGGTATTTATATTCTCAGAATATAAATATCAAACACTTAAAAAAATATTCCATTACTTTACGGATTTTGTTATCGAGAATAGAAGCTCAAGAAGTAAATTAATTTGCTTTATTTACAAAATAATAATAATAATAACGAATAACGCAACGAATAAAAATTACTCCAATAGCTATAATTTATCATTTATTATCCAATCGGCTAAAGATTTAAAAAGTCTTACAACTTGAACGTTTGTTTTAAAAGCTAATTGAAATCCTAACCAAATGTTGAATATCTTATCCTGGTATTTTTTTGTGATTTAATCTAAAATTATTATGATTTGGAAATGGGACACGTACACTATAAGAGCATCTCACTTTTAAGTACTCTCAGCAATTTATGAAGGTGGCTCTAATATAGGGGAATAAGCCATAATATGTAAATATATGCCTTTTCATTTCCATATGATATTTTCTAAAGTACATATCGATGGCTAAAAGCACAGTTATGTGCATTTTTTTTTAACATTTGGAAAACCCAAAAAGAAGATTTCAAACTTGGGCCGAACTTTAAAACTGCACCACAAAACTATTATTTGGGCGGAACTTGTGCAGGACGAGAAATATAGACTCCACCTTCACATTGGTACCAATCTATCGCTTTTGAAAAATTGACATATAATCATTGGGATTTTAACCATAAATATGCTTTGTTGAATAATTAATAGTTTGAAGATATAATAAGTTTTTAACAGATAAATGTTAAGATAATGAGGATATTTTTTGGAACAAACACAATACAAGAAAGAAGGGTTAGGGGAGATTTGATTCAACTATTCAAATTTATCAAACAAGGATATGTGGAGGGTTTAGATTTTAATATGAATGATAGAACGAGAGGTCATGGGTTTAAGTTAAACAAATCCCATTTTAATCGGGAAGGGAGAAAACACTATTTCTATAATAGGGTAATAGACAAATGGAACAACTTGCCAGTGAATATTGTTAATTGTAAAGGAGTAACGGATTTTAAGAAGAAGTTAGATATGCATTGGGGGATAGTTAAGATGTACTAGATGGACCAACCTTGTTGGGCCTTGAGCCTGTTGTTGGTCGTCAATATTTGTATTTGTATTTGAAAACTTTGAAACTAAACAACAAAGCTAAAATAAAAGTAGGCCTGTGTTGGCCTATTTAATTTTTCGAGCAAGAAATGAAACTTTTTTTTTAAATAGTTACAATTTCTAACTAAATTTTATTCACTAACATTAGTTGCATTAAAGATCTAGCTAATTATAAGCACCAATTGAATTCTCGAAAAGCACGTGGCATATTCTGAGTTTAGTCATTACACAAATCAGAGCTTTAACTTGGTTGGGTGAAAGTCAATGAGGCAGAATAAAGGAATATGCAAACAACACAAAATGTGCCAAATCGAAATTTGCTCCCCAGAAATATACAAATTAGACATAGCTTAAAGACGACGCCTCTATAAAACTCTTCAGTAGACAAGTTAAAATGTTATTACAATTTTCTTTGACTGTCTATTCTGGTTATTTGTGGATATATATAACGGTGAATCATGGATCAAAGATGTTAAATGGAACATTTTCATCACTGCCTCGCGGTTCGTCTTTAAATTGATGCAGAGCCGCAATTTAAAGACGCATTATTATGATTATTATTGGTGTGGACTATAGACTATTTTCGTCTATGGAACAATTTGGAAAGCTCGCCTAGATACCTTTCCCAGGTTGCCAAAGCTTGCCCACACCTTTAATAATCCTTATAGAACTTTATTGGCTATACGGAATCGACGAGCAACTGTGTCAATTGCAAGAGGAATACTGATACCATTAATTTGAAGGTCAATATCTGCAACAAAGGCTACATATGAAAGGAGTGAATGCCCATGTGCCTCTAGTTTTTGTTCCTTTAAACCCAGAGGAGAACTTTTGAATGCTGACATGAGCGTGCGAAATGGACAGCATTGGAATGAACCCTTGTACTGTTCACGAATTACCCAAGATTTTATTTTAAATTCGATTGTAGGTATGGGAGGAGCTGGAGAGAACAAGGAACATAAAAATACACAAATAACTTCCTTGGACACTACACCTACAGTTCTGGCAAAGTAATAGTGTGGGCTAAACTTTCTTTCAGCTATATCATCAACATGCACTTTTTCCCAGAAAGTACTGTAACGTTTGTAAAGTGTCGGGATCAAGTCTTTGGCCTTTTGGTGAGAATGTAGGCTGATGAAGTTGACCCGATTTATCTTCTTTTGGACTATAGTGTGCGTCTACTAAGAGAAAATCTGGTGGACGCGAGTGCATTACGAGTGAAGGCACTGCTCGCGGGAAGTGGCCATCACATTCGCCCGGTCTCATTCCAATCGAAAATGTTTAGTATACTCTTGAACGTAATGTATATGTGCTTTTAAACCCTTCATCATCTATTAAGTAATTTTGCAAACTGCCTTATTAAAGGAATGACAGCTTTTGCCATTTGATTATCTAATGAAGGGTGTTAAACACTTATGCTTAGCTTATTTGAAAATCAGAATAGGCCTCCTTTCGTATTCTTATAATATAAGTTTCGTTTATTTGCTCAGTTTACAAAGAAGGTTTTTGAATCTACGATTAAATAAACTAATAATAAATAGTACTAATAAATAACATATTTCACTGTAATCGAGTGGCATTTGGAGTCAAACGAAACAGTAATTTTTTTTATTAATGTCCAATTTATTGATGTTTTTTTTTTTAACTTTTAAAAGACAGTTTAAAAGAAAGAGTTTGTGCGTGAATCACAAAACTCCGACTTTTGCCTATAAAATTTTAAGCCTGGAGGTTTACATATAAGTATTATTCAACCTCAATATTTGAACATGGGTTTCGGACTTGTAAAATTCCATTTAGTTTTTGAAAATAATTTGAACACGTTATTGCATAAAGAAGTATCTTTAAAAAAATATTGCCATGATTCGTAATGAGATGTTCTGATTTAGTACGTTAATGGGCAGTATTTCTTACTAAGTAAGAACACGTGTACAAGTAAAGAAAGAACACTAACCAGTAGATCCCGGAGCTATACGAATATTATTTTTTTGCTTGAAAATGAATAATCTTTAACGGGTTCCTCTGAAACCGTGGACCAAACAACTATTATTAAATATATAAATGTATTTTGTGAATGTTAGTTACTCTATTTACATTAAAGAAATTTTATCCACAATGCTAATTATTATCTATCAATAACATAAAATATTTACTCTTAGGGTAATTTTTTTTTTAAAGAACGGGTTCAATTACACAATTTTATGCTTTAACTTCAGCTAAAAACTAAACCTCCCTGTAATTATGTAAAATAATTTTCGAAAGTAAAATACTTAAAAGAAAAAATATATCCAGTTAACTAAAGGTTCGGTATAACAAAGTGATCCATAAATTTTACCAGCTCGGTATTTAGCTACAAGCGTCGTGAATAATTAACCAATGAACATAAAATGCTTTAATACGTTACTCTGTTAAACTCTGAAATAAGGGTGTGTCACCAACGAAAAAAAAATGGACAAAAGGAAGGTTTTTGGTTTCCATAATTACTAGAAGAAACAAAGTTTACGGTGTAATCTTTAAATAAAAGAACTTAAAATTAATGGGCTATTGGTTTAGGAAAAAAAAATTAAGGATTTTCCCGTTTCCAAAAATAACTATTTAGGAATTTAAGAAAATGCTATTGTAATTGAAATTATTAAATTTATATACTTTTCCATTTTAAAGAAAAATAATTTCATTAATTGAAATATTAAATTTAATTTGAAATAAAGTTTTTTTGTTATGTTGACTAAATTTAGATGAAACACCCTAATATACCATATTCAATGTGGTTTCTTTTCACAGTAAAAAACGGGAATATATTTTTTTCCCTAAACTACAATTTGTTTATTTTCAATTTTCATAAAGACAAGCAAAACACTATGGATCAAATTTTGCTATTGCACATCGGGTTGATTGGAATGCGTATTAAGTATACAGTAAAATTTTGGTTAAAATACCTTTAAAAAGATATGAATTAAAAAATAAAAATCAACAGAGAAAATAGTTATTAAAAATTTGAGCATAGACAGAGAAATGTATACACTTGAAGACAAGAGAGATATTCAGTTATTCACATAATGTATCAAACTCAGTGATTTTGAGATAATGGTTTTTAGTGCGCAAGAAAGGACTCGCTAGAGGTTATGAATTCGTATTGTATAAATCACAGAATAATTGAGAAAGAAGTATGCAATATTTATAATATAGCTTTATAATGTGGCTTTCTAATATTAAAAAAATCATTTTAATTGCTGAATGAATTCCAGAAAATGAACTTTTACTTCTGAATAGTTATAATAAATAACTATTATGCAGTTAAAGAATTGTTTTAAAATTTTAAGGTAGTCAAAGGGGGTTTTCAACGCTCTGTAAATTTAAAACAATATTCAAATCTTTAACATAACTAATAAAATTTATTGAAATACTTCATATCCTGTGGAAAAAAAAGCAAACGTAAATAATAGACGGGACACAATAAATATTTTTTGCTAAAACTCTGGGGTGATTAAAATTGAATAACCATTTTTCAAAAAATACACTTTACATGTCTATTTATTTAGTTAACGAAGTAATTTAAATTAAATAGAACAACCCTTTAAAAAAGTTTTTTTTAAAAATATAACTCATTAAATATCCAAAAAGCTAAAAGAAACACTTACACCTTTTCAATTTGTTTTGATGTGTTTAATAAGAGCTCACTTCTCATGCATAAAGATTAAATAATTTAATAGGAAGAAATGCAAATGCAGCTATACTATATTTGTTGATCCAATGAAAAAATTGTAGTTTCGCAGATGTTAAAGCTAAAAATTGTTTTGAAAGGCATTATGTTTTAAAAATATTTTTTTATTTAGAAATTCTGACACGGGATTTAGATGTTCGAAGACCTTTAGTTATGTTATTCACTATTGGAATATGGTGATTCGATTATTTCTTCAGATGTCACCATGCAATGATGTTTCATAAATAATTTGTAAGTTTTATTAAAAAGTATCTGAATATTATATTTAAAACTCTCTTTTTATTACAGTAGGGCTTCTCTACCATATCGAAGAGGATTGATGTACAATTACCGGATGATTTCAAGAGCCGGAGATCCAAATTCAAAATTAAGGTATGGTTGAAATTATTATAAGTTTATATATTAGTTTGTTTTAATGCATAATCAATTTACAAAATATTCAATTTAAAGTATTTCAATTCTTTGTACCTACAGTACTTTTCGGAAAAAATAAGTATTGTTTATTATATGAGAAGAAGTTGTCTTTTTATGTCAAAGGTGTGCTGGCTCGAATTCTAGAATATCTTGCAGTTTAGATGCTGTATCTCAGCTATCACTGTGAACAAGAATTCTATTCATATAACAAAACCAAATACACAAATGTCCGCAGCTTTTATTGTATAGACAAAGTTTTGATTTTATTAAGGAAGCATGCTAATTAAATCAACTTTCACAATCCACTATTATATCCTTCAGAAAATTCTTTAGCTAATAGCGAGAACAATAGCATCAGTACTAATATTGTGTAATGGGCTAATCAAGATGCATTTCAAAATTTGTTTTGCGTTTAGAAATATCTGATCTTGGTAAACAATTCGTTTAGGTATTAACATTAACTTTTTGATTTGTAATTATAACAATATTTTAAAAATCAAATAATTAAAAAATGCATTCTTAAAATGCTTATTCATAAGCTAATCTATATTTTCTTAAAATAGAAATATATCTTAACCTTGAGCAATTGATCAGCATGTATTAGGTAAATGTTTAAATTATAAAGGATATTGCGGGATATACAGCATTTTACATAAATCCTTTTTTTATTTTAAATGTATCAAAACAGTTAAAAATTGTCAACAAATTATGTAATGTTTTTGTACAGCTCAGATATGTTAATGGATTGGAAAATGCAAGTTGTTGATTAGAGCTTTCCTGGCATCATTAGTTGCTAGTCATATCATTACACAGACTGTTTCACAGCTGTAGCAATATAGGTCTTTGACAACTGTGATTATTTTTCACAAACACCCTGATTTTATCAAATGTTTTAGGACACGTTCCTCTGTTATATAACTTAATTATTTGCCTTTTTTACGCCCTTCCCAACGCGTATCACGACTAATTAACTCATCCTCCTTTTATCCCAAGTGTTTGCAATGGAGACTGGGTTAAAAAAGCACAAGGTCAATATTTCATATGAGTCAATATTTAAAAAAACACTTTTTTAAATTAATGATTTATTTTTAAACCGATAAAGAAAGTCTGAGAAACACACAGCCTAATCGTAGCACAAATTGTTAAAATAAACCAAATGAAAACTACTAACTAACTGAATGGGCATGTCACGAATCATCTATTAGGTTATTAAAATGTGAAATGTCAATGCAATGTAAACATCCTTTGATATGACTTGAAATTCTAAACAATTGGCGAGTTATGCACATACATCCCTTTACCACTTTATGTCATGCAAGGCCCCTCTTCTTAATGTAATAAATGAATTGCCTTTTACTATAGTAAACTACTAGTTTCGATTATACTAGAGCATTCCAATCACTACTTGATAATTCTTTGAATTACACAGTAAACCATTACTATATATTCTCAAAGTAAGGTTGGCAAAACCGATCACAACACTCCAAACAAAAATTGGTAGTGCTAGTTTTGTAATGCTCTAGCAAAAAATAAAATCATGTTACTCTATAAAACCTGTGCAAAAAGGAAATGAGGTCTCTACGCACGGGAAGGAAATAAGTTGCAAAATAGATACAAATACAATATTTATAAGCGAAATAAATATTTTTCTTAATTTGTCTGTTTTGTTCTTAATTTAATCAGAGGGAACCAAAGTATTTAAAGTTACAATTTGTAACGAAATTTTATTAGCAAGGTCCCGCAAGATTGATAATATGGAGAAGTTGGCTGCTGTACAATAATGTGGATATACATACGATACTAACGTTGATTAACATCTATATTTTAATAGATTCCCAAACTAACATTGTTACTGTAGCACTATAAACTATTTGGCTACACGCGGTATCGAACCAAGAAACTTCTGCTTGCTACGCCGATACTCTGCCAGTCAGGCCAAAGTGATCACACCAGCCTAAATGGGAGTATCGGGTATATGAAGTGAACCCCACACTGCTAACATCGAAAAAGGGGTTTTACACCCCTTTAAATGCGTTCGATCGGAACAAAAATAGCTTACTTTTCCTATTTAAGGTATAAGTAACAAATTTGCCAAATTTCTTCTTCATAGGTATACGGGAAATTGGAGTATTAGTGATGAGGAATGAGTGGGGTTTTTCGTATTTATATATATAGATAATTTAAGATTAAAATGACATAAAAATATTAAACAATTCTTTTCATGCTATGTTAAGAAAGAGCTTAAGCATAAATATTAAAACATATTTATTTCTAAGTAAATTCTGCACAATTATAATACAACAGACTGATGCAGATAATACCAATTTGAATTCCGAATGAAGCTAGAGGGAAGTCCAAAATTAACATATATAATGCATAAATAAAATTTGCTAATTTAGATTTAGGATGGGACCAGGTGTTCAGATGCCTGAACACATTTTGCCATTGTAGCTGATGCTCTGCTGATGGTATCTGTCATATAGAAATCTTTCAAAAATTTTAAGTTGGTATCTAAAGCACTTGAATCCAGACTTAATTGGTGATCCTAAAAGGAGAGGGTTACATGAGAAACTTGGTAACATTAATAAAACGACTGATAAAAGAGGGGTGGCAGGGTATGGGGAAGAAAGTATAATATATTTTAAATCTGAAGATTAATAACTGGTAGAAAAACTTCAAAATGTTTTACTATTCTATCATATTTTTAAACGTATACACTTATTATACAACTTAATTTATTTTAAAAATCAAAGTTATAATAAAGATAAAAAAATAAATTGTAATGGACAGAAATTAACACTAAAAGTGGCCAGCAAAATAATTTAATTAAAAATAAATCTTGTTTCTGATAAGGAAATCTATTTGTTAAACAGTGCAATATTTGAATTTAAAACTAATGTGTTTCTTTAAAATCTGGTAATCCCATCAAAATTAACCCTACTAGTTCCTTCTTAGTCAACCAGTAAACGGGTTATATATCCCTTCTACTGGCTGATTAGAAATTCTAATTGGTTGATCTCTAGTATTTGAACATTAATACTGACTGATCTGAAATTCTAGAGAATTTCAGATCAGACAGTAAAAGGGTTATATAACCAAAAGTCAATATACTTTGCAATCTTAAGTATACACTATCACATACCTGAACAAAGTTAGAAAGATTAAATTAAATTTTAAAAAAAGCTCTTTAATAAAAATTTCTTTTTTTCAGGTGATATTAATTTCAGAGAAGTTTTCTACATTTATTAAAATATTAATTTTTAGTTAATAAAATTATCATGTTCCAAGTTTTCCAGCCTATTATTTAAGTTTCTGTTGTATTGGTTAATTTATTTTCTTTTATATACTTGAATACTGAATGCAAATTTTAATAAAATTGTTCGAGTTCTGTTGCTCTTGATATAAGTTTTTAACTTTTCAACTTATTTGACTATGTATTAAAATATAGCCTTTTGGTTTTAAAATGACCTAATTTTAGGAAACAAGAAAAAAAAAAATTTTCATTATAAAAGTGTATGTTATGTATACTTACAGCAATAACATCAGAGCTCTGGGCTATATAATTAGATTCTTCCACTTGGTTGTAACGAGTTAAGTGTGGTGCAATTTGGCTCATGCGGTGTCGAATTTCAGGTAAGTTGTCATAAGGTAACTTATGACCAGCAACCTATGAATTGAAAACATAGATATATCACAATTGATGTAAAACTATTCATCACAGGAATTTCAGGTTACTCAAATTAAATAAATTGTAAATATCTTTTTAATTGTTCACTTATTCTAAAAATGTTCTTTTGTTTTTCTTTCAAGATGGGCAAAGTTTATGGAGCAGGGTGTTGTAGTTAAATTCACAGCTGCTTAAAGTGTACAATGAACATGGACCACTGAGTTGACATTTGCATAAAATGAGGAACTCCCTTAAGGATTTGAAGTACAGGGAAAGTGTAAGTTTAAAAATAATTATTTTTTAACTTAAGAAACTATTCACTAAAATCTGTATGTAATAAACTGAGTCAAATTTAATCAATAGCAGTTATAAGAGGAAGGCATACTATTTAAATAAAGTAAAAATCATAATGTTATTTTTTTAACTTCACTCTTAAATTAAAATATAAATTATTATGAATTATTAATGTTTAAAAAACTAACAATTAAGGATATTTTATAGCTAATTTAGGATATATAAATATTTTGTGCTTTTTTGGCATACATGGTTGGTTATAACCGATGCAGGAAGAGGACCCAACCAATTTAAGAAGTATCATTTGATTATTCTTTTTTTGTGAATGCATGACAATGTTTTAAAATGAGATATGTAAATTCTTTGGTTTCACAAAAATTGCTACATTACTCATTATTAAATCAGATTAAAACAATAATAGGCCATTGAAACCAGGTTCTTTCTGGGGACAAGGAAGTATTGCAGCAAAACCAAGTCAATATAGTACTTTAAGAACAATTAAAAAAATTATTAAACTAAAGTTTTAATATTTGGGCATAGTCACAGCTCTCATAAAGTAAAACAATTTAAATATTTTCGGAATAAGTTAAGTAGTTTATTACGATAACTTTTTTTGATCCTTTCAGATTAGTCTCCTAATATACGATAATTTTGAACTTGGTAGAGATACAATTTTATGCTGTAACAAGACTGTTTTAAAGATCCTGATAAAACTGTTTTATTCGATATAATAATAAAATAAAATAATTTAGATGTTTCAGGTTGTTACCTAGTTTTATAATAAGTTATACTGAGCTGTTTTTCAAGTCATCAGGTGATTGTCATAATTATTGTAATTTTGGAGGGAAGTTTCATGATGGATGTTCTGTTGTCACTGAGGTGAGTATTTCTTTATTGGAATCATTAAGTTACTAGTGAATTTTTATTAGGGTTTAGAATGCACAGTTAATGTGTTATAGAAACATTGATATTATTTATTTTGGTAGCGAAATAACTTGTGGTATTGTTATTTAGACACATAATCTCAAATCCTAGGTTTTAGAAGGGGTGTCTAGTTTAAGGTACAATTCTCTACCTATGTTCCTTAACCTGACACCCTTGTGCCAACTTAATGAGCACTAAATAGTTTTAGCTTCTTAAACCTGACACATTTTAAAAATGTTCAATAAAAGGCTGTATTGGATTTAAGCGAGCACATGATTAGAGGGTTGTGGGTTCAAATCTCTTTTGAGAGTGCAGCAAGCTCATGATCGTAGCTTTAAATTTTGATTTGTGCAGCATGACTCAAGTGTCGCTTTTGGGTTAATGAAATCTAAGAAACAATCGAACCTCAAATTTGAGAATGCAGCTAGCATAAAGTCGGAGGGTTATGAGTTGGAATCTTGACATTGAAAGCAAAAAAAACATGTTATTTCTTAGTTCCGTTTTATTCGTTAATTAATATAGCCTTATTAATATATATTAAATTAAATATAATCTTAAACTGAACATTAAAAAAAATTGTCAGGTTCAAAAGTCTCAAAATATAAAGTGATCCTTAAGCTGACACTAGGTGTCAGGTTAGGAGCAAAGGTATTGAATTTTATCTTAAACCTAACACTCCTTTTAAAACCTAGTTCTTGAGGTTATGTGTTTAAATAACAATACCATAAGTTATTTCACTACAAAAATAATCAATGTTTGTTGTTTCAATAACACATTAACTGTGCAATCTACACCTTAATAAAAACACTAACATTTTAATGATTACGACAAGAAATGCAGAATAGCTCAGTGGCAACAGAACCTTTCCCTTAATTTCAGAACCTTTCCCCACCATAAAACTTTCCCTTCAACATGATAATAATTATAGCATAAATAGTTTATTTAGCCTAACTCACTATTAGTTTGAACTTTTACAAGTATTTGAAAAATTTCTACTGTAAAATGTTAAAATAAACCAGTAATAGTTTATTTACAATACTTTCTTGATGGTAAGTATTTTTAAACGTCCTAAGTATCAATTTCTCTTTGTTTTATTCACATATTTTTACAGATTATAAAATTGATGTTCAATTTATATTTCCTCCACAAATAGTTTTTTACAAATATACTTTGAGCTTGTTTAAAAAATAATATTATATGGGTGTCAACTTTAGAAAGGTTATAAAAAATAGTTATTTTCCCTTAAAGTGTCACGTTTAGGCGCACTTACCTTAATGCTTAAACCTTTTAGTTTTTTAAAAACCTCACATATTGAAATTTATAATTCTTAATATAAAGTTTCCCTAAGCAACAACAAAAGTTCAGTTATAAGAGACAGGCCTTTTCTAGATTTGAAAATGGGACCTTACCTCCGAGAGAGCCCTGACTACTTTCCAGTCTTCCTTTGCCATTCCCGGAGGAGTGACCGCCTGCAGCGTTTGTTGGGATCGCCCTTCTGTGTTCACATAAGTTCCCTGCTTCTCGGTATACGCTGCACCAGGCAAGATGACATCGGCCATTTCGGCTCCTTTGTCACCATGGTGCCCTGGGTAGAAATTATCATAATTAAATAAAATGATTGTTTGATATATTATTTCTAAAAAGAAAAAACCAGACTTTTCTTGATCATTAAGAATGTATAAGTGTCATTAATATAGGAATGTCTTTCCTTAAGTCTTTCTATTCTATATATGATTAATTTATACCATACTATAGCTTAAACAAGTATTCTAGAAGAAATATTTCATAAAATGTTGTTAATTGTACTGACATAAAAAATTAATTTATAAATGTTTTAATCTGTATTTGAACCTTTATGCCCACAGACATTTCATGGATCATACAATCAAAATATCAATCAGCTATATAATTTTACAACATTATCTGATTGTTTGATAGATTTGCAATGTCATCTTAGTAATGATGGAGTAAATTTGTTCAAATTATATTGCAATACCTATTCCTGATAATTAAATAAATTATGCCCTATTTATTAGTAATTTGAATTTTTGTAATTGTAGAAAAGTGGCACATTATGAAATGCAAATTTTATGTTTTACCTTGATATACAACAAAACAATCCTTGGGAAGTTTGTCTCTTGAAATAGCTCCTTCGTCAGCTCCAAAAAGAAACAAAAACTTGGGTTGCAATTTTTCAATTTCCTCAGGGCTTGACTTATATCCAATATCAAGAGCAGCAACTTGACTAGCGACCTAAAATAAAATGCGTTTGTAGCATTGCTTTATTTGTAATTGATCGATTGTCATATAACATAACAAATTGCAATTTATCCTAGTAAAAATAATGCAATGTATGCTATAATATATTGAAACTTGCAGGCCACGAAATTAAGAAAAATGTCACTAGATTTCTGTCTAGCAGTGATTTAAAAGTACTAGACCTCGAAAATTCCGATTCAAATCCACAAATAAAAAAATGACAAATTAATTCTCCAAATAAATATTTAAGTAAAAAAATCAAGAATTAATAAAACATGGCCATAGAAATGGCCTTCCCGAAAGTGTTCCTGACTATTCCTCATGCATAAACACTCAATGTCAACTTCTTAGTGTTCAGAGAAAAATACTATTAAAGTAAAATATATTAGGGGTATAAATTCTACAAACCAATAAAATATCTTTCAAAATATATACGAAATTGATTATTTATGTGAGTAGTGCTATTTTTCCTCCACCCCATTTTAGGCAATTTATAACAATTTTGACTAACCCGTGTATATAGTATAAACTGACCCCCTACTTTTTGGCTTATGGCGTTATACAGTAGCCATCATATGGTAAGGGAGGCGTAGTCACATGGTCTTAACTTGAATTTTTTTTATGAGATCAGAAGATTAGCAAGTTTAAATGTTTTATCAGACTTATGGAAAAAACATCAACAATGTCTAGAGGTCTATGCTATATAAATTCCTCAATGAAACACATTTTTGCAATTAAAAACAGTTTACAACTTTTTATTTAATAATGAACATTTTAAAGTAGATTTGTGCATTTTATAAATATTTGCTAAGGTTAGAATTTTCAATGTTTAAAAATACTCACCTACTAGTTTACTCTGATATTGCAATGTTAAACACAACTTTTTATCTTTAATAATTTTTTTTATCAATTCTGATAAGGATTTTTAAAAGTAAAAATTGTTTTAAAGAAATATAAGAAGACTAACAAGATGAAAATTTCGATCACAAAGAAAGTTTGCTTAACATGAGATACAAAAATGCAAATAGACGCACAAGAAACTTACCAACAGAATTAAAAGTTGATTAAAAATAATTTGAAGACTTACCCGATGGAGAATGTTCAGTGTTTTCCAGTCCTCTGACTTTTGGCACTGCAGAGCGATTTTCTGTACTAAAGTATGCACTGCAGTCCCATCAGGTCTTTGCAAGGCTTCACTGCCCAGAACAATCATTGGTCGACGAGCAGCTGCCAATTTCTGTAAATTAAAATGTTAAATGTCTTTCAAATGTACCAATATTTGTACATATTTGTTATAAAGATTATTTTGATACTATTAAAATGTATTCTACAAATATACATAATAGAATATACTATATTAACAAATTACTAAAAATGATTTTTTGAATGTTTTAAAATCAATATTTTTCCAAATCTTTATTTTAAAATCGAATGAAAATCAAAAAGTAAAACATTTGGTTAAACAACTCTTTACTTCAAAAGTTTACCTAAATTTGTATACATTGCATATAATTACAACTTTCTTTTTACTAATATAATAATTACCTTAGCAAACTCGTGTCTCCCGGAAGCTATGTCAGCTAATATGTTGGGCGAATCACCTAAATGCTGAAACATAAATTTAACATTATAGTGATGTACAATCATAGACAACATTTCATATTTTTACTCCTTCATACTTTTTATTATATATTTTAAAACACTATATTTATAGAAAACATCCCTGCGTAGCTTTTAGTTCAGTTTTTTGAAAAACTAAAATAGTGAGCCTTATTAATTTTTAAAAGAAAACTAATACTGTATCTAAAATTTTCCAATAGATAACTTTGTAGAGAAAATTTGAAACTATAGTCAGTTTTCAAATATGAAAATATATATATATAATTGAGAAATTCATATATTTAAAGATATAAACTTCTCCTTACATACCTTAATGTAAATTATTTATAATAATCTATAAAGTCAATTTAATTTGAAAATTAATACGATTGAGATTTGTTTGAGAAAATGGACTAGGAATTTTGTTAAGAACAAAGCAAAATATGATATATTTTAAATATATAAACTAATATAATGAAGTTAATTATAAATATTTTTTGATACATTATTTCCAGTGATAATCAATATTTAAATTGTTTACTTCGTATTGATAAGTTAGGTCAAGGTGTGGTCCAATAAGAGCAACATCTAATTCATTATGCATCCAAGCTTTCCTAACCCGTGCATTAAAAAGGGGTGCTTCATATCTAGGATTTGTTCCTATTATGAGAATTAGATCTGCTTCTTCAACACCAGCAATTGTACTATTCAACAAATAACTGCTCCTTAAGTCAGACCTGCAAGTAATGCATTACATACTTGTATTTCATGAACATAAAACTTATATGTATTAAGAGAAAAGCAGTTTAAAAATATATACAATTTTATTTAACAAAGAAAAAGTAACTTTATTTTTTAATATAAGTATACAACTTTTATGTTTTATACGTATGTATACATATAAGAACATTTAAGATAATTCCCAATATGTAGATTTTGTATTTGTATATCTTTCTAGAATTGCTAAAACTAATTTATATTTGAAAAAGAGATAAAAAGCAGATATATTATTAATGAAATATATAGAAAATAATAATAAATTACTCAAATTTTTTTTAGAAATTAATTACAGACTAGATATTTAAACAATAAGATTATGTTTAAGGATGGATATAGTAAGTACTATTAGTTTAATGAACACAGTCATTTGACAGCGGCATCCTTCTAGCTTGTGATAACCAATAATAATCAGATTTACAATTAAAATATTTTAAAAAATAGCTGTGCAACTAGAATGTCTTTATTTTATTAAGGTCTTGATAAAAAGAATTGGCAGATAATTTAAAAACTATCATTTATCCATCGTTCTTAAGTTGGTGAATTTAGAACCCTCATTCTTATTACCATCTTTGCATTAAAATTAAATGAATATGCTAATAAAACAATCTTTAATGTCCATCCCATTTTAGATAAAAAAATAATCAAATACCTCAAACTATTTTAATTATCCTTGTTATTATTGTTTAAAACTATAGCTATAGAAACAAACTTTTTCTTTGTCTTTAAAATGTTCAATAAATCATCAAAACTCATGCTTATAAAAAGTTTTTTCTAATAGCTATTTGAAGAAAATATAATTAAAGTTTCAGTAACTGATAATATTATTAAAAACAATAATTAAATTGTTATAAGCAATGTAATTCGAAACAACAAAATGAATATATTTTGAAAAAGTTATCATTAACAATTTATACATAGGAGCACGACTAACCGAGTGGGGTCTGCTGTGCTAAAGAGATACCAGTCCAATTATTAAGACAAAAGCTAAACATACCCAGAACCTTCCATGGGAAATTTTTCTTCAGTATAGAGATTTTCGCAACCAATCTTATTCAAAAAGTCTTTTAGTGCTACTAAGGCCTAGGATGGAAATAAAAAATTAAAGCAATTTAAATCTTAATTTTCAAGATACAATTTTGAATTACTTTTAAAAAATGGTGTTTAAAATAATAATCACTGTTTTTTAAAAATATATATTTTTTGAAAAATTTACACATCAGCAAAATTAAGAGTAATACAATTAAACAAACATAAATAAGGCATTTCAATTAGGACGATTTAAAATACTTACTTCAGCATCAACCAGGGCACCAGCTAAAGCAACTATTTCATTAGGGGCAACAGAACCAATCTAAAAGAAGTGTACATTTATTATAAAGCATTCATAATTAAAATATTCTACAACACACTGCACACATCCTTTGACTGCCTGGAGCAAATATATGCTAATATCACATTTCATGTTGAAATATGACAACATGAACATTTTCCTACAGTACTGAGTACTGTAGGAAAGAGTGAGTTTCACAGTACTCAATATTTTTAAGAAAACAGATTAAAAATGTTCACAATTATATGCATATTATAGCAGAATATGTATATCATATCATTTCGATAAAAGTGTCATTTTCCAATATTTAAAATTATAAGTCAAATTATTTTTAAGTGTTTCTCAAAATTTTTAGTCTGTTTCTTAATAAAATATGTTTTATTGTGTTCGGAAGCCATCTATTTTTGCTAAGTCTCAGAAGAAAAAAAAATAAGAGTTCATAATGGACAATCAAATGATCAGAGAAGTTAATATAAAAACTATACAATATTCACAAGGTAACACGTTACGAATTGGAGAAAATATAAATCCTAATGCTGGTTATCGGCTAAATGATATTAAAGGCAAAGAACCGAATTGAACAAGGAATAATAATTGCTTTTGAGATATCATATTTATACATAAATAATCTATAGGAATTTGCATGATTGTTAGTAGTAATAAAAAATATGCACAAAAAAATTTCAGTTTTTTTTATAGATATCTGTATGATAGTGTACTATTATTTAATCAAATTTGATTAAATATTCAATTGAAACTATGAGAAGTACGGTACTAGTCCAATCAGACTTAGTTGGACTAGTTCTTCTCTCCAATTAAATTTATTTTTATTGCTGCTGTATACCTCTTGTATTAAACATATATTTGTAATTAAATTTGGATGATTTTGACATATTTTAGAATTTGGTTCTGTACATACACTAAAGCACACAAAGAGTATTCAAATACAGATATCTGGCATTACTTAATAGTATTTAAAATAATCTTTTTAATTACATTACAATTAATGTCTATAATTTGAAATATACAATATATTTCTAACAAAATTAAATTTTATTGTTGAGATTGTCAGTTTTATTTCTTTACTGTTTTGATAACACTAAAAATCTAAACTGTTAGTAATACTTGGATATCTTAAAGAATTTGACCTGCTCTTGTTTCAACAATTACAGCTTTAAATTTCATACAATACAATAGGATGATTGTATACATGAATATAAAAAGTTAAAATAAAAAGAATTACAATGCATTTTACATTAATTCAGGGTTCGTATGCGATTTCTAAAAATAAAGAGTTTCTAAGGACTTTTCAAGAATCTTATTTTCTTATGCATACAACTTGTATAAATTTGTAACGAAAATTCAGCTATAAAGTTGCAAATAGATTTCTTAATAAAAAAATATATTTAAAAATAAATTCACATAAAAGGGTGCAATCAGCTAAAGGTTATTGGGTAAAAGGCAGCCATGGGTTTTTACTCAGATACAAAGTTGGGTTTAATTCCCATTAGATCAAACCTTTTTAATAGAAATTTAGTAAAAACGATTTAAATGATAGTTGTTTCAAGGACTTTTTATGAGTCTTTTGTAACATGAAAGTTTCTAAAGACCTTTTGAACAAAAATAAGGAGTTTCTAAGGACTTTTAAGGACCTATGAACTCTGTCCGAAATATACATAATAAATAACGGCTTTATAGTGTTAAAATCTAAATGTTATATAGTTTATTAGAATTAGTAAATTAGAAAGTAAAAACATTCATTATAGTGAAACACTCAATTTACCAACCTTTTTTGCCACTTCCAAAAGTGATTCTTCCCAATCGCAGGGAGTTAAGGAATCAGATTTAGTTTTTGCCATAGGCGTAACTAGGCGTTGAGTTCTTAAGCCATCATAAGCAAATCTGGTTTTGTCAGAAATCCACTCTTCATTTACTTCCTAAAATATATATGTACATATATATTACCAGATATACACTTTTGGAAAATAAATATTTTTTTTAAGGACGCAAATTAAAGTTTACTATCGTTATTTATTTCTGCTATAATATTAATTTTTAAATTGGAGTGTTGGCTATAAACATAAATATCTAAACCACTTACTTTTGTATATATTTTATATGTTTAAAAAACAATGTTTTGCATCCTATTGAATGAAATTTAACACAAATATAAAATTGATTTATCTTTAATTTATATAAAACGTATATGTATAAATGTAATTTATTTGATATATTACACATATGTATAAAACTTATAATTTTTAAACAAATTTATCAAATAACTTTAATTATAACCGGTTCAAGTTTATGTTACAACAAAGAGAGGGGCTACAAATGTCCTATTTAATAAAGGAATTTTGAAGTCTATTCTCAAATACTTATGAAGAAAATATGTATCAGGGGTTAAAATCAGTAATAACTTTTAAAATGTATTTTGAAATTAATATACTACTACAACAAGAAATACACAAGTTTAAAAGTTAATTAGATATATTGGAAATCTAAATGATCAAATATCTCAAATTACACCCCCACTAAAAGAAATATATAAAAATTACACTTTTACTTTGAACAAATAGGCATTTCTTGAAAATTTTAATTTTGGAGAAGGAAAAACTAAAACTTTAAATTACAGTAACAACCAAACTAAAACTCAATTGAAATTTATATTATGCTGTTAAGTTAGATGACAATATCAACATTAAATTTGAAACAACAACATTAAATAATTCAATATATTTTCATACATATTCTTTGAATACGACAATATAAAATCAAGAACTTAGAATAAGTGTTAAAAATATGATTCAAATAATCATATATAAAGAAATGTTATTGAATTGTTTATTAATTAACAAAGTAATGGATTAGGCTAAAAATTCTTCAAATTTTGCAGTTAAAGATTAAGTAACATGATTTTGATTTTCTTTACCTCGTTTTCCCGAGGCAGAATACGCAGAACTTCTCCAGTTCGGGTGCTGATAATAATATTAGAACCCACAGCATCAAGCACATCAATGGATTCGGTTTTTCTGAAAGAAAAAGTATTAAACTGCACTATACAATATAAATTATGGAGAACTTAAGACTCTTTATACATGAAAATTGGAGAAATAAGACAATATTTATGGAAGGGATAAAATTATCAAGGTAATTAAAATTTCCTGTGAAAGCACAAAACTGGTTCTTCAAAAAATTTGTTGATATAATAATAATTCCTGGATCTGCCAAGATATTATTTTAAAGTACTTATTTTAGAATGTTTTCTCAAGTTCAGTGTTGGTGTGATATACCATCTTGTGACATAACATTGCTCTTTTATATGTTTACATAAGAAATCAGTTAAAAATTGCAAAAAAATGTAATACATCTCTTTAGCCCAATACTATCAAACCCAGTATGAAAGAAGTTATCAGCAATTTTAATTTTCAAATCAACCATTTTACTTCAAATGTACATGCTTCTCAGTCTTACGATTCATTTTCATGCCGTTAAAAAATTTATGAAAAGGTTATGCACATAAGAACTTTGTGAAATCAAGTTTTGTGCGTAAAATATTTTAAAACAATAATAAAAATCCCTTAAAATAACTTTTTAAAATATATAATAAAATGAAGAATAAATTAAAAACATACCTTGTTTCCCATGGCCTTGCTGTAAATGAATATGGCTTTGAAGTCAATGCACCCACAGGGCACAGATCAATTATATTGCCAGACAGTTCAGAGGCCAATACCTTCTCCACGTAGGTGCCAATCTGCATGTCACTGCCCCTTCCCGTTGTTCCCAAGTCCTCCACTCCAGCAACCTCACTACCAAATCGAACACAGCGTGTGCAGTGGATACATCGAGTCATAATGGTCTTCACTAAAGGACCAATGTTCTTGTCTTCTACTGCCCTGTAAAACATATAATAAATTTAATAAAAATATTTATAATTGGTGAGTTTCTTAATTGGACTAGAAAAAAAGTGCATACCTCTTTCCAGAATAGTATATATCAGTGAATCGGCTGCGATCACTGCCAAAAGCCATGGACTCATCCTAAATAAGTAATGTAAATATAAGAATTTTTTTAGGTACAAACATGTTAAGAATATTATAAGCATAAATGATAATAATAAAGAAAAAATTTACAATATATACTTCAATGATTATTAAATATATAAATAACTACTAAGCAAATTTATCTTTTTATATTACTTTTTGAAATACCATACAATACTGTGGATTCACGTCCAGAGAGCAATTCAGATGACAATTTTAATGGCATGGTTATTTTCTACATTTTCTTTATGTAACTCAAAAAAAAAAACTTCGACAATAGTTACTTTAAATCTGTTTGGAACATTTTACGTTGGTTTACATAGCGACAGGGATGATTTTTAAATAAATTGATTGATTGAATAATTTTCTTTCATAATGATTTTAGAGAAATACATTTCATTAATTTATGGAAGTAGCACAATTAGTTTTCCAATGCAATATATTTGGTAGGTTGAATTAACATCAACAATAGAGTATTGTTCTCCAAACACTACCTGACCATGGGCCATGTAGTTGGAAGTTAGACAAAGCCCAGACCACTACTTTCAATAAAAAAAAATATACAGGTACCAAATATATATGCAATTGCGACACTAAATCCAAGTTCAATATTAAATACAAGTCTGGTATTAAATAAAATTCAGGTATTAAATACTGAATATTGAATTAAATACATTAATTTAATGAAAAATTCAAGTAAGTTATGTGTATTTATATTATTTAAAATAATAAGAAATGACATTTCAGATGACATATTTAACCAAAATCAATATTCTTGTGCAATACAACTTTTTTTAAATAAAATATGGGTCTAATTGAAAGATATTTTTTCAAAGCTGAAAGGATGTGTAATATGTAAGAAAGGGATATGCAAGTGAAAGGATTTGACTTACATGTGTCTTTCCAAAAACACATATTTATTTCATAAAACATATTGGAACATTTACTACAATATACAAAAAAAAAAAAACATACACTGAAAAAAAAAACTTTTTTACGGCAAAAACATTTTAAGTAAACATCAAGAAATAAATATCAAAGGGTTAAAATGATGAAACAGACAAAGTATATAACATACTTGCAAATCACATTCGCCACCCTGATCACAGATTGGGCAATCTAATGGATGATTAATCAATAAAAATTCCATCACTCCTTCCCTATTCGAAAATAAAATGTATCATGAATCAGAAATGGTAAAACAAATTTAGTGTTTACAATAACTTTTAAGTTAAACCTCTGAGCATCTGTCATAGATATTTCTGACGAGGGATTCATAGTTTTCTCAGCAAACCAATCTTTTTTTAATTTATATAATATCTATTACTATATTATTAACACATTTACACATTATTGAGGTATAACTTAAATGCTATGGTTATGAAAATTATAAAGATACAATTTAACAAAAGAACTACTAAAATTAAAATTTTAAATATTTTGCAATAAAAATAACTTTATATAAAGGTTATTTCTTTTTGCTATTTAGAAGGTTAATCAAAAGTGACAAATAGAAATATTGTAACACACAATGTTTAACATCCATATTGGTTCATAACATCAAATATAAATATAGGAACTTGTAAATGTGTAGGGTAGACAAATTATTAAACTTTAGTTGATATAGCTATTGTAAAGACATGTTGAGTTTTTCACCAGGAAAGTATATCACAAAGCATAATTTGTATGTTCATTGGATACATTCTTAAAGAAATAATAACTGGCTGCAAATCTTTTGTGGTTTTAAAGTTCAAATACAGCAAGGTTAAAAAAAACCTTAACTCAGGCTGAAAGAATTAATACACAGATAATTCTGAAATAAAGTATGTACAGATTTTAGATATGCAATCAGCAATACATTTGAATGCAAAATGATGAATTATGTTTAAGGGATTGTACAGTAAGGAACATGCACTGATTTATAAAATAAACAAAACAACTTAAAAAGCATTTTCAACAAAAATGTTGTGAAATAATACAATTTAATAACTTATTTTTTAAAAGGTGTTTTCTAAATTTTTTTTATCAACTTTTTTTACAACCTACAAAATGGTTAAAATCTGTAAACTGTACAACATACAATTTCTACATGCTGGCAGGCATGCAACTACTTTTTATTATAACAAATATCTCCTATTGATAGTTATAAGAATTTTTTTGAGAGATAGTTATATCGAGGGTGCTTTATAGTACATAATTAGGTATCTTTTAGATTAGAAATATGATTCTGTGACTATTGCCGGAATGGATATGGCTATTGTGAATGTGAACTCCAAGATTAATAATAAATTACAAAAAAAAAAGTTAATTTTATTCATAATGACAACAGTAAAATATTTGATAATTATTCTATAAATGTATCCTATTGTAAAAACAATAATACAAGGTTCAATAACCTTATATATCGGAATATTTTGCGCAAATTCTATTTAAAAAAAGCTCGGGACATAAACAGGTTTGGGGTAAATTGATTAGAGTTTGTAACTTAAGTGATAACTTTTAGCAAGAATAACTTGCAATATATATATAAAAATGAATGTATAATTTTAAGAGAAAACATACCTTGCTTTTCTAGTCATGTCAGAGTTAGTCTTAACCCTCCATCCATTCATGACAGGCATGGCACAAGCAGCAACAGGCTGTTAAACAGATAGAATGCATATTAGTCCGGTTTAAAAATACGATAGAAATATCAAAATAAATGTATTATTATTATTATAAAAGTACATAAGATTATAGTGCCGGATGTTGGCTTTACTTTTCATTTTGAAAATATAGTTATGGTAAACACAACGATTATGTATATAATTTGGTGTATATAAAAAAATATATCAAGAACATATAATGCAATGATAATAAAATTTGATATGTTATGTCTATAGGTCTAAATGTCTATACGATAAGGTTAGTGCCAATATCAATTTGTTAAAGTAGAATAAGGAGAAAGATGCTGCTAAAAAAACAATAAAAATTTTAGCGTAAATTGCTGTGATTCTATATTCCCAAGTGCTTTTATAATTGAGATTAGTGAAAGCTGCATTGAAATTGTGCAAAGACGTGGTCCATAAAATATTTTTTTTTCTAACTGTGCAAGAAACTTTCTTTGTTTCATGTCATATTTGCTACGTCAAGTGTGTGGGGCATTTCAACTTATGTCGTGATCACTATGGCTACTACTTAAGTTGGAATGATTCCTTGATATTTTCTAAATATCTCCAAACAATCACATTAAAACATTTATTAATTTTATTTAAAAAGATTAAGGTACATTATATTTTATTTTCACATCTATAATCCAATTGTATTTTTTTTAAAGTCATTTATTACAAGAATGTAAGAACACAAAATAATAACATAAATCTATGAAGTTAAAATCAATTATTAAACAAATACAAAACAGAATTCAAACTATACCTTTGGAGATTTTTCAACTTCTACTAAACACATTCTGCAATTTCCTGCTATTGAAAGCCTTTCATGGTAGCAAAACCTGGGTATTTCAACACCAACCATTGCAGCAGCCTGATGGTTATGGAATAATTTTAGTTCACAAAAAAATTATTAATGCATTGAAAGAAAAGAGCAAACTTTACATATTTAAACATCAACTTCAATCTTTACAACATACACAAAAAATTGAAAAATAACCTGATTCATGTGTAATAATATATTATTATAATTAACATAATAGCAGAAAGTGAATAAGATTCAAATTTAATTTACTATATTGTAACTAAATTTCGAAATAATCAATTCAATGTGGAAATTAAACTTGATTTTACTACATTATAAAAATAAAGGTGAACTATTTGCTCATAAATGTGTCTCTCTATTGACAGATAATGTTTTTGAAGTATATTTAACAGAATAGTAATCACAAACAAAAAAACAAAGAAGATAATTGTATTAACTAACTACAAATCATAACAATTTTAACCATCACATTTGTAAGATTTAACTGGGTGCGAAATTAATGCTAGACCTCTAGACATTGTTCATGTTTCTTTTAGAAGTTCAATAAAATTTAAAACTAACTAGACCTATGGTTTTGTAAAAAAATATTAAAGTCCATGTGACTACACCTCTCTTATCATACGATAGCTACAGCTATACTTGCATATAAGGTGAGAAATTGAAGTCAAAATTTTCTTTAAATAATTCTTCTTCGGCTGATATGTGGGTCAGTCAAAGTTATAATATAATTTGCTTAAAATGTGTCTAGTAAAAGTTTCTAGATCTATTACTAATAAATCAGTGCTAAAACGGAAATCTAGTGTACATTTTTCTTAATTTCATACGCTATTCGAACACAACAATAGCATACAAGCATGATAAATTTGTTGTTAAATATTTCATGCTTTCTTGATTACTGTAAATATATTTAACTTTAAAGAGTTATTCTATTCATACTACAATTCAACATACTTAAGTATTAGGAAATTTCAAATGCTGCAAGTTTTACTTTAAAGTAATACTCAACATTTGAATTTTAAATGAAATTATTTTCATTTATTTACCTGCAATACAGTTGTACCAGGATCAACAAGTACTGATTTATCATCGATAAATACTTCTATTTTCTTTGGTTTTGCTTGAACAGCTGTGGTAAGTTTTGCTAAATAGAGATGTAAAAAATGAGTAAAAAAATCACAAGTATTTAACAACCAATGATTAAAAAACAAGAAATCTAAATGCTAGATAACTAAGAAACTTTTTTTAAAGAACACTTTGTTAGTGTTGGATTTAATTTTGAGGTTTTATAGAAATAAATAATTTAATTATTATATTATATTACCCTATCTTATTCTTTAAAACATTTTATATGTGTAACATAGCAAGGATATCAAATAGATTGAGAGATTTCATAAAGGACATAGTATATATGAATATTAGATTGTTGGTGGCATTATTAGTTTGTGACGATGATGATTGGCACAAAATTTAAGGAATTCATTTTTAAATGTGGAAATTGTGACAACCATTCTAATCATTACAAAGAGATATCAAAGCTATATGGACTTTTTTTTTTATGAAAAAAATGTCAAGCCATCATTAACACAAGACTTTACCTTATGTTGTTCGCAAAAAAAAACACCTTTTAAATGTTTTAACGATGTAGTTTTATTAATATTAATGATCAAACATGCTTACCTGTTTGCACAAAACAAGGAAGTATGGACTTTTGGATGCCATGCTTCAGCAATGCCTGCGACATTTTCTCCCTGTATGAAGTAAGAAATTGTATTTGAAGGTGAAACAAAGAGCAAAACTTAAGTATAAGGTTATATACTTTTAAGGTTATTTTGATTTATTACTATGCTTCATATAAACATGAACTTTATTTAGGTTTACAATGCAATAACTATATTGACCCTGCCAGGGTCACGGCAATACTTTGAATAACAAGATAGTATATGACCTTGGAAGTGTAAGTAAAAAAAAAACTCAATACAAAATGTAGCTAAAAATACACAATTTTATGCATGAACTAGAAATAGCCATTACACAACGGTTGCAATATTGAGCTATCAAAAAAAAAATAAGTTAAATCGATGACAATGTTTTGCACGAACGCAAATGAAAGTAACAATTCTGTATCTGAAACAAACTTTTCTCCATTTTAAATATTGCCAAAACAAAATTCGTTTACTATAAAATAATTTTCAGGCCATAGTATTGAAGCAGGTTTAATCCGATGGAAGAATTGTAGTGTATGAAGGATAAATGCTCCAGGGTTAACTACAGTATCAACTTGTACAAATTTACTTGTAAATTGTTTTGAAAAAAAATCGGATCATTGTAATATAATCTAAGAAGCAAAAACAATACTAAAGTTCTACATAAGAATTATGTTGTTGCCAATAGCCCAAAGTGCAGCTCTAGTGCAACATTAATTAACCAATATGAGTTATAATTTTTTTCCTTGTCTTATATTATTGTAAAGAAAAAGGAAAAATTAGCTTAACCGAAAATTATTACTTTATATATTAATGGTTCTTTTCTTTATAAACCAGATAAGTGTTTTGAAGTTATCAAAAAGAAAATATACTGGGACTTAAGTTGTTGCGTATGATATGCAATTTTAAAATCAATAATATATCCTTCAATTTATGTGTAATGTTTAGGTAAATAATTGAAAGAACACACTTGTTAGATATAAATCTATTTAGAACACAATCATAGTAGGAATAAGAACACAACTTAAATAAGAACGTACTGACACATATATTAAACTAATTGAAAATTTAAGTTTTTACATTTTTAAACTTGATATTGAGAATGAAATTTTTACCTAAGTGTAGGTCAAAAAATTAAAATATATTATAATCACATACGTTTGACCACTGTTTACATACAATCAAAGTTTATCCAAGGTCTCGCAGGTTACCGTTACGGTATTCGTTAACTTATTTCATTTACTACTATTTTTCTAGGAAAAGTTGGTTGGCTTGATTAAAGTCACACTAGAGCATTCCAAAGGGATATTGGCGTCCGTTCATGATCTATTTCGGAGGAAAGACCCGCAAAATTTTCTTTATAATTTGGAAACATGGTCAGAGGACGAGAACAATACCTGGAATGGCACCCTGCGCAACCTTCAGGAAAAGAATTTGTAAAATTTGAATTCTTCAAAACACAGAGTTTAAAAATTAATAGTTTAAATTCATAAAGTGAAAACCTTATCTTGCTAAACATGCACATATAAGTCGTAATGTTGCGGTGTGGCACTATAGCTTCACAAATGGGCTACTACGCTACGTACATATCCACCTCTAAACACTCAATCGACGATCAACATGGGGACATTTGGACCAGACATGATTTTAACATGTACCGATTTGGCCCACGAAGGTCCTGGTGTGTCACCACGGGACCATAATGCTAACAATGACTTGCCTTCCCCGGCGAGTTAGTACCCCACATTCCCCATGAGGTGTGTGGGGGGAGAAAGAAAGAGAGAGAGAGATAGAGATAGAGAGGCTATGTAGGTACAAAAGGATAAATCAAGCTTTGGACACATTCAGAATTTTTCACAATAAATTATTGGTTTTAGGATTTTTAAAAATTTATTTCCCATCCTCAAGTGTTTTAAAATAATTCCCAAAAATTAATTTTAACACGTATCAATCATAGTTTTGTCTAAATTAGTAATAATTGTGTTAGCACTTTTTTATGAAAATGTGTTTGCTTATTTTTTAATATAAATAATAATTTTCTATTCTCAGTAGAATATTTTTATTAGTTTTGTAAGAATTTTTTTGTCGCTGAAAAGTAAAACACTATTAATTTTATTTTCCATTTATTACATTTTAGTTATTTATTTTAATTTAAAACTTCTTTTACTAATTGTAATTTAAAATTAATTTTACTAAATGTAATTTAAACTTTACAAATGTAAAGATATTTGTCATTTGTAGTTCTTGCGACAATTGAATATTCAAATTTTTAGTATATAATAGATCACAAAAAACTCAAAGCACGTATAACATATTTAGTCGTTACTCCATCGTGTTACGCTACAAAAATACTAGAAAGTCGTCCAGAATATCTAACAAATTATACTGGCGTGTATACGGGACTGGTGCACGATAAATCTGATCGGGGTCCAAAGTCCCGACGTCTATTGAAGGCGTTGGGTGCCAGTTCAGGTGTTTCCTCGTCATCTGACCATGGTTCTAAAATAACGAGGTGCATGTATGAATGTGTGTGTGAATGTGTATGTGTTTCCGGGTCTTTCCTTCGAGATTGACCCCGAACCGTCGCCAATAGTCCATCTGCAGCTCTAGTGCGACGTTAATTAACAAAACCAAACCATATGTGTTATTTAAATGATTTTAAAAATATACATATTTCACTGTGTACTAGTTTGTAAAATCTTTTAAATATTCAATCTTTTTGTATGTTAAAAATATTAGCCATGCTTTCTTTGAAATTTACATTTTTAATGTTTTCGATTTCGAAATTTTTCTTACATAATTTTGATTTTTTAAAAAAAATATAGTGTTTTATTTCAAACATTTTATATGTGCTGATTGATATTCATATAAATAAAGCGAAGAGGTGAAAGCACCATTTATATTGAATTACTAGCTACTATACTAATAAATAAATTTTAACGAAAATAGTGTTATTTTTTTATTGCTTTTATCTGTATTGAAAACATTTTGAATGCTTTAATAATGATAAGATTAATTGAATATTCCATAAAAAAAAACCTTCTGAAACATTTTTGTTCATATCCTTACAGCGATTGTGTGTTTTTACATTAATATTAAAATAATTGAACTAAATTGTTTACTCTTAATTTATTATAAAAAAGGAGCAAGTCTAATAACAGATTGAAATAAATATTAAAAACCAATCTTTTATACACTGTGTGACCAGAGATCATATGAGAGAACCATTAATTAAAAAATGCGTAATTTGCTGCACTGTAGGCTTTCGGTTGCCCGTTACAAACCTGGACAGTTTTATTCTTACCGGTCCATCATTCAATAGCCGCCTACGACCACAGGATGCACGTTTGAGATTTGTTTGGCTAACAGTCCATTCTTTAAACACTTTTACTACAGCTACTCTTGAACATATCACAAATTCATTACTTTTGCTGATATTCAGTATCCATGACTCAAAGGCATCCACAGTCATCCCATGTCCAAAGTACGTCAAATCGCGTTTTTTTTATCCATATCTATTCGCACAAAACGCTTCTACTAACGTTTTAAGTAAGCATATTTCCTTTTCATACATCTCTCGCTCTCTAGTGGAAACAGTGTGATGTCATACATACTTAAAAACGTCAATTTTGGAAATAATTTTTTGTGTCCACTCAGTGTATTTATGTCATTGTATATATAAAGAGATTCTGCTTTTGTAATTAGACGATGAAAAAAAAAGCAAAAGTATCAAAATAAACTATTGTGTTTCTACTGTTTAATAATTTATATAAATGTGTACAAATGTTATGATGTGCGAGTAATTTTGTTTTGTTTTGTAAACATGGCATTAAACTTTAGTTTTATTATATTATTTTAATTTTTTTTAAACTTAGAAGTCAATTATAAACATTGTATAGTAATTTTCTTTTACTAATTTATTTGTACAAATAACTTGAATACCATAGTGTAAAATAAATTTTTCACAGAAATTAATGAATGTTTATCTTAGTTTTGTAATAGAGTTTTATAGTTTGAATACAAAAGTAGCTGTTAACCGTCGTTTCATATAAAAATGAGATTTAACCAAATAAATTAACTAAATATACAAACATTTTAAACTAGCGAATAAAATAACAATATTAAGCTACAAAATTAAATATCCTCTTGAAGTGAAAGTAAAATATTTACAAAGTAAATATTAGTATACGAAATTTTGGATGTCAAAACAAATAACTCCTTAATCATTATAAAGTGAATTAAATTTTTTTATCGATGGAAGTATATTCACGGTACATATTATTGTGAAAGATGTTTGAGCCGATTTCATTGTTATAAAATATTGTTATTACTAGAAAAGAAAACGCCTGATGTCTTAAAGATGAAATACAAATCACTGAGGCTGGCGCTAGTTATACTAAACTGACAGTTACTTGCAGTTACACTATAACGATATACTAAACTGGTAAACGTTTAAAGGAATCGTAGCCGCCTAATCCAAATAAAACGTCTGAATTTAGAATGGTTTGTATCAATATTATCTATTATTTACAGTTACCGCGGACTACAGATTTGTGTTGAAATTCTTATGTAATTGTGGCTTTGTTTATATTAATAATATATTACTTCTATTTAGAATATTATATTTGTTACATCTTAATTTTTACATTATTGATTCTAATTTTGCCAGTAGAATAAAAAAACAACGTTTATTATAATCTTAAAAACATATTAACTTTTTTATGAACTTTCTTGGTTTTGTTTTAGGTGCTATATTGACGTTAAATAGATATTTAACTGCTTAAACTTTCATATTTCTATGTTCAGAGTGGAAAATGGTATTTTATGTTAATTATGCTTAAAATTACAACAGGAATTTGTGAGAAATAAAAATATTTGTAACAAAATACATGCATTGAAGAGTATAGTAATATTTTTTGTACTTCGTTAAAATTAAAATATTGCTCATTATTTTATAATAGAATAATACACTATTAAATAATATACGTTCTAGTAGACGATAATCGAGTACATGATACAAATAATTTATTTTACATTTAAAATTCCGCGCTAAAGGAATCCTTCAATATTTTAGACTTGAAAAATAAATCTCTTCAGCGTTTTAAGAAATACATTTGTCCTTCAAAACGTTTCTTTCCTTCGGAACACATATTCTTCTACTCTAACCATTTTACTCTTTTTATAGAACTGGCAACAATAGACATTCGAAATTATAAAAGAGTATTACTCAGGGTTCCTTTCGTGGGTACATCCACTTGTCAAAATTCAAAATAAATACGAGTAAAATTCGAGAGGATAAAAAAAAAATCGAGTAAGACGCTTTGTAAAAGTTGACCGCGGGAAAAAGTGGAGGGCTCTACAGGTGTTCTGGAACATCTTTCTTTTCAGTTTTTCCTCCCTCTCTCCTGCTTTCGTAAAATTTTACTCAAAGATCTCTTGAATATATGTCAAGAAAAGAAGAAAATGAACGAAAGTTCGAATGCTGCATCTGGAGTTGTTGTCAATGGAAGGTAGTGATGCACTGACAGAACTGCTTTCTTAAATTGAACTATTGACGGAACAAATCTTATTAAATTTTAATAATAGGAACGGGTTATTTGAATTCTTAATGACTAAGAATATGCTTGAAAACTTTTAGTGAGTTTACAGATTTATAATTCGAAACTTAATATTTTATTTACAGATTTTATGGATTTTTAAAAATGTACGTGTAACAATGTCCACTAAAGAGTGGCGCATTGTAATGGATATGTAATTTGTGCTATAATAAATATAATTTTGAAATTATAAAATTTTAATTAAAAATATTTTTATACTCTAATAATAAAGTCTGATTATTTGAATTTTTATAATTAAGAAGATTTAAAAAATACTTACTTTATGGGCGCTTAATTTGTCGTTGGTTATTATTTTAAATATATGTTGTGCTGCATATTTTCATAAATAGGAAAAGGGTTTAGTAAAGGCTATACTGTGTTAATTCTTAAGTTGTGTTGCCCACACCGTCTAATGGATGCTCACATGTCAAGGGTCTGTACTCGAATCCTGTCTCTGTGAAGTGTCTGGAGCAAAGGTGACCCGCTTATGAAGTTTTCATTAAAATGTCTACAGTTACTCCGGTATCTGTATGAGTAAATGCCGCCAGTTAGAAAATGTTCTAGAACTTTCCCGTCAATTTTAAAAATAAGCGTAATTGAAAAGTTAATTATAAGGTTGGAATATTAAATATTTAGTTTTATGAATGCAACCAATTTTAAATTATTAACTAAAATATTCATTTTTATATTACTATGTATCTTCTTGTAAGGGTGCAATTTATGTAATGCTATTGTTATTTAAATAATGCTAAATTTATCGTATTTTCAAAAATTATTTAAAACAAATAATATTTAAAATAATGTAACTAAAATATTAGTTAGGGAAAAATATAAGTATTTCTGAAATCGAAATGACATATTAATAATATATATTTAAAAAAAATGTTTAATAACTTTATTTATTTATATTTAAATTAGTTTGACTTAATAGAAATTTATCAATATTTTTTCATCAAATAAATTTTTAATTGATCTACAAAATTTTTTATAAATATTTTAAACAAAAAATGGTTTTTATAATTTTGCATATATTTAATAAAGACCAACAAACAAAGAAATAATGGTATTATTTCTTCTAAAAAAGTTTGTACGTTATTAAGTACGTTAGAATGAACTGAAAACTCAAGAGAAGGAAAAATCAAAATTGTCCCTCTTGACAATAAATTAGTGAAGGAGGTATCATCTCATGTTTCATTCACAACATACGAAATTATGATTTTTTTAGAAATAAAATTATCTTTTCAAATTACTACTTAAGCACTTAATAATGCAATTGTTCTTAATAAAAATATTTTTAATGAATTGGAAGTAGGATGTCATATACTCTGTTAAGATCAGAAAAAAATAATATTCTATAAATACTTAAAAAACCTAAAAATTATGTTCAAGTACCACAAACTCTTGAATAGAAGCACATATGCAAATAATTGTTAATTAAGGTTATAAAGATTATGAATATCAAAATTGTGTACGCTTTAAATAAGTCGACATCTTTTGTTTTAAAAAAAAGTGGTATTCACTTATTTGCATAAAATGCAGAAGAGAAATATATATTCTTGTTTTTTATCAATATTTCTGTAATTCTTTTATACTAGGATTACATTTTTGAAGTACAATAATTTAAAATTGCTCATTTTTATACCATTCTGTGTGTCTACCTATGTAAATCTTAAGAAATTGGGCATAGAACACATTATCATCATTAATATCCAAAAATATTTTATTGCTTTAATAAAAAATCCTTTTATTTTTAATCAAACAACACCAAAATTATATTTTTATGTAAAGTTCAACTAATTATTTTTTGTAATCAATGCTGAGCTTTGGTACAAAATTGCCGGAATAAGTAAATTTGAACTCATTTTTCTCAGTGATAACTTTTTTCATGTACTATCATGTTTAAATTTATATAAGTCCAGATAGATCTATTTGAAGAAACTAACTTGCTACAGTGTATTTTCAAACATATTACTTTAATTTGTCTTTAGAAACTAGTCATCTATAGATTATATGTTTATTATTATTATTTGTTTAAATGTAGTTTGCCCAGTGAGATTAGTGATTTTTTTTCAAATATTTTTCATAAAAATTCTTTTACAAATAACGAAATTCTGTAGGCAGTTTCTTAAACACTATCTGTTTGTTTATAAAAAGGCAAAAACATAGTTTTTCAAAAAATATTTTCTTAGCTTATATCAAAATGAAGAAAGGTCTCCCTTTTTGTAAATTTTTATTTTTAAAAAGAAATTTTATATATATTTTTTAAATGTTTGACCATTTGAAAATGTTATTATGCTTTACACATATGTGTAGAAGGTTTGATTTGTGAATACTTTGTACACGCTCTTGCTCCTTTTTGTAAGCTCTAGATCTCTCCTCATTCATCATAAGATTTCTAGGTATCTTTTCATCCGTCTCAACTGCTCTCTTTTAGCCTGCCTAACTTTCCTATGTCGCAATTGAACTTTATTGTGATATTTTGGCTTTATATCGTTCAAAAAATCGTTCCTTTTTCCACTCAATTTTCACACAAATGGTAAGAACTGTTAATTTGTTAAATTTAATTGTAGAACTCGTCGTTCTCTTCCAGTTACACACGAACTCATTACGAGCCGTCGATGAGAAAGGAAGTAACAGTGATTAAATAGGCCAGAGTATCGACCCATTCCCTCCTCATCCTTAATATAAACGCTAGAGGATAGAGGGGTTAATGGTCAACCTGGTTGAAACGGTTGGTTTACTTTCTCTTACACGATGGTAGGTCATTTATCTCCATATGCAAGTTACTGCTGATGACTACTGTACCCGGACCGATTTTAAAGACGTATTCACGTCAAAAAGTAAACTGATATTAAACACCAAATCTCTCGAGACATCTGGTAGAAATTTAATAGTCGATTCAAGATGCCTACTACCCTTTTAATTAAAACAATGACGCTCTGTATAATTATCTTTTGATTTACAATGATTAATCAGTCATAGACAAAATTAATATATGTTTTAAAAAAAAACCAGAAAAATCATAGATCTGCCGAAGCTCAACCTTCTATTAGACCCAATACTCCGAAATCCGAAAGTTTTCTGGACTTTCTCGATATCTACCAGTTCTCTCAATTGATGGACCAGACTAAGTGCGTCATTCGCGTCGTCGATTGCTGAGATTTGCTGTGGAACAGGCCGTGATCTCAAACCAGGTGGACTAGCAGACTTACTTGTATCGATCTGTAAAGTCAATCCAGGGACAATGTAATTTCGGTAAGAACCAACCCAGTATTTGAACTGAGTATTTTATTACATGGCCTTGTATCGGTGCGAGGTGCGATACAAGTTTTCGTACAATACCTAGTATCTGTAATATATATATAAATATATATATATATATATATATATATATATATATATATATATATATATATATATATATATATATATATATATATATATATATATATATATATATATATATATATATATATATATATATATATATATATACATTTCGTGGAATCCTAAAGTAAAAAAACTCGATGTTTGGAATTTTTTTTAACTAAATCTGTTTCCTTGCGTACAATATATCTCAAGAACGAATGATGTCACAATAATCAATTTGACATAACTACCTCTATAATTTAATAATCCCATTTCGTATATAGATACTTGAGTTTATTTTAATTAAAAATGTGACATCAAAATCAGACATATAAAACTAACCGTTCTATAAAGTGTCTCATACGTTTTAAAATGTGATATAAATGAAATTTGCGAAGCTGAATGGTATGTTGGTTTAATTTAACGTTGCACTGGAACTACGACGGGTCGGGACCTATCCCAAAGGGAAAGTACTTGGGGTCGTAGTATCGTTATTCAGAACCAAGGTCAGATGACGAGGATAGCACTGGAACCTCATCTCCAAACTTTCATATAGCGACATATGTGAGGACATTTGTTTCACTTCAGATACAACGTACACCAACCTTTAACTCACAGTGGATCTTTGTCGTGGATTGATCTCGAGACAGTTTAATACCAAGTCTAGTACCATGTCAACCAGGCTAAGACTGCTCCTGAAATTGGCTAAGAATTTGCTCAACGGAAACGATTTGGTAATAATCGTCAATTCTTTTATAATTTATTTTTACAAGTTAACGAATTCAGCAACTGTACTACCATAAATATCATTAAAGAATGTATAGATTTAGAACTTGTGTCAAATTTATCGAGTATTTTTTCAGAATACCACTCAAAGGTAAAGTGAAAGTGGTACGCTTGGAAAATATTGCATTATATTTATATTCTATATGCTAAATAAGTATTTTTTTGTCCAGTGTTTTTATTATCGTGTCCATAACAAGTGATTGACAAACTGTTTAAGCAAGAATAACATATATGTACAAAGACAACAATTATATCTTTTTTGCATACATATTTCAATTATATAATCACATTTACGGATTTGAGAATATTTTCCTTTCCAATATATTATCCATTTCCATTTCTTTTCCCATTATTATAATATTCGGAATGCAATTGAAAGTAAGATTACTAAAAAAATCATCTGTAATTGATTTTTCTCACAAGGATTTGCGTTCATTTCTACTAATACTTGTATAAAAAGGGTTTATTATTAAGAAAAAAGAATTTGCATATGATCAATTTTGATTAAACCTTTTTTTTTCATTATCACATTTCTTGATCAACTGGGATTTCTTCTCTCTCATTCTACATATCTGATCTTCTCATAATATTCACTACCTTTGTATTATTTTGCTCGTGTTATTAAAACTAAGTTAGCATTCCCCAAAGTACAGAGAGGAAATATTTAATTAAGAATATTCACTTCAGGAAAAAAGACATGTTGTGAAAGTAGAAGTATGTGGGTAGAAAAGCATCGCAAACAGGTAATACTATTTTTGTTGTTTTTGAATAGAAATTTTAATGAGATGTTTTTTCGTATGGAGCATATAATTGCATTAGTATAATACTCGGGCCTTAAGCCAATTTAAAATAATATACATATTATATTTTTGGATATGTAGTAGCTATATTTGGGTAAACTTGGGATGAGTAAATATTTTGTTGTGGGATTTAGTAATAAATATGTTTTTTTGGCTTTACGTATAAAATATTTATCTACAAAGTTTATTATTATACAAAGTTTTAATAAACCTTTGGATGTAATCTTATTTAAAGCTTGAATAAAATAAAATGTTGTAGGTAAATAGCGTTTTAGTTGATTAAAATGACATATCTTTTATTTGTGTACCTAATCAAATAAAAAAAAATACTTATTGCTAAGTTTTAAATATTACTTAAATTGACGTCTATTTTGTATACAAGTGTAAAATTAAAGTATTTAACCTCATTTTTTTTATTTAATTCTAAAATAACTATTTACAATATTTTTTATTGGATAAGTTTTGAAAACATCATCATAAGATTAATCGTTAAATAATTAAAAAAAATTAAGTATTTTTATAAGTTGAAAATTGTTATGCATTCTGGAAAAAACTGTAAATTTCGGGACGTTATTTTATTACGTAAATTGTCACTTGGGTCAATATCTATAATTTTGTCTATAATTTTTGACATTTTCAAGAAAAATGTAAACAAGTCCAAGTTTTCAATGTCCAAGTACTTAAATTTGAGAGACTGAAACTATTCTTTTGAATACGATAATGGTTTGCGAACATGTAAAAAAGTTACATATACTTTAAACATAATAAATTTATTAAAAAATTTGCGTATTTAAATTCTGTCTTTGCTTTTTTTTTATGCAATTTTTTTAAATTATAATTCTAAATACAAACTGCATGAGACGATTATTACTATTAAGTCTTAAAAAGACAACAAATGTTATATTTCATTTTGATATGACATAAATCAGGAAACTTTTATTCATTATGCATTAATTTAAATTACTTATATTATTCAATGCAAGCACAAGCACAAGCGCGCGCGCGCGCGCGCACACACACACACACACACACACACACACACACACACACACACACACACACACACACACACACACACACACACACACACACACACACACACACACACACACACACACACACACACACACACACACACACACACACACACACACACACACACACACACACACACACACACACACACACACACACACACACACACACACACACACACACACACACACACACACACACACACACACACACACACAAACACACACACACACACAAACACACACACACACACACGCACACACGCACACACGCACGCACGCACACACGCACACACGCACACACACGCGCACGCACACACACACACACACACACACACACACACACACACACACACACACACACACACACACACACACACACACACACACACACACACACACACACACACACACACACACACACACACACACACACACACACACACACACACACACACACACACGCACCCCCCCACACACACACGCACCCCCCCACACGCACACGCACCCCCCCACACACACGCACACGCACACGCACGCACGCACTCTTTGTCTTTATTTCTCTATTTAAATACTCAAACGCAGGGTGGATTCGAAATTAGTGGTCGTTTGTTGTATTTTGCACCTAAAAGTTTCAGTTTGACAAACGTATCATAACGAAAAACCCAATCATCTACTTTTTTACGTCGAACGTTGATTTTTAAAAATTTCTCACATACTTTTAAATACTTTTGTCAGTAATGTTTATATTGTCATATAATAATGTTAGTATGTTTAGAGTACAAATGTAAACATGTTCCTAATTTTAATCAAAAGAAGCTTTAACGATTTCAAAAATATCGTGACAGTTAGTAGCTCTGTTTAGCAATTTGAATTAATTTAAAATTACGCTTAATCAGAACATTTTGGCAACTAAAAATTATTACCAGATGTCAATGACGCCGAGATTTTATCTCCTAATTTCGAAACCTGCACAAACGTTGAATTAAAAAAATATTTGATAATACGCAATACTTATAAAATTAATTAAATCTAACTCTTTTACAAGGAAAATCCTTAATTGCTACTCTTTTTTAGAAAATATTTTTGTTAGTTACACGCAAAAAGTAGGTTTTGTTTATAAAAAAACATCGATCTCAATATTCTCAAAGATTCGATGATACCAAAAAAATATCCAGTTTTTTAAAAATATCCTTTGTTTGTTAAACACTAATTAAATGAAAGTTTAAATACAAGAAAACAGCTACACAAGGAGTCTTAGCCATATGAGGAACTTCTTATTCGCGACAATGGATCAATCACCAAAAACCACTTTTAATACAAACTGCTAAAAAAAACACCCACGGTAAAAAATATCTTAACTAAAAAATCCCATTCCCTTTAAGGATTCTCCACTTTCTTTTAAGAAACAGGAGTGCTTTTAGAAATGAAAAGCTTTTAAGTCCTCAGATCTAAGTATTTTCTTGACTCTTTTTTTTTGCCACAAAAACGCCTTTGAGGGTAGATTGGCCCAGTTAAGTCATTGGATTTTTAATTGTAATTACAGTTACACTTTTTATTAAATAATTTAACGGATACACAGTTTTGAAGTAAATGTATTTAAAGCAATTTTTCCGTGGTTTTATTATGATTAGTTTAAACCGGGTTTTGAAAAATCCAAATTAACAAAAACAAAATTTCATTAAAATTAATTTATTTAGTTCTGAATTGAATGAGATTAATGTTAAATGTCTATCTGGTTAATATAACTTTTTATATAATAAGTAAGGAATGTTATTAGGGTAAATTTGAAGAATAAATATGTATTTTGTATGATAGTCTTTTTTAAATGTAAATCTATTTTGAGTGATATTATTCAAATGGATATATTTTAAAATCTACTGATTATAAAATTGTGAAATTTCTCTCTCATATTTATTTTTATAATATGAGAGAGAACCTTTAAACTGTAATCGAAATGCCCTTATAACTGTTTTCGAAATTAGATTAAAATTTTTTAAAGTTTTTCCGTTTTTTTTTTAAATCTCGAGAAAATCGTTTTTTTATTTGTTTCCCATGGTGATTAAACTCCAATTTTGGTATGTCTATTGAGTGTTGAGAGCTTTAATACTATTTGTATTTAGATCAAAACAAAATTAAACTAATTAACTTGATGTATACAATTTGTTGTTATTAATTATTATTTTATTATATTTTTGAAAGTAAAAATATTATTGTGAATATTGTAAATTGGTTTAATTGTTAGGGTTTTTCTACTTTTGACTAACAAAGAAATCCCAATATATTATTTTCTTAATTATAGCAAATATATTTGATATAACTCAATATTTTCATATTTATTTCATAATGCTATTTAAAGAAATAGTAATTTTTTACGCAATTTTAAAGTATAAATAATTAAATGGTAGTTGTAAATTTTCTATACTTCTGCACATTTCCAATAAAATTTATATATTATAATCCTTTATATATATGTTCTCTTATAAACTTTTATATATGATCACTTTAACTTAAATATAATAATTTTAAGTACATGTCTTTGAAAGAAAATAATTTTGACTGTATAATCTGATTTTGATTGCATATCAAACTATTGTAATAAATCATTTGCAAGCCCATTATAAAGTTTTATTGCAAAAATTCCCTCTTTTCTTGATGCACATAATAAAATTAATCTATTTTGCATCAGATAAGAAATACAATTAAAAGGATTCAATCATATTTTTTATTTTAAAAAATATCTCTGGAACATAAGTATAGGCACCGAAAACTTTTCTTCTTAAAAACAAAAATAAGTTAAAATTTCTAATGTCTGTCACTTTATTCGAGGCTATTTATTGAAGAACCAATGCGCGATTCCGTTCAATCTCGACACCAGACGCTTTCTTATAAAAAAAAATATAAAAACGAAAGCGTCTAAAAGCCTATAATTATGAAATGATTGACGATCTTACAACATCTTACGCAAATTGACTTTCTCCTTGTCAAATCCTCAATCAATGATCCCAATAAGTTTTTTGTAATAATACTTTGTCAACGAAATAAGTTTTAAGCGTCAAAAGATGACGTTGCGAAAAATAATTTGATGTCAAAATTCAAATCAAATCAAATACGATAAAAAGATGTCTATCGATGTGTTTAAAAACGTTCTTTCAGCTTTTATTTCAAACCATGCTGCAATACTTTTTCTCAGGATTAAACTTTATGAATAGTGATTTCATTAATGGAATATATACAATTTTGTTTGGCAACTATATATAATATTTACCTTACAGACTGAATGTAGTATGTATATTGTATTTAGCATGTAAAAATGTATGATAAAAAGTTAATTTTTTTAATTTTTAGGGAGTAGTTATTTTATTGGGAAGGTTAAAAAAAATTTCTATAGATATTACCGAACTTTGTTTTCTTAGATTTTTAAATTTTTCAGCGGTAATTACTTATAAAGTACAATAATTAGAAAAAGGTCACAAAATGTAGGGCGATGGTAATTATTTGTTGTATCACATTTAGTTGAATTACGATAATAAAACATTATATTTGCCCGACTACTTTGCTTCTATTTCAAATAAGTCGTTAGTATTGCATATATAATAGTTCATTATGCGAAGTTAAATAGTCAAACAGCGATAATCGCTCAACCATTTTTCACCATCCTGAAGAATAAAACTAAAAATTAAAATAAAATTCAATGTTAAATTTCTTTTTAAATATCTATTTTTAAAATCATATATATTATTTCTGTAAAGACCCCTTTTGTGCCCCTTAGACACAACGAATCTTAACACATGAGGCGTCAAAAGTAATAGAATTTCATGGACCAGTGACGAATTGTAATTTCATTTGATAAATATCAAGGTTTCTTATTTTTTAAAATGCGTTTAAAATAATTCATGTTAAAGTTTTATTTTTAAACAATCCGTTGTTAATGCTGCCCTCTATGCATGCCCTTAAATTTTTTTGATTTTTGGGTCATAAAAAATTCGCAAATATCTTTCACCCTTACACAACGAAGGTGTGTGCGTGGGGGGGGGGGGGGGGGAGGAGTTGTTCATGCAATAATTATCTCACGTGTATGCTAGTAAATATCTATTTTTTGTATTAAAATATATAGTTTTGTAAAAAAATATCAATTATAATATGTCAAATGTCTAGTAATAATTTTTTATTTATTTCAGTTTTTTTGTATATTATTCTTAGTATTGGTATATTTTTGGTATATATATTTTTGATTTTAATTGAAGGCTATATCGATCTTCACTCAGTTTTCTTTAACGAAACTCAAAGCTGTTATTTGTAAAACACTTCAATTCTTTAAACGTTCATTTAAAAGCAATTATTCTATAGTAATTCCAAACCAACTCCATTTAAATAAACCCTCTTTAAATTGAAAATCGTAACTTTTAATTAACATCCACTCGCATTGAACCGGCTGCAAATCAAATTTTATTCATCCATAACTTCTCACAACCGATTTCCTTCATTTATATATTTTTACTGATTAAACCTAGAAGAATCTCTCTCACAAAGTAAGCTTAATCCACATTATATGCTTCAATCACTGCAAATAAATGGCACATTTTTAAAACGAGAAAAACAAAGCCATACATTAAAAAAAAATCACATTTAATCAGTTCTCAAGAACCCACTGAACTAGTGGAATAAATTATGGAGTATTGCTCATTAGGCGAATCTTTCTATTGAAACTCATTTCAATATCTTGTAAATTTTTCAGAAATATCGCGGGTATTGTGTACTCTTTCTGTGAGAACTTCATTAATCCCTGAGAACACTTGAACGCAAAATTTTAAAATTAATTAGAAATTCCTGAATGAAATCGTGAGGGTGAGTAACATATTTACTGGAAAAGAGCGAAAAAATATAAATAAAATAAGCATTCTAGGCTTCCGAAAGCGTTCCTATTTAATATGCTTTACTATTTAATACACTAGACATCAATTTAGGACACTTTTTAGTTTGGAAATTAATTATACGAAAAATAATTATTCTACTAGTATGAATACTTGTATGTGAAAAGGTCATTGTTTTTAATGATATGTTTAAAACTCAACACAATTAAAATTTTGAAAATATCCATTTGTGTTTCCGATTTTAGTAATACTTGAAATATAATAATATTTGTTTTTTTTTGTAATTTGCATTAGTAAATTTGTGTTGGTATTTTTGGGTCAGTAATTTTGTGTTAACATTTTTGAATTTGTATTATTAAATTAGAATTATGTATTACTATTTTTGAATTGATATTTTTGTATTTGTAAATTTGTATCGGTATTTAGAATTTTATATAACTGTTTTTGTTGGTGTCTTATTTAATTATTATTTGTTTTAAAAAACAGTGTTGAGAAGTTGCACCTATGTAGTAACTAATACAATCTTGTAGAATTTTTTTACATTACTTTATAATTTATTTTATTAATATTTTTCTTATATAGACTTCTGAAAAATTTTAATGGACATTTTTTTTATTTATTAATTTTTTTTTAATATTTATAAAGAATATTTTTGTGATTTTAATTAAGTAATTTTTCCGTTGTTCAGAGCTAGACACGAAAATCCATATATATATATATATATATATATATATATATATATATATATATATATATATATATATATATATATATATATATATATATATATATATATATATATATATATATATATATATATATATATATATATATATATATATATATATATATATATATATATATATATATCCCCAACACTAATACTTAGTTTAATAGTGTAAGGATTCTGTAATCTCATAAAATATTACGAAAGCATTTTTATTTGTAACACCACGTCCTAGAAACGAATACATTACACTCCATCAACTCAACCAATACAAAATCTGACATTTCGGAATATTTTAAACAAGAATTCCGCAACGCCTACACCTATCAGTTTCTTCCGAGAGTTGGTGAACTTGATCAATACCTTCACCACGTAGCCGGGATGTGCTCACGCTAAAACCTGATTATCTTGCTTCTGTCGCCATGATGGGCTTTTCGAAAATTGACACGAAATTTCCAGCGTATTGACAGTCGGTGGCTCTTGGGGTGTGAAGTGTCAGGTTGATGACAATGGGGGAGTGTTCAGGGATTTGTAAATGCGATTCTGAAGCACTCAAATAGCGAAAGTTTCACTGAATGAAGCGTTGTGTGTTCGTAATATTAACGATTAAGAGTGTTTTCTGCCACGGAGTGAAATAAATTAGATACTTATAATATCTTTGTCATGTGTGTCTGTATGCTGTTATCGGAAACGTAGCGAATTTGAATAACTTGAAATTGCTGACATTTTAAGTGCTTATAATCATGCATATTAGTTATTGAACATTTAGATTTTTGGGAAAGTTAATTAGGGAACGAAAATTTAGTGGAATTAAATGGAAGATATTGATGTAGACATTTCAAGATTTTAAATATTTTTATCAATTAACATAATTTATTTTATTATTATGCAGGGATATAATATTAATACTTTATATCGTATATAAAAACTTATAATTCATTAAAATTAATTTTTAAGTTTGAGGATTCAATTTTACTCATGAGTAATGTGGTTACAGTTAGTTTATTTTTTTATTTTTTAAATGAAATTAATAGATGAGGTTTCCTAATTTTTGTGCTCATAGAGAAACTATGGTGCATCTCTTGGAAATAAAAAAAAATCACTAAAGGTTTCCTTTTTTTTTTTAAAGTTTTTTTTTTCGATATCATAAAAATAAGATTTTATTATCCAGTAAATATCTGGCGCTTAAATTACTACTCTAAAAAAAAAGGTCTCTTAAAGTTGTATTTTTAATTTCTATTTAAAATTTTGCAACTATTTTTGTTTGGTTTGATACAATATTCCTTTATTTACACGTATCTGATATAGATATTTTTTTTTATCCCAAACCCTACTAACTATTATTGATTGTTACTAACGACGATGGAAAAGACACGTCGTTATTTGATATTAACACAAACAAATTATTACTTGTCGATAGACTATGAAAACGGATATTTAGATTGGTTAATTTAATTCCGTCTTACTAGAGCTACCGAAAGCATTACTGTGGACGATTCGGGAAATCGCCAGAACCGTGAACAATGCTTCTGATAATTTTGAATAACAATCATATGAACACTAGAATACTTGAACTGGCATCCCACTCTTTCAACTTCTATACCAAATCAACAGGACATATTTAAAAATCACCAGTTTATTCTACACAGCGAATCTTACCATTAATCGAACTTTTTATAAGTTAATCACGAGTTTGGTGCCAAAAGTAACAGGAAATCATTTTCGAATGGTATTTAGAAATCGAAAATTTGGAATTCGCTTACAATGTTTATTAGTTTATAATGATTTTCAAAATACACCAATACACCGATTTAATTGGTAATATGAAACATGAAATGAAAAATAAATTATTGAGTACAAATGTCATTTGAAAAGAGATTGACACCTTTAATTTTAACTCCACCGAGAAAATAAATACGATGTAACTTACTACAAATTCAGAACCAGTTGTTAATAATTTATTTTCAAAATATGTACATCAAGCTGTAAATTAATTACCTTCGGAAACACTATGAGAGTTGTTTCATATTTAATGGAATTATTCTAACTCTAGCTAGCTTTATAAAGGTAGTAGGATACACGTCAAATATTCACTAGAATTTTGACAACAGTTGTTGCGCCTTCTCAAATCTTTCGCAATTAACCTGTGGCAGCTGTTGTGTTTATCTAAATGTGTGGAATATAACGAATATTTGATGAATTTGGAATTCAACGATCTTGTAATATTAAAGATAATATGCACATACATTTTAGGTTTACTAAAAATCAATTTACATAAATTGACGGATTTTTTGGTTAAGGAATCAAATTAAAATTTTAAACGTTGGCTTCATAGAGAAGGACAGAATCATTTACTTTTTGAATTATTAAAGAATTTATTTGTAACAATTTGTGTTAGACAGAGTGACATTGGTTAGGAAGTGGGGTTCTATGTCGCGATCCCTGATCACGAGTTTCTAATACTACCAACTGGGTCATCATATACTTATTTTTGGATCTTAATGTGGCGAAAGGTGGTTTTGTTCATTCATGCCTTGCTACTCAAGGTCTTTATCTACAGGAGCCGAAGAGCTGGTAAACTTTAAAAAACTTTGATGTTAATTCATAAAATTCATTTTGATGTGTAACTTCTTTAAAATCTTTTCCAGATAAGGGGCGTATGTAACGTACGTAATGAAAATCTGGGCTGACAAATATTGTTGACCCGATTGTATTTATTTCACACTTGTTTAAAGCTCTCAACTAAGGGACGATCTAGGAACGAAACAGAACGTAAAACACGTGTAGCAGATTTTCCGGAAAACAAAATGGTACCACTTACTTTCTTTCGATGCTATATGTCATAAATTTCGCTCACTAAGTTCTAACATGATCTATTTTTACCATTGACAAGCCAATTTTTTTTGTATTCCACATAAACCTTTTTATGGTGTTCAAAAATGAATTTAACTTAGAATATATTTATAAAACTACATATATTATTGTAAATATTATTAAACTCATACTTATTTACTATTACTTTTATATTGTGTATTGATTTATTAAGTTTCAATATATGTAATGAAATTGGAAAAAATCCTCATATGACGTATGTTGTAAGAGTATTCAACACAAGTTTTTAAATTCAAAAATCACATTTATTTGGAAAGAACAAACGACGAAAGTAACACTGAGTAAATTAAAAAATATAACACACAGTGATTTAGTAACAACGATGAGGTAACATTTTCAAAAGGAATACACTCAGGTAACTATTTATTTGGTTACACAACATGAAATTGAGAGCAAAAATGAACTTTTTCAATATTTAATACATTTTTTCAGAAGCCTTGTGGACATTGAGCACTCTTTCAATGAAGCATCGCACAATGCTAATTAATTTGACTTTTTAAACTTATTTCTTGTCAAGTTTTATTTAAAAGTTAGAAAATCGTTATTTTTTATACTGATAAATGATATTTAAATTTTTTTCTTTAATAATAGTTTCCTGCAACAAATAGTCTTTATATTCATTTATATATTACACGCTTCCTAAACTGTATATTTAATTTCAATAATAATATTTGATTCAACTGCATTTTTTAAAAAATTGGCCAGTTTTTGAATATATTATTTATACTACATGAATAATTACTTCATTTTAGAAATAAATCTTACTATTACATTGAATTACTTTCGCTGCAATCTCAACACTTGTGAGATTGTAGCGAAAGTATTTTCACAATAGCTGCCTTTTGTTAGCTGAGAAATAGGTTCACTGTTTACAGAGTGTAACACATGTTACAGCAAAATTACTTAATTCATTAATTAAGGGTGGTATGGGACACATAATTGTCAAAAATATTTTGTTGCTTTAAAAAATAGTTTACACTTTATTTTAAATATAACGACACAAAATTTATATATCTATGTTAAGTACAAATAATTATTTTTTTGCAATTAAGATTTAGTATAAGATTGCCAGAATACGTAACTTTTAACTTATTTTTCATTGTGATGTTTTTTATCATCTTTGATCCAGTTTAAATTGATACAAGTTCAAATTTATTTTAAGAAACTGTTCTAAATTTGCAACTGTGTATTATTAAATATATTACTTTAATTTGTCAATATATCTATTATATTTTTTAGTAATTATTTTTTTTTATAAAAAAACACACACATTATTTTGTTTAAAAAATGCTTTATACTGGTTTTTTAGAAATTATTTTCTTGACTTGTATAAAAAATAAGAAAGGTAACTTTTTGATAAATTTTTATTTTTTTTTAAAAAGTTAATTTTTTAAAAATAATTTTCAACATATGATTACGTTAATATGCTTTGCACAGATGTGTGAAAAAAGATATCTTCAAAATTACGAAAAAAAGGAAAATGTATTCTATACCCCCTTAAATTAATTTACCAATGATTTAAGAAATATGTAAAATTTATTAAATTTGATAATTTTAGCTAAAACTTTCCAGAAATTCCATAATTATGTCAGAATTTCTTACTTTTATCGAAAAATGTATATCGATAAATATGGTAAATTGAACTTGGAAAGAAACGAAACTTTATCCATGGCGACAAAATAACCTTCTATTTCAATAGAGCTTTTATTTTCTTTACACACAACATGCAAAAGTTAATTACTTTAAACAATGCTGCAAAATGATCAGCCTTCCAAAAGTTTCAAAATTATATCATATATATTATTTTTATTTAATTATAGTTGAATACTGTAAGTAAAAAGAAGAACATTTTACATAGTCCTAGACCAACTTCGCTTGGAACTATGTAAAAGCACAAGTAAAAGAAATACATTTAATAAAATATGTCATATTAGCCGAAAAATTATTGTTAATTTATCATAATTACCATAATATATACACTGAATTGAAACAACACTTGGTAATTAGTGATAATTACTAGTAACGTATGTGCAGCGTGCATTTGAAGTATGAAAAAACGATTTCAAACTTACATTCTAGAAGGAGAAGACATAGTTGACACTTATGTAGAAAATACACGGGGCACATAAGGAGAGGAATATGTAACAAATGGTTAAACTATATGAATGGAGAAACACTTTAAAAAATCATGGAACATTACACTAACATTGGCACCAAATAAGTTCTTTAACAGCGTTTCATTTATATTTATGTATTTTGGAAATAGTTCAGTTTACGTCATTTCCTTTTGTTTATCACTTAGTTATATTACGTAATTGTTTGCTTTTACGAAATATTACAAAAGTTTGATTTTTACTTTTGAGAAAATCACATTTGAAATGAATACCCTGATATAATAATTTGACTAAAGTATTTAAATTTCCTTACACGAATTGTAGAGAACTACAGTATGAAGTATATATAAATATACGTTTTCTTCAAATTTATATTATTAGTTTTATTCTCTTCCAAAATCTGTTTACTTTTAAAATCGCATATTTTTTCATACTTCCTTTAAAAAATACTTTATTGTGTGATATATTTGTTTAAAAAATAGATTTTATATGAGGAATAAAAATTAATTTTGTATTTGTGTCCAAAAAGACATTGCCGTTGTTATAATTTGTTTCATTTGTAAAAGTTAAATTTGTTTTTAATTTTGAAAATACAAACTTCAGTAATTTTTTACAGTTATAAAAAATTTACTGAATTCTACTTATTTGGCTTAAACAGTGTACAGTACGTGTTGTATTCCAATTTTTTACAATAACGTTTAATATATTTTCCGATTAGTTTTGAAGTTTGCATATAATAATATGCAAATAAAATATCTGTTCATTTGTCTTTTTGAGTTGTTTTGAAGTTGGAGGATAATAATGACACACAATATTTTCTTCACAATTGTCTATTCGATCAGCAGAAATCTCACGTGTCTGTGTGTTAAGTTTTTGAAACTACATGGTTAGATATTTTTCTTGAAACCAACGTTATGTTATGTTGTTGTACAATGCCCAAGTCTACTTTCTCAACGACTAGACGGTTTTTGAGCATATTACTCAACTGAAATAAAGTTTTTTTTTAAATTATGGAATCAAATGACAGAATGCATGTTGTTTAATGATTTTCATGGGTGGGATTTATTAGAACTTTTTCTTAAAATAATGGATTCAAACATGCCTTTCTGAGAAACTTCCTGTACAAGATTTCATTTTAAGTCATGTATTTAAAACGATCCACTTCTTATTCATTAATAGCCAAATTTATTTAAGCTGTCTGACTACTTCTGCAGACGAACGTGTCAATTGATTTTTGAAGATAATTGATGGAACTTTAGTTAGGTACATTAGCGCACAGGTGGGACTTCATTCAAGGAAAAGCAATTTACAACTTGACTAAAATAGGCTTAGAAAAGATGGAAGTAAAATTTCTTTCCAAGAATGACATGGAGATATATTATTTATAGAACATCCCTTGGAATGTTAGTATGCCATAAATATTTATTTAGTTATGAAAAAACAGATTCAAAACATTTTCATGTAAATCTTATGGTTGGTTAAACTTATATCATCCAATTCATAATAATGACACAATAGGTAGGAATGTGGAATTTAAAGCTTGATTTACTTCATAATAAACATCGATGAGGTCAAACCGTTCATTTTGTCTATGATTGGGGATCAAGTTTGATTTGCCGAGTCAGAAGGTATATATTACGTAAATGAGATAACAACGAGTTATCATATCCAAGACATTTCGTCAGTCGTTCTATATGTTGAATAGAAATAAGGATAGTATTAATGACATTCAGGGTCTTATCTTGGAAAAATCTTGTCCGGTTGAAAAAAATGTCGGAGAGTAACAACGTCACCAATGGAGATAAACTGCAGGACATTTGAAGAGTTTTTCATGCGAGTGTCTTAGTCTGGAACTGCGATGTTTTTGGAGATCAACGCCACCTCAGTTAAAACATATCATGCTGAACAAGGTCTTGAATAATATGGATAAGCCACAGGATAGTTGAAGACCATTTGATTCAAATGTCGGAGTAATGAAACCAGTTCTTTTTTCTGGAGACCAGTGGCAGGGTAATTTACAAGATGTCATTCTGGTTAACAATATCTTGACTAACGTAGGTAAACCGCCAGGAGACCAGATGATTCAGGTGTCCGGGTCTAGAGCCTCGACACTTTCTGGGGGGCGAATGCCAGAGTAATTTACAGCATGTCATCCTGAACAACCAGGTGGTTGGCCGATCCGCTCTTTTTCGGCAGGTTGACGACGGTCGTGGTGGTGGTGAAGCTCGTGCAGCTCTCCCTCGCTCCCCGTCCGCTGTAGAGGGCGATGCTTTCTCCGTGGTGGGGGGAGGCCTGGCTCACCGATTGTCGGGGGTTCTTGCCAACGGTCTTCTGGGTCTTCCACCTTTCCAGGTGGTGCCTCAACGAGTTTTGGACCTAGAAAACAATGAAAAACGCCTTAATTTTTATACTCATCCATCCTATAACTGTTAGGCTATCCATACTCTGGCAACTATCGGACATGCAACTACCCTATTTAGTTGCACGCAACTGGAAAAATCAAATTGTATCCGCTCACTGAGCAACTTTTAAATGCGCAAAAAATTCTTTCGCTCACTACAGCGCTAATATCTTTGGCAAATAATCAACAATTTAGCGATTGTGTATGGGTTGTGGAAATACGAGTTTGACGATTTTACACTTTCACTTAGACAATTGCGAAATCTGAGACCTCTGAGTTGAATGCACTTAATTAATCAGAATAAGTTGATGTGTTATTTTATATCCTTAAGAGTTGTGTGTGCTCTGTGATGCTAAGGACTCGTTAAAGTATTTGTAGATATTCCTCAATGGAATAATATGTAGCTTGTATAACATCTATAAAAACTTAACAAGTCCTCCGAAACATAGCATCTGTAGAATTATTTCATGTACCAAATACTGCCACTTGGGCTCGATTTATCACTTTAGCCTGACTGGTAGAGTATCGGCGTAGCACAAACAAGGTCCCCGGTTCGATTTCGAGTGACCACCAAGCGTGTAGCACTACACGTCACACATCAAGAAGTATCTCTTTACTTCCATCATATCCTCAAATTGATTGATCTTAATGTTCATTAAATTGTGAAATATGTCTTTATCTAAAGTATTTAAATTATGCTTTGAATAAAATTTCATGTGAGAATGCATTTCTTCAATTTGAAAGTAATCAGAGAGTTTATAAAATATTACAAAGATTAAAGTTACATAAGGAATTCAGTTTTATGGGATACAAACAAATTTGGAAAGTTAACTGCATAGCACATTGTTAAGGTTTTAAAAAGCATAAATCAATGTTCAGCGTCAAAATACTGTGAATATTATATATGGGTTATTGCATTATATATTATGGGGACACTTTAGGCGGATATTAATTTTGAAGAATACGCGGAAGGGAAGTTTTCAATCTGAATATGTCTCGCCGGAGTTACTATAATGTTTGAAAAAATAAAATTTAACATGAGATACAGATGTGATACACATATGTCTGTTGATGTGATCAAATTAACAATTAAATTAAAAAATACCGTTTATAAAATTATTAAAATGTTCTAATGTAATATATTTTGCAATATATTATATTAGAAATGAATTAATACAATTAATAATCTCATATTGGGTAATAATAATTATTTTCTCAATTCGCTAAATCTTGCGCATTAATTTCAAATTTAAAATCGATAAAAAATGTAAAACATTTATATATGCCTTTACATTACATACAATCAATTTAAGTTTGCAACAAAAAAAAAGTAATTAAAAAAAATTAAAACTATTAATCCCAACATTTTTTATATGCTTAAACTATCGCTGTATTTGTTAATGTAAATATAAAAGTAAACAAGATTCATGATAAAAATGTTCACCCTTCTATATCATATTTAGAGATTCACCGATCCAAGTAAAGTAAAATATTCATCATGACACTCTCAAAAATTTAGACACGAAGGTGAAGATGTATTGCCCATTCCGCTCTAAAGCCCTTTCCCTTTTGAATGTAAATAAATAAACACATAAGCCTATAAGCATTGTGTTTTCACAAACACCTTTAAAGAAGGAAGACTCGTGCCCAACGCGTAAACATAACGCTTCTTTTTCTTTTTGTGGTGTTTTCCTTTGCTGGGTTCTTGACATTTTATTGAAACAAATGATCTCGAGCACTTCAACTTAGAAAAGATTCACGAATTATATCAGCGATGTATAAAATGGGAGATCATATTTTAAACTTTTTATATCGTTTTCCCTTTGAGGTACTAGTATTACATATAAAAGTATCTTTCACTTTTAAAAGTATCTTTCACTTAAATTGAATATATGTCACCTTTTTAATGGTGACAGAGGGTCCCTTTGTAATGAAATCTCTTATAACTTCCAAACGTTGTAGAAGTTTCTAAATTATGTAGTATTTAATTATTAGAAGTATTAAATAGTATTTAACAATTTGTTTTTCTCAAAAAATTCTAGTATTACATAGAAAAGTATGTTTCACTTTTAAAAATTGAATACATGTCGCATTTTCAATGGTGACAGGAGGTTCTTTTGTAATGTAATCTCTTATAACTTCCAAACGTTGTTGAAGTTTCTAAATTATGTAGTATTTAATTATTAGAAGTATTAAATAGTATTTAACATTTTTTATTTGAAATACTAATATTACGTATAAAAGTATTTTTCTTTTTTAAAAATTGAACATATGTCACATTTTTAATGGTGATATGAGGTATTTTTGTAATGTAATCTCTTATAATTTCCAATCGTTGTAGAAGTTTCTAAATTATGTAGTATTTAATTACTAAAAGTATTAAATAGTATTCCACAACTTTTTTTAGAATTTAGACAGTATTACTCAAGTTATTAATGGAAAAACTCATTAACACAACCTGCGATTAGATTTCTTTATCGGATATCCGTAAAAACATTGTACAATGTTTGAATAGAAACTATAGTATGTTGATTACAGGGTATTCCATTACGCCTAATTGACTATGTGTTTCTTAAAAACTAATTTGTGGAAAAAGAAAAATTTTCTTTCAGAATTCAATCAATCACTTTGCTAAAAAAACACAGGGAATTGTCTTTCATAGCAGTTTTTTAACAAAATGTTAACAAACAAAGATTTTTCAGTTTAAAGTCTTCTACTATTACAAATTAGGAAATTAACTGAAGCAACTTATAAAGAATAAAAAAAAATGCGTTGTTGTTTTTTGCATTGTTTAAAATTTTTCCATGAAAGATTTCGCTAATTTTGCTATTTTTCTTGTTTTGGAATTAAAAATATATCTTTTGAAGCTGATGCAAATAAACAAACTTGGTAAAAGATAAACTTATATTAAATCGAGGTGTTAGAACAATTTTAAATAATAATTATCTTATTTTATATTTGATAAAGCAAAATCGTCTAGTAAGATTTCGTTCAAGGAAAACGAGAATGAATTTTACATCAAGAAAATTCATTACTGGACTGTATTCAACATTAGCATTAAGTTTATAAACATGAGCTACTTACCTCTCCATTTAAGAAACAGTACAAGACAGCGACCACAAAACCCTGGAAAAAACATGTCTTTTGTTATATTTAATGACTAATAAAATTTATTTTTGGATATTATTAAGTGCTGAAACATTACAAATAAAACATTTCAAACTCAAATATCACTTTATAAAAAGGTTTTAAACTAGTAGAGGTATTTCCATAAAAATTAAAATTACAATTTCCGTTAGTTCAAATATTCCAAATTAATGTGACTTTTTTAATAATTAAATGGGTTCCCCGGCACTTTATGACTTGGTTCGTTTTTTATATAAGAAGATATAGTTATATCATTGTGTATATAAACATAAAATGTATCATTATGAACTCCGGTTTCGGGTGATTGTATTATTTATTACCACATATGCAGTTCAGGATATAGAAATGACGAAAAGTTCGAATGTCACGAAAATGTAATGGACACCCACCTGTATTGACAGCAGCGTAGCCTGAATGTATATGAATACAACTTCTGCTACGGGATCGCTCGGAGTGGCTATCACCACTATGTACGTCACTCCGAGGAGCGGTATCAATACCAGAAGAGCCTTTGCAGCTTTCCTGATGGATACATATGTAAATACATGTAGGAAACTTTTACTACATGTATAAAATTTTCAAATAATATGACTGGAAATTTTATTATATAACTACACATGGTATATATCTATAAATCTATATATCTACACATCTATATTTAAATATTCATATATCCTTATCTTTTGATTCCTTTATCTCTATCGTTATCTCTATTACTCTATCAGTATATCTATAATTATCTATTCCTTTTCCTCTATCTACCCTTAATCTTCTAGCCTTATTCCTCTATCTCTATTCCGCTACCCCATACCTCTATTTCTATTCTTCTACCCTTATTACTCTAATTATATTCCTCTATCTCAATTTATCAAACAGTATTTCTCTATTTCAATTTCTCTACATCTATTACTCTATTCCTATCCCTCTACCCCTAATAAGCTATCCCTATTCCTCTATCTCTATTCTTTTCTCTCTTTTCCACAACACCCCATACCTCTATATGTTCCGCTCTACTTTTATAAATCTCTTCATATTCATATAATGCTATTACTCTCTCTCTCTATTTCTCTACCCCTATTTCTCTATCTCTATTCCTATTCCTCTACTAATATTTATTTACCCCTAATCATCTTCTCCTATTCATATACATATATTCCTATATCTCCATTCCTCCAAAACTATTCTTCTACCCCTCTTCCTCTACATTCATACCTATATTTATTCTATTCTATTCTTGTCGTATTGTAAAGTATAACAAAACATTACGTATGAAGTATAACTTTTATTAATATGAAATTATGGCATTAATCATTTTAAAATCTTTTATTTTAATACGATTGAATAAGTAAAATTTAAACGCATTAGAATAACTATAAATAATAATTTTTAGGAAAAATTGCACACTAATATAATTAATAAACAACCACAAAGCATTGATATTAAGCCTCAGTGAAATCAGAATAAAAATGAATTATGATATTAATGAAACAACAATTAAAATCATTTAAAAATCTTTATGGTAGTGTAATTAGAAACACGTATATATTATTTAGATACAAAAATTCGTTGAAATGTGCTGTATTAAACATAATTTAATAAATAAATAAAATAACATAAAACTATAAAATACAAAAGCAGTTACGAAAAATAAGAAAAATAATTCAGAAAAAACAAAATATATATCTTCTAGTGAGTGCGAACACCCCCCCCCCCCCAAAAAAAATTAAAAAAAAATGAAAGGAGAAATGGCATTTTAACGACATAATTTTCCAAAGTATCACCAGGAAAATTCTTCGTCATACTTGTCTAATGACACTGCAATTCAATTATTTGATAAAAAGCAGTGAAAAACGAAATTTTGGATCGGTAATTTTTTTGCCATCAAAGTTCATTACACCGTATATTTCCAGTACGCCGATCAATAATCTCCAACGGTTGACATTCCATTGTTTGTAAAGACTTAAAAGTTTGTTTTTGGAAATGAATATTGTTTACAGTTATAGCAAACTAGAATTTTTAATGCTATTTGTAAAATTAAAAAAACACATCATATGTTATGAATTTAAAATAAGTTTCTGAACAATAAATGTAATTTAAATTTAAATAAAGGTATTGTATCGAATATATTTAATCGATATCGTTTTATTGTTTTAGATTAATTTATAATTTACTTTTATTTTAAACGAACACGCAGTGAAACATAATAATATAATAAACTATTTCTATTAATAGAAACATATTGAATACTGCTAATTAGATATTTCTACAAATAAATCCTTTTCATTACTTTGGAAAATAAAACTTGTAATAAATATTTTGATAAAAAAATAAATAGCGTTTGTAGATCTACTATTTAAATCTAAGGCTACGTTTTTCAGGAAGACAGATATTACATTCTATACATTACATTTACAATCGACAATGGCATTTTGTTTTACAGAGCAGTTATATTCGATTCATTATATTTTTTATAAAACCTTTAGTGTTACAAAACGACACATTTAACAATATGTTTTAGAGTTATTGAGAAAAATATCCAAAAAATTTCATTTTTAAAATTTAAAAACATTTAATTCTCTTTATTTTTGATAACAGGTAACTAAAGAATTATAAGTTATTTTTCAGTCTGAAAATCGACTAAACGGTTAATTTAGTTTTACCTAATTACAACAAAACTATTATCTTATAAAACGAGCCTTAATCCTTCACTAAACTATTTAAATTTCCAAAGAGATCATTTCAATATGTATTCTCTTACATAAAATTTAAATATAATATTCAATAACACGATAAGGTTTTTTTTTTTTGGAAGTAAACCTGATTATTGATTGTCTTCTCTTTCGTTACAAGAATTTTGACAGTTTTAAACTTTTAAGGACGTAGTAAAAAAGACGGGAAGTTTTATGGTGAACGAAAAATAACTTTAATAGAGACATGTCCCAAAATGAGTGAATTGATCGATAACTTTGATATGTGTGCATCTTTATCGGATATTTGAGTAGGTGTACGGTGACAGGTTTTGTCAAAAGTCAAAAAAAAAAAAAAAAAAAAAAAAAAAAAAAAAAAAAAAAAGTATAATTGTACAGATTTAAGAGATTTCGGGTGAGGGGTTGTGAATTTTGTCACACCTGGGAGTATAGGGATTTTTTTTTTTGGGGGGGGGGATTGGATAGAACTTTACCGATATAATAAGGTATGTGTGTTTTACTTGATTTAAAAGGTTTAATTCCCTCGAATTGAGATTCCATTTGGAAAATTATAAAATTGCAATATCTCAAACGGATACTTTGAGAGCAAGAGAGTGTTAAATGTATAATTACCAAAAATAACAGTTTTTATTATTATATTGATAAAGTTTAAAAATACTCTTTCGAATAAATACTTATTAGAAAAAATACTGTAAAGTTACAATTTTTATATTTAAGTTATTAAAATTGCCACTTGGCAGTACTTTTTATATAACACCGATAATCCATTTTTTCGTTTTAGGATAATAGGTAGATACTTATAATTTAAGAAAGTTTATAAAAATGTTAAAATTTAACATTGTTAATTTTTATAAAAATAATATTTGTTAAATGTAATTAATATCATCAATGTACTTTATTTTTTTTACAACTCTTTTACCTTTCATTTATTGGTATACATTTTATTTGCTAATGATGCCGTGGGAAATACTAGTAGGAGCTCAATATAGCACGTATCTGTTTGTAAAAGGTAAGTCAGCGAATATATTACAAAAAAATATTAGTTAGTCGTGTAATTAGGTATATAAGATTTTTGCTTTAATATTAATAAATAATAAGAGTAATCTCTATTAAGGGGACTCGGTACCCTTGGAATAATTTTTTTATTAAATAATTTACATGGATATTTTACACATATTATTGAAGGTTATTATTATATAACATGATTTTAGCAACAAAAAAAATGTTTTTATGAGTATATTTTTCAAAATTTAATTTTTTTCTTAAAAATTTAACTTTTTTAAAAATGGTTTTTCTTTTTCAGTTTTTAATATTTTGTAAAGATTTTTTTTCTTACATTCACTATACTATACTTTATAACTTTAAGGATCGAATTTGAATTTACTGATTTAGTTCTTGAGAAAAAAATAAAATGTCGATGTATATGCAAAAAAATGGAAAAAAACATGATTTAGTCAACTTTTTAATTTTTAATATTTTTTCTTTTCATTATTTTGCAAAACCCATCCTTGATTGTTTTAAATAGGTTATTCAGGAATTTCAGAAAAAAAAATCAAGTCATTTGAATAATATTTGAGAAAGTATTCTTATTTTAAATACCGTGGCATATGCAAAAAACACAAACTGAGATAAATCAGTTTAAACATTTCAAATCCAAATAACTCGATGAATACATTTGAGATTTTCTTCACACATAATTAATTTTATAACTACTTGCATACATATAAAATTCCGGTTTCTATTATTTAATTGGAGTACATTAAATCAGTATTATGTACTCAGTTTTAAAATGATAACAAAATTAAATTTTTGAGAAAAATCTGTTAAAATCAAAATAATAATGTTTAAAATATTGTTTTACACTAATTTTGTGTTAGAAACCATACTAATACAACTGAATTCATTGAACATACATATTCCATACCATAAAACACTTTAGAATGGGCTTTGACAATAGCAAAAACATGTATTACATTTGTTAAATACGTCGCCTTTGGCAAATACGTCTCCTTGCACCTTCAAATTTAAAATTATATCAAACCACGGTAAAAAAAAGTAAACAAACACGTGATGTGATAGATACAGTCACAGATAAACACATTCAACTTGTTCTTAGCTGATTTTTCTTTAAATAAATGACGAAAAGCTGTTGCGTCAAAAATGTAAACATCGAAATGGACGTAGCATTTTTAGTGCTGTGAAAGTAATGAAACGCATTTTTATTACATTTATAATTATCAGATCGTTTTAAAACTTTGTAATAATAAACTTTAGGTACAAGAGCATATTTTAAGCAAAAAAAATAAAAATTGATATTTTCATCGATTTTCTCAAATCAAAGGGTACCAAGTCCCCTTAAGTATTCATTTAAATTGATTGGATAATAATATAATCATACAAGTAAAATTAATAAGCAATATATGAAATTTTATTTTAAAGTACAAATTACTTTTAATGCACCTTAATTTATATAGTTCATATTTTAGTTACAAAAAAAAATACAAGTTTTAATATGTTCGCTGCCAGCCACGCACAGGCGCGTGATGCGTTCTTCCAAATAACACGTAAAATGCAGTATTCGAATTGTATCCTTTTAGACACCGGCAGGGAACGTGTCAATAATATATACCAGTTAAATTATTAAAAATTTTCACATCATTTAAATTTTAAAATTTATCATATTTAATAGGCGGTATTATATTAAGATGGTAGAGTAGAAATTTTATTAAATCGTTTATAACAGAAATGAATTTTGTAAGTTCGTTTGGTTGGTCGTTTTACTTGACTGATATTTACACTCCAATTTGGGTTGGGGACCTTAGAAATTCTCTGCTTCTTCAACAATATATTTTCCAAGAAAAATCACTTTTAAACCATTCCGTGGAGAATTAGTTGTTAATGATTCTTGTCCTCTGTGGTTGTCTCCATGGTACTTCCTTGAAAATGTAACAATGTTTCATTATCCGATGCCCGCCCCTCCGGGCGGTCGAGGGGGAAATAAGTAAAAAAAAATTTACGTCCGTACCTGAACTGCCACATTTATTCTTCAAGCTAAATTACGTTTGTACCTGAGATTGCAAGTGAACATGATTGAACAAAATTGCGTTTGTACAGGAGATTGCAAGTGAACATGCTTAAACAAAATTGCGTTTGTACAGGAGATTGCAAGTGAACATGCTTAAACAAAATTGCATTTGTACAGGAGATTGCAAGTGAACATACTTAAACAAAATTGCGTTTGTACTGGAGATTGCAAGTGAACATGTTTAAAAAAATACGTTTGTACTGGAGATTGCAAGTGAACATGCTTAAACAAAATTACGTTTGTTCCGGAGATTGCAAGTGAACATGCTTAAACAAAATTATGTTTGCACCGGAGATTGCAAGTGAACATGCTTAAACAAAATTACGTTTGCACCGGAGATTGCAAGTGAACATGCTCAAACAAAATTACGTTTGTATCGGAGATTGCAAGTGAACATGCTTAAACAAAATTACATTTGTTCCGGTGTAAAGGTTAATAAATGTGCAGTCATGCATTAAATTCGTGAGATTTTTTTAATATTTTGCAGACAGAACAATGCAATTACTTCAACTCTTGTGTCGGCATCAAAGTGGAAGAAATAAATATATACGCAGGCACGAGGAATAAAAGTTTTGAGTCTATAAAAATACATCGACTTTAAAAACAAATATATCATGCTCGGTAAAGAAATCAACCCAAAAGAATAAACCAAAGTCGAATGCTGAATTTTATATTTTTTCTCTTGACGAGTAAAAAAAAACTATGTTCACGGTACAAAGAATACGGAAAGAATGCTCTTATAATGTGTTCTTATGATCTGATGGCGTTCCAAATGCTCAGGTCATGGCAAAATGATTCTCAAATGCTTACAAAGAAGATTGAAGAAAGAAAAATCACGTGAATAGAATATAAAAGATATTTTTACTTAGACTATTCAGAATTGAGTTTCAAAGAAGCGTTAAAAAAAGAGCTTTTTAGACTCGGAAATATGTTTGTGTTTATAGTTTCAAAATGAAAAACAAATTCCACTCACCTGTACTGTTTGGATTCCACCGTATTTGAAGCTCGAAGCTTAGTAATCAGCACCCACATGATTTTGGCAAGGAAGAATATGTTTACCTATATATATATATAAAAAAAAGAACAATGTAGTGTTTATGTTTTTTAGAAAGAACATATTTTTGATATGAATATTTCATTCACCAAGAATATTTTCTGAAATTTCAATTAATTTTTATTTCAGGTTTTCATCGCAATATTTGTTTACTTTAAATGTAAATTGGATTATAAAATAAAAAAAAACCACATATATCTATTCTATTTCAAAACCCTTCGCAACTGTTTATAAAGTAAAGAGGACTGTGTTTTAAAATGTGTTTAAAATTTACGAATTATTAATTCAGCATAGCATGTTAAAAAGTAACGAAAGTTTAATGTAGAATTATCTTCATGAAAAGCTTGAACTTATAATATAAAACTGTTTTTCGTTTAAAAAAATAAATTGCGATTTAATCGAGAAAAAAGATAATAATATCTTACCAGAAGCACCAACATAACAGGACAGCTAAACACATAGTCATAGTAGTCTTTATTTTGCCACGGGCAGCTGAAACGACACAAACACACTCAATAAGCAAACACGTTTATTAAACTGCGCCTGAGCAAATACCTAGGTCAATAAGACGGAACAGTTTGGGAGAACGATTGTTTTAAAAGAAACATATTTAACAGATCAATTATAGAACATTAGATTTGTTGGCTATGTTTGTAGAGTGGGGATTCCCGACCTGTCTCAAGTAATATTGTGTTTAGGTACATTAAAGTTTCTGAGTAGAAATGGCTTTTGGTACATCATTTATTACGTATTTAAATTGAAGGATTTGCTTTAAAGAATTTTGTAGTAAAAAACTGCATTTTTCATGACAACTTTAAAATCCAGTTATTGATATCTTTTATGGAGGCCCGGTTTAAAATTGTTTTGACTATTAAAGCTGCATTATTCCGCGTTGAATTTTTTTTTTTATAATATGACTATAATTTATTTTTATATTTGTTAAGTAACGAGTCATGTTGTTTGAAAGGAAGGATTTTGAATTGCGTAATAAAACTTAATCTTTGTTTTGTTTACAATAATAAACTCGTCTTAGGGTTTGGAAGACTCCCTAATTAAAATATTTCCTAGACAAGAGACGTAAATGGGTACTTCAAACCTTGGAAGAGAAATTAATCATCTTGTTCTCTTTGACAGTTTAATGAAGTTGGGTTACAAGCTGATATCATGATGTATAGAAAATCAATGTTTTTTGGAGATATGAAGCATATTTAAATATTTAATGTAGAGCTATTTACGATTTTGTTAGTGCGTGTTATTTATTTCTAATTGTTTTACCAAAGCAAACACTAACATAGAAATTAAAATAAAATTATTATATAGGTTTACACCATTGAGTTCAGTACAATTTTGAACTTTCAATTAGTTGCTTGTATTTAAATTTAAAAAAAACAGAGATAAATTATATTTTTGATTTTGCAATGATGATTTAGGCGATGATTTTAATGAACATTGCACTTATATTGGTTATGTACTTTGTATTTCTTGAGTGTAAACTTTTAAAAATAAAGTTGCATGTTTAAGGTTAATCGTTATTAGTTTTTTTAAACGGATTTCATGGTATGTAATTCATAGTTTTTGAATTAATTCTAAAATATTCTTTTTTTTTAATGTTTGAGATTTGCAGAATATTTGTTGATTGTAACAGATGTTTCTTTGTGCAAAATAATCTGTTACAAAAAGTAAAAGTATAAAGCAAACCAATATGTCTTTCCATATTTTTGATTTTACTATAACATTGGACATTTTTTATATGGTTTTACTTATTAATATTTTATTAATATAAACTTTTTAAGTGTAATAAATTTGATTTAGCATCTTATATGCATTTTAAAACTATTTAAAGTTACTCTTTCGTAATCTAGAAATTACATATATTAAAATGTATATAAATAAACTATTAAATGGTGCATATTTATATGTTGGAATATACACTATAAGAATAGGAATATACACTATGCAAAAAGAATCAGTAGGCATCTCGCTGACTAGAAATATTAGTAAAATGTATTTGCAATTAATTATCAAAGTAAGACTTACAGCGGCTTCAGAAAAGTATTTTATATTAGTTTCAAAATATCCTTTATAATAATAGTTTATTACTGGAAAAGTACATTCACATTCATTAAAACACTATTATTATTAAATTATTTGAAATAATTATCAGCCAAATACTTGCCAAGATTTTTTTCTTAATATCTGCCAAAATTATTAGGCTTGAAATAATTTCTTTCTTTATTTTCCCCATTGAAAAAATTGCTAACGTAACTTTGACCAAAAATTTATCGAAACATGATTTGTAATTGTTTTATTAAATACAATAGAAAAGTTCTTATTGCCCTTCCTGAATATTGCTTATTAGTCTTGTGAAATTTACTCGATGTGCAGAGTATCAAGTACACTCTTCAATTATGATACATTTTACTTTATCAAAATATTTATTCAAAAGCGTGTAGATTGAATGTGTGTCTCACCCTCTCTGCGCCAGCGGTTCTTCGGCAGCTCCCCCGGCAGTTCCCTTTACGATTGCCCAGGCTGCGGCTACGAGTGCAGGGATGCCTGAAATGAGATGTGGGGAGGGCATCTAGTACATGATCTTAAAGTTCCTTCGTCAACTGTGTTTTGATTACAAGATTGTATGTGTCTCATACTTGGTCGACTAGCAATTGCTATCGACATGCGGTAATCTGGCATATAACCGTTTACTCCAAAAAAAAATTGAACGATATTGATTTAGGGATGATATTTAAAAAAAATTATATATAAAAGTTTTATTTCGCTATTCGAAAATACTTAATTGAACTTGCATTTTACTGGGAATTAGGTACAGTATTTGATGTATAAGTTATTTGGTGTAATTTATTGTGGAGAGTTGTGGAAATAATTAGCTAAAATCATCCATAAAAATATTTCATTTACTACCATCCCGTAGCAATAGTGTTTAAGAAAAGACATTTAAGTTTTTTTACGAGTGTGACCTTATGTATTTCTACACTCGTAAAATCTAATGTAAAGTTATCCACATTTAGATGCCATAAATTGCAGATGTGTTAAGTACAAAGGGAAAAAGCATACATTTATTACATTAGTGTACTAAGTTATCGATATATCTTTTCTCGTATGTGTACAATTTTGCATCTATGGTAGTATTGTTTTCAAAACCACATACATCACTATATTTAATGTGTTCCTAAAATACATAGATTAGAAGGTTTTAAATATATTAGAATATTAAATGGTTATATTTTATATGCAAAACGAAATTTTTTTTTTGCATATTAAAATTGCGTACTCTGTACTCCTAAAAAAATTTCCTCCTGTTTATATAAGTAGAGAAAACAATATTTAATGCAAATTATGCTAACCAACTAATAAATTAAAATTTTAATAAGTGACTTTTGCAGTAACTTATTATTTTAAAAAACAGTTTTAACAATACGATTTTTTTTATTATGGAATAATTTATTGTAAAATGCTGATTTATACGTTCTTTTACGGGACGACTTTTTAAAGTAATTTTTGGAACTCTCTTTAAATCTCAATAGTTTTCATTCACCTTTATATGCACTTCACACACTATTTGACTTTTTAAGTTAAAGTAGTTATCTTTACAAACACTGCAGTTGTTCATTTTTTGTTCATTCACAAAAACCCAACACATTTTATTTACTTTTAAGTTATCATACAAACAATCATTTAACAATCTCACACTTTAACATCGACACCATGACATAACAGTTGTTTTTTCTAATGTGTTATGTACACTGTAAAAAAAGGAACTTAAAAATAAATACCTAAACCTACTCGTTTTTCTTTGAGTAAAATTGCCTCGTACGTGAGTGATGGCGTACTCAAATTTAAGTAACCGTATTTTCTCATAAATAAGCAATGCGACTTAATGTTGCTAATCTCAGCTTCTATTCAAGTCATCTTAACAAAGCGATCTGACAAAGTCAAAATAGTTGTTCAAAAGATGGTTTTCCACATTATTTTATGTCGATTACTTAGATGGAGACTTAATTACTACAACTCAATTATCTTACTTCTCATTCATTTGGCACAATTTTTTAAAACTTCTTTTGTTTATGACTTCCTGAAGTATCCCTGGTAGTTTAACGGAAAAGGCTCTAGACTGGGGTGGCTGAAGATATGGGTTCGATTCCTGGTTAGTCTTGCTTGTAAGTATCGGTATTTAATGGGTGATTTATGGAGGCAGCCTATGACGGCTACCATCTCCTTCTTTTATTCATTTTTACCCATTGTACTCAGTTTTGAGTACATTCCTTTTTTTAAATTGAAACTTATGTATTCGAAGTAATGTACTTAAGCAAATGTACTCAAAAATGAGTACATTTGACTTAATTTTGATTACCTATTTTCAGCAGTGTAGTCATAATAATTTAGCCCCATCAGTCTATATTTCCCTCTTAAGTTTGACGAGAGATTCATAGTCATTAAGGATTATTTTTCGTGGATTTCAACTGATTCGAAACTTCTGTGCACTTTTCTAATTTAAAATATATACAAATTCCACCATCGATGACGTTAATACTTTTATGAACACGTTTGTTGGAAATTACAACTCACGGAACATTCAAAACTAACTTTGATACCTCGCCCCAGAAAAAAATGACTTCGAAGATTATAATATAAATTGCAATTACTCCACGGTGCGAACGCGAGATCCTCGGAGCAAAGGGTAATTAGCAATCTGACTTTGGAACGCGGTGACTGCTAAAGGAGCCATTTTCCTTCCTTTCGTTATCGACCTTTCGCGTTCGATGTTGGATATTTTCGAAAAAGAACTCAGAGAGTGTCGTCCTCTGTGATATTCAGGAAAGGAAGGAACTCTTCTGAACTCGTTTTACAGAGTCACTGCTCGTATGCAATTATTTTTCCAAATTCGAGTCCCATCCTTATTCTAATGATGTGATGCGTGAAAGTTTATTTGATTTTACTGCTGCTTCTCGAAGCTTGGCATCGGAAGTAAGGAATTTTTGCCCAGGTTGAAATCATTCACTGTAAAAATGCGTACTTAGAAATATGCGAAACGTAATTTTTTTTAGTACTTTTTCTTTTTATTATTTATTTTTATTTTGGGGAATGAAGCATACTTGTTTTTAAATATAAATTTATAAAAAACTGGTGATCGTACTTGGTTTACATTGTTGTCAGTGGCGTTTACTTTAACAATATCTTTCGATGTCGTTAAAAACACGTCAAGTAATGTTTTTTCTGGTAAATATTTGTTATGCCATGCAATAATCATGTACAAGTCAGATTATATATTGAATTATATATTATTAAGATAGCCTGCCAAAGGGAACGTCACTTGTATAGATAATAATAGTAGAAAACGAGTAATATGTATTTAACCCTTTTTTTTGTCGGCGTCGCATAGCATACCCCCAGCATTATCTGAAGCTTGGTCTCCAGGAGACAGTATAGTCTTGAAAATGGGAAGGATAGAACACACGGTGTATTTGAAGGATATAACAGATAGATATCTTCGTCCAGGCAATTACAATTCAAAATAGAACATACAAAAAAAAGCATTTATTTTTATTTTTGTAAAAAATGAGTGCAATTAAAATTAGAAAACAAAATACCAAAAAGGATAACATGAAAATATTAAGTTTTTCAACCAACGAGTTATGAATTAAAAAAAATAATGAAATATAAAAGACAGAGCTAGTTATAAATTATTCAAATATTCTAGTTGAAAACACTAATTTTGCTTCAAACATTTATGACCTGCAATTTTTATACTAAATGTTTTTAAAAAAAAGCCATAATTAAAACTTAGAGTATTGTTCAGTACTTAATGGAATAAAATTGACTTAATCTTTTTTTTATTTACACAGTTTGAAATATTAATTTAATATTTTATGTATTTATGTTTGTCAAATATTTTAAAGGCAAAACACATTTAATTTTTTTATTACAAATGGATTGGGAAACGTAATATGTTTGAGCTTGAACCCATAGCGTTTCTTGTTGTTTATACAGAATTACAGCTGGGAATATAAAAACAACAGACTTTCGAGACGTCTATTATTTTGAGATACTATTTTAGCGTGGCACGCAAACCTAGAAAGGAGAGAACTTAGTCACAACAAACTTCAGGCAACTTTAGTCGTAAACGGGCCTCGTTAAAGGAAGATCTTATATAACTTCGAATACTGTTATTTATAAAATCGGAGATTGTGTGGTACAGAATATACCCTTACAAAAAGTTAGTTGACATTTAAGGAAGTGAAGTGAAAGGGCACTAACGACAAATCTTCAAAGTTTTTGTTGAAATAGAAAAAGCACTACTAGAGTTTCAGTTAACATGCAATTTTGTAGATCCTCTTTTTTATATAAACATAGTTTTGGGATTACGGTTATGTTTTAATTGCATAAGATATAGAAGAATGTTTTTTATTAAAAATTTATTTTGTAAAAAAATAAATAGTTTTGTGGTTGGCACAATTATATTTTTGTATTAGAACAAAATTTAATTACAAAAACAAAAGTTTTACTCTTCAGTATTTTTCTTGTCCGTAGAATCTTTGAAAATTTTATTTAATACATTTTTCTCAGTTGGGTAGCGAATAATTTGATTTTAAATATATAAAATTGCAAACACAATCAGACAAAAATTAATAGTTTATAAAATTATGATACAATTTTTAATAATAAATTCTAATACAAGAGGTACGAGGATTAAATGATTTATTTTTTATTTATACTTTGTGAATAGGTAAATCACGTAAATTATCACGAAATTACCACAAACAAAACAAAAGAATCCATGAATCAAAATCCTGTTTTTGTCTATAGAATACTATTTAAAATTTGTGCGCCCAATTTAAAGGTATCTGTGACAATTTAAAATTTGCACTAGAACATTTTCAAAATGTTCTTTTGACTTAAAAACTTTGACAAAGCGCTAAAAAAGGCACATCTTCACATCATTCCACACACACAGAAGTGATTGCACATTCACAGTTTAGCACCCTCCCAATTACCATTTAATTCACGATAGATTACTAAGTATCATATAAATGCTTCATTGATATTATGGGCTCATAATCACCCCGTCTCACATCTGTTAATAATTACGCCTCCTGTCTTCCACGGGCTGCATATAGGAATGATTACAGAGTGAAATATCCCTCAAGTGTCGACCTCTTCCTCCGAGAGTGTCTCAAATGACAGCCGTTATTGGACCAGGGTCATTCGGCAGTAAAATATGGATGGCGTCAACAAATAATTCTGATGCAATATATTTTGAATTATTAGAAATCTAATATGTGATAAATATGTCCGATAGCTTATGGGTATTAGGTAGTGGGGATTACATATTTGATAGAGTTTGCAGAGCATACGGTGCTATAAAGTCAAGTTCCGTTTGGTTGGTTGAATTCCAGAGTTATTTGGAAGGTAAATTTAGCTAAGAATGTTTATTTTTTTAAAGTTTCATGTTTCAGTTGTGTAATTCTGTTAAAAGAAGAAATAAACAATTTCAATTAAACTAAAGAAACCAGATTTTTAATTAAATCACACCCAGAGAACGCGGGATTCTGTCAGTGACTTATACCCAACCTTGAGGATGAGTAATTTAAAAATGTTCGAATTAAACGCTTCCATTAGTCGTCCCTAAATGCTATTGGTCGAGTGTCAAAGCGTTTTTTCGTTAGTTTTTAAATCTAGTATTAGTATAATCGACCAACCTCCTCTTGGTGTCTACTGCGTAACGATAATAGGTTGAACAAAAAATGTATTGAACCATATTAAGGCGATAAATAAAGATGGATGGCAGTCCGGACGTGGGACTTAACCCACCTAGCAGCAAAGGTGCTTCTGGACACAAATAATCTAGTTACAAACATGCTGCGGAACATAATTCGCTCTTTGGGGGCAGAACTCTCCCAACCTGGATGGGTTACTAGACAATATTTGTAATAAAAAACCTTCCATTTTGCAATATTTGTCATAAGAACTTGTAACCATTACGTATGAGCTGGGAAAATATGTGTCCCATACAGTATAGAGATATAGTGGTGGGCTTTGGAGAATTTTGATCCATGATATAGGGGAATAATTTATAAACGCGTGTGTTCTAAATTATGCTGTTTGCGGCATAACAAGAAATCTCATTTGTTTAAACAGGTGACGTTTCGATAATTGTTTCTACATATCATCTTTGGTTGGGATTTACAGTACTTTGACACCTGAATGGCCCTACCCCGAATCTTCGAATATGTGTGTTTTGAGGAAGAATTGTTAAAGATACCACCATCCAGTTACACGCCTCTTATTGTAAGGCAAGTCATCTTTCCACAAAGCTTTGATAATTCTATTTCCTGCATCCCAATAACAATATTTTTTCCTTAACACTTTTTGAAATTAGACCACATGCAGGGCAACTTTTATCTTACGAAGCCCATGTGAAAAGGTTTGTAACGTATATAATAGTAAATAATAATAAGTTAAAATAAGACTTTAAAACTGTTAAATAAACAATACCACCTTAAATAACATAAATATACAACACGCAAATTGAATTTTACAAATATTTTTGTCTACTTATCAAAATTACAGAATTATTTGAATATTTAAAGTGTCACAACTCTATTATATTCAATGAATATTAAATATATATATATATATAGTTAAAAAAATATTTTTAAAGAAAATAACTGTCAACTTATTCTCCATATTCATATTTTAATCTTTGAATAAATTATTTGCTTTGATTGAAATTCTCAAATCCTTCATTTTTATACAATTTATTCATTGATTTGCATCCATCTCCTTAAAAATGTGTAAAGATTCGATATTTGAATCTGTAACTGCTTGTTTAAAATAAATTACCATTCGGATTACATTTATATATTTCGTGTTTTAAATATCACGGATGAAATTTCCTTAAAAAAACATTTTTCTGCGAGTAAACGGCAAATAATTTAATTCCTCAGGGAAAAACTAATGTCAATTTGCATGATTATTTATACTGCATGTCTTGTTATATAACATCTTCATAAATCTTTCTAGGTATTTAAATTCTGCTACATATTGCCTCTTATTAACTTTATTGAATGAAATTATTTAATTTCATCTTATTTCGATAATTAATGCAACGATTTAGTGTCTTAAACGAAAAAAAAATTACTTCTGCGTTTATTATTAATGACAATTGTCTTTAGGAATAATTTCTTTTAATGTAAAACTACTCATTTAAATATTAAATGCTCAATTTGCATTTTTTATAGGATTTTTAAACAAAAAACTTCAAAATGGGTGTCGCATCAGGAGAGCGGATGAAATAGGGAAGAATATATAATAAAATCGTTAATCTCAGGGGAAGTTATTAATATTTATTGGTTTAAATATTTTAATGTAACGATTTTGTAAATTTTGTTTAAAATTTATGAAGCATTTAATCACTTAGACAAAAGTTCAATTAAAGTTATCTTAGCAACATTTTTGTAATAATTTAGCGTGCAAGTAAAATAGGTCAAAGTCCAATTGTACTCACCCCATCCAATGACAACGTAGGTCCTGAACTGGATCTTGTCTATGGAAAATGTCTTTACCACCAGCATGTAGAGGTAGAGGCCTTCCACAAACATCCAGAAGAAATTGGTGGCCATCAGATACGTCAGCAAGATGACTAGGATGCACGCTACCTAAACAATGGACATTTACTATAAAATAAGATTTAACTTCATCATTTTTTAGTATGGTAGTCGAATTCTATTTGTTTAGCTGTTGAGAAATTTATCCAAAAATCACCAAAAGCATATTTTTTGTAAAAAAAAATTAACGGACAATAAAAATTAATACATACAAATAATAAAAAAACGCCCAATAAACTTTTTTGCACATATTATGTAAATATTTAATTTTTTATTGCTGAAGCATCGACACTGACTTAAACTTGTAGTTATAATGTACGCATGCGCTGCTCATCATTTCCGTTTCATGTTTAATTTTCGTGTCGCGGTCATTCAGATTTACTAGCATCGTTATAGAAGTTCCATTTTAAAAGTGTGACGTTACTACCTCTGCATGGAAAAAAGTTTTATTGTAATCATGTGAAATTACACAACGGATAGAAATAATAATTAAAAAGTAAAAAAAAGTACCCTTAAATTAGTTTGAAAAACTCACTTTATCATGTTTAAAAAAAAACTTTTTTTTCTGTTTTCGTGTATTGGATATGACGTCACACTCTCTCGTACGAATTTTTCTCGAAAACCGAGGGATCGTAGTTAGATTTGTTATTTGATAATTCTTACGTAAATACTGGAGTTTTGCTCTGCATAGTTTATGAGGTTTTATGAGATCATCCTGCATATAAGAACAACTAAAAATATTATTTTAAAATTTACTTGTATTAAATATAAAATCTAATAAATGAAAAACAAATCTACTATTTCAGTGTTTCTTTGTTTGGTCGTATAATTATAAGGAAAATATTAATAATTGAGATTTTTCAAATTAGCAAGGCGCACTGGGAAGTAAATAGTTAAAATAACAGATTTTAGAAGGTAACCTGCATCTTACGTATTTAAATAGAAAAATCGTGATGTATTTACTTTGGCAGTTGTAGGATTCGCATTTGACTGCAAGGTAGCTGTAATGATCCATGTTAGGTCTATGAGCAGGTACGTGACCATGAGATTTGTATGAATTGTGTTTCGGAGACATCGCAGATCCCTGGAAAAAATAAAAGAAACTGAACACTTAAAATGGATAAAAAACCATTACAGTCAAACATTATAGAATTGTTTTACTATAATGTTGGCTGAAATGTAATAGTTTTTGGTACTATTTTTACTAGTTGGGTACTATTTTGTTGAAGTTGTGTTTGGGTAGTAGTATTTTGTTGTTGGGTACTATTTTGTTAAAGTTGTGTTTGGGTAGTAGTATTTTGTTGTTGGGTACTATTTTGTTAAAGTTGTGTTTGGGTAGTGGTATTTTGTTGTTGGGTACTATTTTGTTAAAGTTGTGTTTGGGTAGTAGTATTTTGTTGTTGGGTACTATTTTGTTAAAGTTGTGTTTGGGTAGTGGTATTTTGTTGTTGGGTACTATTTTGTTGAAGTTGTGTTTGGGTAATAGTATTTTGTAGTTGGGTACTATTTTGTTGAAGTTGTGTTTGGGTAGTAGTATTTTGTTGTTGGGTATTATTTTTATTTGAAGATCTCAATAGTTGTATGAAGTAGAAATTTGATAAGCCTTTTTGAAATAGCTATTATAACTTTAAAGAGTTTTAAGTAAAGGTTTTGCAGATTATAAAACAGATTTCAAATATAAATTTGTTAAAAAAGCATCTGTTATTATAAATTTACATTTTATCCTTAAATTTATATGAACTGATTAGATTTCCAATAAAAAAAATTCTTATTATAATAACATTTCGTAAAATTCGTGAATGTTTTAAACTTTTGAATTTATCGAATTTATGCAAGAGTTTTATAATTAAGAAGACAATAGTTTACTAATTTCAAACAAAGCCATCTTTTTCACGTAATTAAACATTGCAAACAAGATAATTAGGAATTTGGAAGAAAGACATATTTGCCTTGCGACATAATCTTCTGTCGGGATGTTGACAGAGTTTTAATAAGCTTAGGATGTGTTCGAATATATTTTGAAATACTGTAGGGACTTAGAATTATTTTAATACAATGTAAACGGAGGGAGAATTTGTTACATAAAATTCGAAAGAATATTAAAAATAAAATTTAAAAAATAATATTTACTAATTGGCGTATTTAGGTTTAATTTTACTAATGAAAAGAAGAAACCGATAAAAAATAATGTTTTATAAATTGAAAAAATACAAACATATCATTCACAATTACAGTACATTGAATTATTGAATAATTTACTTGCATTGAATTTTTAAACTATTAATTAAATAATTTAAGTTGAATTTTTAAAATATTTTATTTTTATAAACTTTAAGATAGTTTGTAAGCATAAAATAGTTATTTGAGCTATTTTTAATTTTATAATCATTTTTAGAAGAGTTTAAAATTAAACCAAATACTCTTATTTCCTATTAATATATAATTTTCATGTCTTATAAATGATTTATAAGCACAAAATGGTTGGATTTTAATTGTTTTAAATGGGATTATTGGAATGTGTGCTTACTTAAAATGGAAAAACACGAAAAGAGCTAGACTAAGTGCAACCAATGATATTCCATATCCGACATAGTAAATTGTTGCTGCTTCTTTCATGTCCCACAGTACCTAGTCATAAAATACATAGCTAATTTTATATCTTGACACATTTAAAAAATATATTTTGATACAAAACTTTATATAATGATACAAATTTCATTGAATCAATTTAAATTTAAATATCGAGGTGAAAGATATAAACATACTTTTAAAAAAATAAAACATTAGAAAGGAAAAAGTCACTTATTATTTAATTAGTTGCTTATTATTAAACGTTTTAAACGTTAATTAGATAATATATACATACAATTATTACAAATTTATTTATAAACCATAGCATTTAAATATTTTAAAATCACAATACAAAAGAAAATAATTTCAATGTACATGATCCAACTTATTAAAAAATGTAAAGTGCATACTTACATTCTAAGTACCCATTTTAAAGTAACCTTTGCATTGTTTTTAGTAACAATATAAGCAGCATAAATAGCACATTTTATTGTATGTTTTTTATATAATTTATGCAATATGAATTTTATGAAGTATGAATTTAGGATCCCATTTTACACGCAAGATACATGTGTTTGGTGACAAATAAATGATTGTTTTTGTTAGGAAAAACATATATATTACTAAATAAATAAATGATAGCATTACCTTATAGAACTCTTCATCTTCATGTAGCGTCAGAGGTTTGCACCCTCTGTAATTCGCCCATGAAGACCACGTGCCGTTCGATAAGCACTGTCGGGTTGCGTTAGCTGAAACAATGCAAAGTGAGTGTTAAATCTTTTTTCAACTTTTGCAGATTTGAATCTTCTAGAATAAGCTAAATCAAGTCTAAAACTCTTGCCAAATTAGAAAGTTCGCTGTCTTTATGAACTATTTACAAAGAAAATATTACTAAATACAACTAGAAATTCGCTTATATATAAAATTCGATCACATATAACTGGATCATATATAACTGGTCACATATAACTGGTGGTCACAGATAGTTGGTGGTCACATACAACTGGTGGTCACATATAACTGGTGATCAGATATAACTGGTGGTCACATATAACTGGTCACATATAATGACATATAACTGGTGATAAAATATTTTGTCTGCTATCAATTACGGGAAGTTTTCAAAATGTTATATTTAATAGTGTTATTTTATCCACATACTTTAAAATGAAAATACTAATTGAAAAAAAAAGATAATATAATTTAAATACTTTCATTGTAATTTAAAATTCAAAACAAATCCTGTTACAACACAATAATTAAATTTAAATTATAAATATTTAATATTTAAAAAATATATATGGATCAAAATCATTACATGTAAAATATAAAAAAAAATCTATAGTGTTTATTGTAAAGGATAATATGAAATAGATGTGTGATTGATTAAACATTATTTGAGTTTTTTTGTGTTTTTTGTTGAATATGCATCACTCAACATTCAGTATATAAAGATTCAGAATAATTCAATTTCCATTTATAAATTTATTTTATATAAAACTGATGACATATTGATATTTTTTGGGTCAGCACTCTATAAAGTTTTTATATTGTTCATAACCTATAAACACATTTCAAAGTTATGTACATTACGGTAAATTTCGGTTTGTCTTCTGTTAAAAACTTTAGGTAGTGCACATTATATAATGCCTTCTCACTATTTGATAACATATTCATATTTTTCGAAAAATAAATTTATATAGTAAAATATTTTTCCACTTACTGTTAGTGTCATAACGTACTCTATTTAATTCTTCAAAGCAAGGGACACTGGCCGTGCTTCCAGCGGCAGTGGTAGGCCAGCACGATATGCCATCCCACGAGGCATTGCAATAAATTTCTGCAATACACAATAATTAAAACTTAAAGTTAAGTAACAAGTAATGGTTGATGGGCACTAAATGTCTTAATAGTTTGCATAAATCGTATTGCTCATTATTTCAACAAAAGAACAACCCTCATCGTTCTCCATGTGACCCCCAATATATATATATATATATATATATATATATATATATATATATATATATATATATATATATATATATATATATATATATATATATATATATATATATATATATATATATTGGGGGTCACATGGAGAACGATGAGGGTTGTTTTTTTGTTGAATATATATCGAATATAAATTTATATATATCGAAAGAAAATTGATTTTATACAAGTACTTATTTAAATTAACGTATTGTATTTGGTTTTAAACCTTATTTAATCATCGTTATTAAAAGTAATTTTTTTTTCAGCATACACAATTTGAAATTTGTTTGAATATTGTAAATATTGTAATAATATTAGATAATCAAATTATATTCTATACTTTTTTTAATAGGTTAATGCTGTATGATGCATCTGGAATATTTTCAACAATTGGAAATGTCAAAGTTGAATTCCCGAATAGCTGGCTGCTGTTTTACAGCTATTTACTACTTACATTATGTAAATTGGTTTATTTGATTTTGTAATGACATTTCCTTGTACCCTTTACATCTTTAAAACATATGTTTTAAAAGAATGCTTAAACATCCTTAATTTTAACTTAATTCGTGAATGTTTGCATAAAATTCAAAACTTGGTGGTATAGTCCATTGTTTGCGCTCATTTCACATTCAGGAGTTATTTTTTGGTGAATTTCGATAGAAGGCACGCACATTTTATAATAAATCTTTAAGGAACAAAATCGTGTTTTTATTTCGCTTTGTTTCAATTCAAAACAAAAACAACCAGTTGAAGTTATCTCATACTGTTTCAGAAGTATACGAATATATTCTAAAATAGGAAAAGCATTCCTATCCAGCAGGAAATAATGCGACTTTAAGTTTGTTTACCGATTGTAAATAGATCCATAGTAGAGCATACAATAAAAACCCTTTCAAATAAAATAATGCTAGGATAAACTGTTTATTTTGTAAATTTTACATAATCTGCTTTAATAAATGGCTCATAACCACATTATGGTTTCCTACGTAAAATAAAAAAATTGAGTTCTTTAATAAAGAATTTGTGTTTAGTAACTTTAAAAAACTGGAAATGAATCTTTTCTAATAATTGATATTTAACTTGTAAATTGTTAATAAATTACGAAATTTGTTTCGGAAAGCAGTGTAATTCAAAATATATACTTGTGGCTTTTATATATTTTAAACAATAGACGTTATTAAGGTTTATGAATTGCATAACTGTTTACATATTTTCCAACAAAATGCTTGTTTGTATAGAATTGAATATGTTTATGTTCTCAACATAATGTTAAATCTTTTCCCAAAAAGTTTTTGAAATAATTAAACTCATATATATGTGCAAAAAACATTTTGCATATAATTTTAAAGACAGTTACAATAATGTTAATTAACATTATATATATAGTACATGCCTAAGTAGGTAATATCTCACGTTTAAGCCGTAATAAATCGGTTTGTGATATTTGCTATACAATACGGAATTTTTTTTTATAAATTGTTATATAATTGTAAATATATTGTTTATTAGTTTTCTCAATACTGGATTTCAATGCATGGACAAATATACGTTTTAATTAGAATTGAATTAATATTATACGTTACAATAATTTTCCAAATAAATACATTGGGGAATAATTTAATACGTGATTTGTTATAAATATTTAATATTTTAAAATTAATTAAAAATCTACAAATGTAATTATAATTTAAACTCCCTTATTGTGTGCAAAATTTTCCTGTTTTCCTATTTGCTTTCATGATTTATAATAATATTTGATAAAACGATAAAAATGTGTTTTAGTTCATATAACTTATGAAACCATATGATATTATTCTAAAATATAAAGTTATTATGAGATTAAGTTTTGTGATATTTGGTCTTATTCACTATCGCAACTCAATAGAACATGGGACTCTAAAATTATTTGTGAACATTCATTATAACAACATATATGATATACACATTAACATATATATGCAAAATATAATAAAACAGTGGGTTCACAATTAGCATCGAGTCAGGGACCTTTACCTAAAACTGAAATAAGGCAAGTGGACCTCTTATTTTATGAATGCTTATGATAGCCTCTCCGCTTTCTGGTCTGGTATACGTTTCGATTTTGTTTGAACATGATTATGAAAGAAAAAAAAACTACTTTATAATTTCTTTTAATTTTACATAGATTTTAAAAAAGAATGACCAATAATGATTCAACGCATTTTAAACATTTTTCTTTGTGACTCCGCGGGACCCTAACGTCGACTCGCGGACCCCAAGGGGTTCCTGTCGGGAGCCTTAAAGCATATGAATGATGCACTAAACATCTGGTAAACAGGCGGATAATGTATATTTTAAAGCTTAAAGAGTGCTTAAAATTGTTTTTGATTTTCTATCGCGTTTATAAAATATGCATTCTTGTAACTAAAAAAAAATATAGGAGTTATGACTAAAAATATTTTTAATAATATCGTGAGGAAAAATAATTTTATATTTCCATTTAAAAAAAAAACAATTTATATTTGAAGTTATTGCAGTCCAAAATAGCTTTCATTTGCGTACTTTTTTTAAACTATCACTTCGGATTAGTTTTCTAAATTATATAATGATTGTGGATGCCAAATAATAATTTGTTTTGGAGTTAGTGGGAGAAGAAGTTAACGAAAAACAACTGTTTTTTTTTAAAGAATATACTATTCTAATTTATTTTGAAAAACTGGGACAAATAAATTATGAGTTACTATTTTATCATGTAAGATTTTACATTAAAGGCTTATATATTATCAATCTGTATCCCGTAGATATTTTTAGTTTAAAATATCAAAATAGTAGAAGTCATACTTTGAATCCATTGTACTTTTCTTAAATTTACGATATGTTCCATGGCATTTTTCAAAACAAATTTGATTGTCAATCTCTCTTCAAAAAAAGTTATTTCAGAAAACCATTATCAAAATTTAATTATTTTTCTTATAATGTTAAATGTTTTATTTAAAAAAAATTCTGCCTTATTCCAAACAATTTGCAATTCAAATTATTTTTCTCAAAATGTTTGGTATGCATTGATTACTTTTCTAAATTTAAACAGACAACAAAGATGTATTAAAATTGCTTAGACAGTGAACAAAAAAGATGTTTCGCAGAAACACATTCTTCACATAAACGTATCCCAAATGAGTGTATATGACAAATATCCGCATACATTTAGGTGATTACTCGCACGCTGCGATAATAAATAAAATATTACAAGACCCATGTGGTTTCCGTTTGCTCCTAAATAAACTACTTCGCAATATATCTCTACTATTCGTATTATTGTACAGTAGCATATGATAGTGTGATTGTCTTTGTACTAATTCGATAACATGCAGATAATACTATTAGTATTTTTCTGAGTATTCATGGTTAAATATAAGCAGAATCATCTTTACATTTATTATTTATCAATTCCCATTTCTGGAATGTACAAAACATTTTCTCTCTCTTATAAATGAAAAGAAACAACTACAAATATAACTATTAGTTAAGATATTACATTATTAAACGAAGGAGTTGTGTATCATAAAAACTATTTATTTTGGTTATATTTTTACATAAAAAATATCACAAATGAAATGTTTATTATAACTGCTCTTAAAATTTATTTGATAATTTTTTTTTTTTTACAAATATATTTTTGTATAAAAATAATATTTGTTCTATTCATGTTTTACTTCATTTACTATTTGCATGTAAAATAACAAAATTAAATGTTTACAAATCATTCAAAACAAAAATGGGATTATATAGTTTAGTTTAGTTTTAGTCAATTGGAGTAAATTCGCGGCTTTTGGAGTGTGTATTAAAAACTTCATTCGAATATAAATCGTGTAAAAATATTTTAAACTCAATCGTTTGAAATGTTCTATATTTAAACTTTAATATAACTTAGAAAGCGTTAATATAAATGGATGTTAAATTTTTCATTCAAAGTCTCTGCTTTTTTTTATCCTCCTCCATAGACACAGAAAAGAAAAAGTTGAGTTTAAAGGAAGTTACGGGACAGCTGTGCCGTTATTGATATTTTGCAACATAACTGAAACTTAAGAGTTCTTTTCAGTTTAACGTGTGCATATTTTTGTTTACTTACTACGTTAAAAAAAGACTGATTTAAGTACAGTGTGAACTTATTCAACTTTTTGCCCTTTTTATTCCTTTAAAAAGTAATAATTTTTAATTCTTTAAATAATTATTTCTATATAGTAAAATATTTAATTCAGTATGATGCGCTGATCTTTTTGATTTATAAATTATATATGTTTCTTCATATAAGGACAATTTATACATTTATGAATTTTTGTCAAAATTTAGATATTAGTTTAATTTTTTTTTAAAATAAACAGGTAAAACAGTTGTTTTAACCTGAGAATGGTACTTTTAGAAATAAGTCGATTCAAAATAGTGTAACTCTACTATTTTAAGAGCGAAATCTTGTTTATACTATTTTAAGAATTTTTTCTCATTTAATATAAATAATTTTAATAAATTACAAAAATGATGTTTATTTTATATAAAATCAATTGGAGTTATATTTTCATCATTTAAAAACAAACCTTGTCATATTGTTAACATTAAAAATACAATAGTTTTGTTAAAAATTTAATTATTATAAAAAGTAAACGAAACTCCTAAGGTAAACTGAAAGTATTAATATTAAAACTTCATTGGTTTATATATGGGACATATAGAATTTACAGAGAAAAATGCAAATTTATTCAAATGTCGGTGCATCTTTATACCATAGGACCTTAAAAAACGGAAGACACGATTGAAAACTAAAAAAAAAAACGAATTAATATTTAATATATTCTATCTAAGAGTATCTAAAAAAGGGATTTAATAAGAGAAACAATCTATTGAAGGAATCCTTGTTAAGATAATAATAATGAATAAAATTATGATAATGAACGAAATTAAGTTCATGTACTTTTATACGAACTATATTTCATTTACTTTCATATACTTTTTATGTTATATTATATAAAATATTTGAAAGATGTGAATATCGAAATATGTGAGTACTCTAAATTCTGCGACTAAGTACTATTTATGTACTAATTAAAATATCACTTTCATCTTATTCCATAACCGTTGTTGAAGGAAAATAGATTCAATTTTCAAAAATTTTGCAGCACTGTATACTTGAGTATATTTTAATATTTTGAAGTTCAGAATTAGTTCAATATGTTTAAAAGTTTAAATAATTATTTGTTTTGTAAGGTTAAACAATAAGTGTCAACATTACTTTATTGTTTTCATACATTTACAATTTTAGCTCTTCAATTTTAATTTATTTTAAATTATTTGTTTGATAAAAAATAATTTGGTTGACGAGAATAAAATTGAGTTAATTAAATTGCTTAAAACTGTCTTTTGGGGCATATCGTTTCAAACAATTGCTTTTAGTTTTTAAAACATAATAAAAAAAATATTAATATTTTGTTTGTATTGTGACACAGCGCAGAATATAACTCTGTATAAAGAAAGTAAACAAAGCTAGTTTACAGTAAGAGCTACTTTTTAGAAATTTCTTAATTTTTATGTGTATTATTCTACCGAAAAAAAATCATTTGGGAGGCATTATTAAAAATAATAATGAAGATATATTTTTTTATAATATCTTTATAGTTTATTGTTTTAATAGAAGATTTTAAGTAACATGAAAACAAACATTTTGAATCATGAAATATTTCTTGCTAATTTAAGGGACCTATTATTGCTTCCATAAAGATAAACATGCATTATGTGCTTAAAAATTAGAATGGTAATTTGAAAAGATAAAAAACGTATTATGTTGTTGTGATGATACAATTTTTTAAAAAATTATTTTTACCCAAAATGAGAAAGAGTCTTTTTTAGAAATATATATAATAATATATAAACTGATTTTTTAGGCACATAAATAATGGAAATATAAAAGCTTTGATTTTTAATGAATTGAATTATTTAATGTAGATAAATTTTAATTATTGAATACAGATATATTTTAAGATAAATATTTGTGATATAGAACATTGCATTTAAGATATAAAATACACATACAATGAAAAAAATATGCGATTAATTTTTTTAAATTTCGATTTTTGCGTTATATTTGCATTTCATACAGATATATTTCATAAAAAAATTATTTTAGAATAACTAAATAAATAGCACATTACCATTCAACCGGGTTACAAAGATCGGTATTAAAATTAAAAATATTTTTTCAATTAAAGCATTTGAAATTATATTCATTAACATTTGTAATTAATTTTTTGCTGTAGTTTTTGTTTGGCTAGAGTTGGAATAATGACATATTTCAGCATCACAAATAGGTTATCTGTGATAGCTCAACATAAATGTCAAAGAAACTGCATGGTAATATTTAACCATTTTCAGACGACGAGGAAATCACTTTAAATGTTATTCCTGGCATTCACACTTCAGAACGTTTGGCTGGACAGATTTAACTTACAGTAGACAAATTTACATAGAAAAACGTTGGCCGGGTTTTACCTGATACCCAACTCATCCTTTTAAAATTAATTTTTGAATTCTATTTTCTGAATTATTGCTTTCCAAAATATAATTATAGAAAGTCCCTTGAAACAGACAAATTCGAAGAAATCTTTGCTTCCGAAACACGTAAAAGTCGATATACGCGTAATAGAAGTAATGTAGAGAAATTTGTTTACCCCTCCAGAACTGGCAAAACTCGAAATTGAAATATTCTATTTCTACTGATTCAATCGATATTTAAAGTAGAAAGGGATTTTAATATTAGTTCTGTGAAAACCAGTAAAGGAAATTCAAAGTGTGTACAAGTTTTGTACGAAAGCCATTGCCAATTTGAAAAAAAAACCAGCATTCTATCCCTAACATAATTTGACTTTTCAATAATTGAAGTTCTTCTGACTCTAATTCTAACTGAATTTGAAGTTTAGACCAATATAATTTCGGAAACTGTTGAATTGGAAATTCCTTGCTGCCCTCTAACTGTTTTGAACAGCTTTTTACTGTTTTCTAGAAGTTTCTATAAAATAAAATCAGATCAGTTATTGGAATTTTTTTCTCTTCTTTAATATTAAATCACGAATTGAAAAGTTTTGTTTTATTAAATAATCCAAAGAAATGAAAAGATAATGGAAATTTGTATTGCTTGACTTTAAAGAAAAAATGGAATGCATGGGGATGAAGAAGAAAATAGTTAAATAATTTAAAGTAGTTTGGACAACCTGAGTGCATTAGTTGCTCTTTAATGGAGGAAAATATTCAATAGTTATTTATTTCAGAGAGTTTAGGTGGAAAATTAACTTAAAAATTAAAACAACTGATTGAAACTTTTTTGATTATTTTTATATTTCTAAATTCTGCTTCATATGTATAATTTTTCACGTACACACATGTGTATTCAAAGTCTGACATATGGCATTTGATGTACTTTTAAACACGTCATTTACTTTTTCATCTTGATTATCGGATAAAATGTTTCCATTTGTTTCCGTTTTAAGTCGTATTCCACACATGCCTTCCCATTTCCTATTCACTTTTGAACTCATATGATCACTCATTAAAAGTATACGTATTCTGCACATCAAATAACTTACTGAGCATATATTCTGGCATTATATTGTTTACTAGCAATATGGCCCGGCGTTGCTCGTGGTCAATTTGTGAAGTAAGAGCTGTGCGACTTTTTTATTAGCATAGACAGTCGAATATCGCTCTCTGTACCCTGTCTAAATTTATTCAATTACCTTGAGTAGTTATGGAGATATCTTAAAGTATTATTTTTTAATTATAATATTCGCGACTTTACATGCTTTTGCGTATAAATTGATGCTTTTGTAAAATATATATATTTTGCAATATAAAAATCCCTAAAAATTAATAATTAAAAACGCTTTTCCTAATATTAGCCTGTAATATGATGTCGTTATAAATAATGCATTTTGGCAGAAAATGAAAATAAAACACTTCGTGATGTTGTTTGAACGCCAAATGGCGCTGAAAGCTTATACTATGTAAAAAGTTGTATATATATTTTTTATAGAAATTAACCCAAGTAACAAAAAAAAAACAATTATTAAACTTCACATTCATTATTTTTAATACTGATAATGCAATAACATATCAAAACTAAAAAATATTCTATTCTTCCAAAAATTGGAAATAAGTTATTGGATTTGGCGAAGTTTTTTGGGTGCACATTGGTGACCGGAAATTTGGTGTCGTCTTCGCAATAATAAAAGGCAACCAGTATTGTCGAAAAATATTTTTCGTCACCAAGATTGATTTTTAACAATAATGTTATGAAGGGAAGATCTACATGTAAATTTCCCATAGGAATAATGTATAGGAAAATGGAAAAAGTTCTATAACTTTTAAACGGTTGCAGATATCCACCTTAAACAAAGTGCAGATTTTAAACTGAGACCATATTGTTAAAATGGTGCAAGTTTCATAAAAATTCGTGCAGTAGTATTTGAGTTAAATCCGGACAAACAGACAAACACACAGACAGACTTTGGCGACATTTTAAATTCATTTGGCAACATTTGGCGTAATTTATAATTTATTTGGCAATGTTTGGTGACATTTTTAAATCATTTGGCGACATTTTTAATTATATTGCAATATTTGGCGACATTCTTAATTCATTTGGCGATGTTTTTAATTCATTTGGCGACATTTACTTATCAGCCAATTAAAATGAATCGTTATCCAAGTATTGTCGAAAAATATTTTTGCTCGCCAAGGTGATTTTTAACAATAATGTTATGTAGGGAAGATCGAGATGTAAATTTCTCATAGGCGTAATGTTAGAGAAAATGGAAAAAGTTCTATAACTTTTGAATGGTTGCATATATCCACATGAAACAAAGTGCAGATTTTAAACTAAGAAAAGTTTGTTCAAATGGTGTAAGTTTCATAAAAATCCGTGCAGTAGTTTTTGAGTTAAATCCGGACAAACAGACAGACATACAAAAAAAAATTTAATGTGATTTTCGGAATCAGTGTATCCTAATTCGCGGAGAAAACTCAAAATGAGGGGTTTTGTTCGATTCCACAGACAGACACTCCATTCTTATATATAAGTATTGATTGCGTTTAGACAAACTAAATAAGGTTAAAATGGCCTATATTATCTATTAACATAAAATGTCTTTCATTTTGGTCATGTAACATCATTCCGCATATAACGAAAACATGAAACACTAACATGAATCATGGACATTGATTATCAACATGGATTCAACAGTACTACCTGCCTGCCTTACTTTGGTATCGCAGTTGTGTAGAATTAAGAAAGCAAGTGTCGCGTACACAAATAACTCCATTATTTTTCTTCGCATGACGAAATTGGAGCTAAATTTAGTCTTGCGCCCAGTTTTCACAGAGGCGTAGCTCGGCAGTATGTTTGTCGATCCAAAAAGCGTGATTTCATTTGATAGATCTCATTAGCCACATATCTACAATACATCTAACTTAAACATTTGCTCATCAGAAGTTAAAAGGCTAACAAGTGTGTAATTTGTTGCAAAAATGTGACGCTTTCTTGACTATGGTGCTTCCATGAAAGGTCCCGAAATGGTCTAAAGAGGCTCGGTCTGCAAGACGGAGGTATGTCAATCCTCGCCCACCTACTTTGACCATGGTGGAATGCGTAATTCCTCAGATTAAGACACCAGCTAGCCGTAAGAGGAGTTAAATTTATATCTTTGAATGCTTGAATAAATATATGTTGTGCATTTACGTATGTCATTTCTGTGTCCCAGTTCCCATACACCCGATACAACACTCACAAGAAGTTTCACAACGACTTCGCCCCCGATACAGCCCTCTATGATTTTTTATGTTGCCTGGATCTACTATTTTCATAACAATCTATTTTGGAATATATTACTGAGGGTGAACTGAAATTTGGGAGATAGTAATATCTATCTAGTATCTAAAACTGTTAAAATCTCAATCTTTATTTCACAAAACACAAAGCCCAATACATTTGTGAAATCAATTTCTATTTGCGGCCATCTGCATTTATTGTGAAAGCCATGGTACCATAAATATTCAGCATGAGTAAAATGGATACTATAGCTATGAATTTGATATTTCGTGTAAATAATTGAAATGGTGCAACCGATAAAAACACAATCCATTCGATATAAAATTAAATTTTAAGGATTCCATTGAAAGTAAAAAAAAAGAAACTCCATTTGAATTGATTCCAAAATATAACCTTTAAAATGCTTAATAAAAAAAATGTAAGTGCATTTTAGATTATACTGAGAGATATGAATATTGGTTGAAGAAGCTAATAAATTACGTCTGAATAGTTATCGGTGGTAAAGGTTAATGGGTGTGAAAAGTTAAACAGAAAAAGGAGAGAGTTATTTCCTTTAACTTCATTTTAATATTAATTTCCATTTGATTTGAATACAATTATATGCATAATTAAATCAAAGAACTCGTAGTACAAAAAAAATCCATTTAATTTATAACCGGACGGTTTTTCTCTTGTTAAATAGCATATTCCTTTTAATGCAGCGATAACTCAAAGTTCTACTATCTTTTGTCATGAATTTTTCCGCGCCCGAGCACAGAGGTTGAATTAATAATCGAAGTTTCTTTGAGAGCAGTGATCTCAAGTACCACTTTAACGAGGTCTTTCATGAAATACGAGCATTTCTAAAAGAACGGCAATGAATGGCTAAATGCGCAATTTTTCTCCCCTCGGTGCTGAGTCATTCAATTCTTACGAGATAAAAGATAAGAGATAATATATTTATCATTCAATGATTCTATATTAGAAAAGTAAAGAAAATCGTTGATTCATAAAACCTCATATTCATCAGATGAGCAACGAACTGTAACTTTATAAACGGTACAGTAAATTGACCATGTTTATTACAGGAATAAAAGCAAGATTATATAAAAACGCATAGAAAAATAGTTCTTTTGTAATGATAAGGTAGCATCGCCTAAGCAAAAACAAACAGGCCTGTCTGATCGCAAATCAGATAAAACGATAGATCCATAGAAATGTAAGCATTTCTATGGACCTCCGGAGTTTCGAGTTTTAAAATTAAAGATATATTTTTGGAAATATTAAATTATTTTTAAAAAATGTGATAGAGGTAATCTTTTTTTTTAATATTTTTTTTTTTTATAAAATTCAATGTCATCTCATATTTGTATTTTTTTACATGTTAGGTTGTGCATGCACTCTCCTCAAGCTTTCTTCTTTTATTGATGTATTAAAGAACTTTTTAAAAACGAACAAAATGGTTTTAATTTACGTCTGAGATGTTCTGCTGTCATAAGACCGATGTCAATAAATTGACCATGGTCAGCCTTCCTGAAAAAACTCAAAATGAAGTAGGTTTAGTTTTAAACCCCTAAGGAATAATGAAAATATCGAATATGTTAAGTTGTTTTCACTGCAGGAAAGTTTAATTAATATTTCCAACACATTTATTTAAAATAATATTTAAAAAATATTTTTTAAAAAATAATTTCGTTGAGACATATTTGAAAAATTTCCTCGCGTTTTAAATTTTAAAAATAAATCCGGTTTGTACAGTTTTTCACGGAGTGCATTAACTCAGTAACATTACTCTAGAATTACATTGAAAATCTGTTGTCTGAATTGGCGAGATACATCTATAAAGTAGTAATGCATTTAAAAAGATGTGCTTCCAAGTACATAGTTTTATAAGAACTTTTGTATTATGTGTATCGCTGAGATAACTGGCCACATAAAACGACAGGATATACATATTCGTATCTCATAGATGGCAAGTAAATTGTTAAGTAATATAATAATGGATTGAGTACCGTAAACAGTCATCAGTTACTCACTTCTGACTTCCAAATACAATACTATAAAGTCGATTCTTTTCAAACTAATATTTCGCAATGCTCTATGTGAAGACGCCCAATCAGAATTTTTTATATCACGGAATTACAGTAATCGTCCCCTTGTTTAAGCCCCTTGTGAAGCCCCTTGTTTTATTATGTAATAAAAAATTATACTCATTATGAATCAGTATATACTAATAATTGTAATGGATACAAGTTAAGAATAAGGGGGTTTCTCAAAGGAAAGAAGTCAAAATTAATATATCCAAATATAAAATAATTCAAATTGTAAACGCTATGCAATACTTTTGTAATAGGTTTTACACGCATGGGCAAATCGTTGCGTGATATATTTTAGAAGAATGCGCAAATTCAAATAAAAATTGCGGTTTCGTTTGTTCTCTAACCGACATTTTGTGATTAGTTTTTACGCTAATTTTACCATTCGTTTTTTGTAATTACTTATTACTTTAGATATTGAATAATAATTTCCTATAAGCCATTTCCTCAACCATCACCAAAATGACATCAGCTAAGTTTTTACTTCCTGTCATTGGTTTAATCTACAATAAGTAGATGTACCTATTTGGCATTTTTATCATATACTTACCTAGGCATTCCCCGCCAAAGTTGACGATAAAAAGTTATTTTGCAAAGCGCCCCTTTATTCTTTATTTTACCATTACTAAGTATTATGACTGGATAATATTTCGACCGCATGGTTGATAAAAGTGAATAAGAATGAAACCGAATACCATATAAAACTTTAGGAATTTTAAAATTATCAATACAATTTATAAAGTCTCACCTTTTGTTAAAGATATCCCCCTTTTGGGCGTAATATCTCTTTTGGTTTAAAAGCAAAACCATTGTAAAAGCTCATACTTTTTAAAAATGCATAGAATTTTATTGCTTTTGATTTACAATTTCTAAATAAATAATAAAGTTAAAATTTCTAATTTTTTATTATACAATTATTATAATTTTTGTATCATTAATTAAAATTTTACTCAAATAATAATTACCTCATCTATTAATAAAAACTAATATATTTACGATTACTGAAATTAAAATTCAACGTTACAATTAGATTTTGTAGTAAAAATGAGCAAATTAATTCACAATAGTTTTTTAAAAACAATATAATTCATGTATGAAATGTACATCATGAAATATAATATCGCTTTTTATTACATTTGTACTGGAACGGAGTTCTTTAAGAAAAATTATATTACTTAATATAAATTATAAAAGAATAACATTGAAGTAATAATCACAATAATATTTTTAATACGAAATAAATTAATTATTTATATGATTTAAAAACTGCATTTTGAGATATAAAGATACTTTGCTTAATTTGTTTTAGCTCCATTGCCAAAATGATTATCAGATAAATTAACTGTTTTACGATTTAGTAAATATTAATTTATGTGATACTTATCAGAGTAAAATATTGTATTATTCAATAAAAAATTAAGGGAATAATTTTTTATTTCATATATGTTAACAATACGACTCAAATTTACCCTTGCTATTTTTTTCCAGCAATTGTGTTGATATTTAATGGGTGTTTAATATTTTTGCAAATATAAGTAATTTAATTAATAAATTTGTATAAACGATAAAATGCTCATAACTGTATTTCTTTCGTAAACAATATAAATCCTCAAGAACGAAAAAAAAAATATTTACTTTTTATCAAAGCGATGAAAATGAACTAATTATTTCCAAATAATGCCATAAGTACTACATCAAAACAAACTGAAACCGTCTTTTACTTGCAACTTTGATAAAATTAATCACATAAGAAATCTGTTCTGGAAATATTGAGGAACAGAAAAATTTATAATCGGATTATACGTTGATTGGTACTTATAAATAATAACGATTCTTTCACAATATCTGGTACGGAGTTTAATTTTCTTGAAAGTTCTGCTAGTTCTTTCATTTATACAATGTAAAAAAATAAGAAGAACTTTTTACGTCGCCCAAGGCGTCTTATTATATTACTTTCCGTCTCAGTCTCTTCTCGAAGAATTTGCAGAAACTGTAAGTTTTTTTTTGTAGTTAGATACTGTTTTTATTATTATTAAGGGAGATTTTTTATACACAGTATTTAACTGTAGAAACTGGTTAAAATGTATTACTATTATTATTCCCACATGTATATATATATATATATATATATATATTAAACATTAAAACATTAAGGGAGCTGTGCAGCTTGCGATGAACAAACATTGATAGTTAGCTTAAATCCGTGATACGTTAAAGAAAAAATTATAAATGTTTACTTAAAGACTTGATTCTTGTCGGAATATTTTAATTATATAAGAAGACAAATTTTATCCTATCCATTATATTTTATCAATTTCAACATATAGTAAGAAATATTATAAATATATTCATTTGTTCTTTGTCGTGTCTGTTAACTAATGAAAACTCATGTCAAGAACAGGTGAGTTAATTCGTCTTCTGTCAACAACATTTGGAGTCATTAAACTAGTTAACACGTCATCATCCATTCATCAAGTTTTAACCAACAGTCTTATATAAAGTTTGAATATCATTAACTAAGGTCCTGCTACTTTGTATTTCATAATTAAATTCTTTGGCTATACTGAGAAACTAAAATTTCATTTGAATTAAAACTCAATAAAAACATAATAAATCGAAAAATATTATCCCTTGAAACAGCATGCTTCCATTTCATAATTTAAAAAACAATGAGTAATAATATTTACACCAATTATTATCAATGTAACCAATTTATTGTAATAACTTATTAAAACCTTATGTGCGCTTTCATAACAATTAGTAACTAAATTATTTTCATGTATATTAAGCGTGCAAACTCATTAAAGGTTGAGTAATTTATTGAAAATAATGACACTAGTTAACGATGAAAAATTTCATAAGAGCTAATACGGCTTACAGCTTACAGGCCGAAATAAATTAAAAATTAATTTTAATTAAAATAAGATACCTTTAATAACTTTTTTACTTGAAATTAACGTCTCGCACCCTTGGTAAATCAATTACCAATAATGGAGGTAATAAAAAAGGTATTACATCCCTTCTTTCACGCAATAATCTTAATAAACAAAAATGCGGACGTCCACTTCAGAACATGGCGAAAATATTGTTTCCTAATTACTTAAAAGCTTTTCGCAGCCGTGAAATGATTTATAGCGCTTTCCGCGGAAAGACAATGAACGAAAATAATGAATGGGCACAAATCACTGGCTTCGGGACAACACGGGATTTTCCACTAAAATCTATTGGAAGAAGGTCTTAAGTGACGTGTTCTTTTCTTCATAAAGATTCTTCGGACCTGTAAGAATTCACCAGTGGAGTGATTAATATTTTCTTTGGAATAACCAATCTTGAGAAATTCGGTCCCTGTAGATCGGGGTTTATTAGGGCAAACATTGATGCGGAATATTTACATAAATCAAATGGATGGAGTTTTAAAGGTTTTGGAATTGTGAATAAAAATATTTAAATATTAAGTGCTTTGATCTCGAAATATCGGTTAAGTGTTATATTTAAAAATAGAGTATGCATTCGCAATTTAATCTGTTGGGAATATAAACGATGGGTATATTATTATAAGTAGTTTTAAATGGTTCGAGTAGATTTTCTTCATATTTTCGTTGAGACAAAGTAAATGATTTTTCAGACGTAACTTTTCGTAAGTGCAGATTTTTATACATTAAGCAAGTATATTATACATTTATTGTGTATTTGAATAGTTGTATTTGTATTTTAACATTATCAACGCAATGTTCTATAAGACGAATTTTTATTTCACTAAGCAGGTATTTTGTTATGTACCTAATAAAAGAATTTTAAAGAAGTAAGATATATTTTATTAAAATACATATGCTGCGTTACTACGCAATTCAGCAGAAATGAAAATAAACCTATATTTCAAAGTGTTGCCAAAAAAAGAAAACTATCTTAATTGGTTGGAGTTAACTATTGTATGCCAACAAACGGGAAAAAAGTGGAAGTGCAAAGGTCTCATTTACAATCGAATCAATATTGCTATAATATTGCAATTTTTTTTAATTTTTCCTGCTCGTTGGCACACAATAGTGAACCCCAATCGATTAAGATAGTTTTGTTCTTCGTTAACACTTTAAATTCTAGGTTTCTTTTCGTTTTTCTGTGCACACAGACCACATACTTTTTCATTTCTGCTTATGAAGGGATATGTGTTTGCCGAAGCATGTTTAGATTTTATGTATTCTCATTGCGCAATTTTAACGTTGTATTTGTATTTTAATATTCTAAAAGCATTGTTCTATACTATAAGTTTATATCTTGGACAATATTTTGTTAATATTATTAATAATTACTGCTTTGATAGAGCCGAACTTTAGTTTGTTTTGTTAAGTACATTTTGATAAGTATACAGATAACCAATATTATTTCATTAGCAGTAAAAATTATCCACAAGAAAAGAAGATTATTAATATTTTATGTATATGTCGGAGTAGATAACTATCTATGTTTTTCTACTAATATTAGATTTTATTTATATTATTTTGTTTAGTAAAATATTAGATTTATGCTTTGAGGTACTTGAAAAACCTAACTATTCCTTTTTGACAATTCTACTTCTTAAGATAGTAATAATATTTTTTTTATCACGGTTGGATACATAATTTAAAAACTAAAAATAGTTATTAATGCAATTGTCTCAATTGATTTTTGTAACAAATAGAAACAATTTACTAAAGCCTATTAAAAATAAAACTCAACTATTTATCAGAATTTTTTTTATTAAATTATTAAAAAAAAAAAAAAACAGATTCAGCCATTTATATTTGAAATCTATATTATTCTTAAAAAAGTTAAATAAATCTTATTTTATTTGTCGTAAAAGTTATAACATTAGATATTTTACCTTTTAACGAAAAATAGTTTTAAAAATTACATCATTTCTTGAAAGATAAAGAAACTACTATAAAGTAATTCACTATAGAACTAAGTTCTGAGTTGAAGGATGAATTGAAACAATTTCTACACTTCCATAGAAATCAAATTCCAAAGTATTTTTTCCCTAAAAGCTTGACTTATTCTCTTCGTATTTTCTACTCAAACCAAAAGACTTGCTACATTCTCTCTAAAAGTTGTTAGGATTACAAATTTCAAGATAATTTTGCATTAAAGACAGAGATTGCTTAAAATTATAATAGTAATAAAACATTAATGAAAAATATATTAAGTCTGTATAATTTTAAAGAGTTTTGTGAAGTATTGAATTAATAACTTTTTCTAATTTGTAGATTAGTTAATATTTTGAAACCTAAGTTGCTATATTTTTATAAAATTAAATTGGATTTCGGTTATTAACGTACTAGAGGTTTTATTACTTTTACTTGAAAGCGGGGGCCATTTTTATTTTGGCTGGAAAGACAATAATATTTAGTTTCTTGCTTTAGTTTTAAATAGTACTGGGGATATGATTACTCTGATGAAATGCATAAGAAATGAAAGATATTTAGTCTTAGAATTAGATTAGTCCTAGAGATATTTAGACCAGAAAATAATTCGTAGCTTTATTATAAAAAATACGGTGAGTAATGAAAAGTTTTATTTAATTTGAAATGACAAATTAATCTTATTATCTCACAATTGAACTTCTTGGATCCAGAAATAAAAGTAATGTAAAAACTTTATCCTTACTTGATTGATTGACTTTGAATCAAGTTTAGCTCAATTTGGACAGATAAATGTTCTTAAATCTTGGAAGATTTATTTCCCCTTTAATTTATGACTTTCAATTTGTTATTCCATATTTTGTGTTAAGTAAAATAGTCTTTTGAGTCAAAAGAAAGTTTTATTTAAAGGCTATAGGTCATATAAACTAAGTAAATTAGTAGATTAAAAGCTAGTTTCATTTATTTTCTTTTAATATAGCGTATTTAAAGACGTAGGTGTAAGAACCAGACATCGTCAGTTTTTCAAATTGCTTAAGAAGCACCGAAAAATACTGTACGTTTCATGCATTGTGTAATACAAAAGTACAGCTCCGTTTCTGTTATATTATCTCTATATCCATTGGCTTAGCTGTCTTGTCCAAAGTTTGGTATAATGTTTCTATATATTTACAATTTGGGTATTATATGTATCATCTATTATTAACAAATAAAAGCATATTTTAATAAAAAAATTCATTTATATTTATCAACGATACACTGTAAAAAAACGTAATTAAAAATGAATACCTGAACGTACTCGTTTTTCTTTGAGTACAATTGCATCGTAAATGAACAACGACGTACTAAAAACTTAAATAACCGTTTTTTCTCAAAAATTGGCATTGTGATTTAATATTGCTGATCTCAGCTTCTGTTCAAGCCATCTTAACAAAGCACCTGACAAAGTTAAAAATAGTTGTTCAGATGGTGTTTTTTCACATGATTTGATTATTTTCCACATGATTTTATGATTGCTTAAATATAAACTGAGTTACTGCAACTAAATTATCTTACTTCCCATTCCTTTGGTGCATTTTTTTAAAACATATATTCTGTTTATAACTTCTTCATGTCACCTTGGTAGTAAAACGGGTGAGGCACTGGACTGCAGTGCCTTAGAATATGGGTTCGATTCCTGTAAGTCTTGGTAGTAATTATTAATATTTTCTTAAAGTCATTTATAAAGACAGCCTGCGGGATGCAAACAACTGCTCTTTTTATTCAATTTACTCATTGTACTATTTTTTGAGTACATGTCTTCTTCAAAAATGAAACTTATGCATTTAAAGCTATGATAACCATCGACTGTACTCAAAAATAAGTATAACTACATTTCACTTATTTTTGAGTACCTATTTTTAACAGTGTAAAAATATTTAAAAATGACTTTCTTATTTTTAAAATATGTTTTTAAAAAAACGATTGCATTTACCTTTGAATGAATGTTGCTATGTCACGGAGAGTTTTGCTAGCTTTTATAAATGTCGCATCGTTCAACTTAAATATTTTTTCCGTCACTTTTTTCACGCATGTTCTTATTGCATACTCATTTTGTTTTCCTTTCTTCAGTTAACTGTTTTTGTGTGCTAGTATGAAGTGTTCGTTTTAATTTAAATTCACGACGCTTTCTCATTTTAACGGTAGCATATTTGTCTAATTAAAATTCCACGCAGAGTTTCCAAGTAATTACAAAATGCTGATTTACAAAAAAAATGTAATTAGTCAGAAAATATTCATGAAGTCGCATAACTTTCTATCATGTTATCGTGCTTTTTACCGTACACAAGAAAAAATAATTGCTTTTTTTTATCTGTGAGGAAATTGCTTAGAAAAGAAATAATTATACATCAAAAGTAACAACACATTGTAGCTAAATCTGTTTTGTTTTTTTAACTAAATTTAAAAAAGTTTGAACACATTGTAGCTAAATCTGAGAATTCTCAATGTTATCAATAATTTACAACAACTATAAAATGATTTATAAAAATAGTTGAGTAAAGAAATACACTGCTAATATGTTTTTTCATGTTGAAAGAATACCGATGTGTCTTAATCACGAAATTTATTTAGTGTGCTTTTATAATTTAAAAAATAATAATTCGTAAAATTCATTTTAACTATTAATTTAAACTACATGAGAACCATACTCTACCTATACCTACCGATCGTTTGCATTATATTTCTTATGGTGACATTTTAACAAGCAAGAAAGTTATAAAGAAGCGAACGTTTGAAAATTTTGAACCCATGAGTAAAATTAAGTTATTACAATTTTTTTTATCCTTTTCTGAAATACCTATTCCTGCCTTGATTTAAAATCAAATTATTCTTCTAACATTATAATTATATATACAAGTAATTAATAAATACAAAAGAAAACACAATTTCTAATTTAAATGACAAACAAACTTAAATTTGTTGGACTAAGATTCACAGCTCAGAACAAGAACAAATAGTTACTTTACATATTAATAATACCAATATTTAATGACGAAAATTAAAATTAGAAGCAAGTTGTAAAATAAACTTTTCTAATTAAGAATCTAATCTGAACACGCATTTAACATAACCACCAGTGCATTAATTCTGAAGGAAGTCATTAATCATGTGTTAGAAACACACACGTTTAGAAATGATAGGACAGTGAAGCCTAGCTTTCGGACCGGAAGTATTTATTTTTAATGTTAGATATTTATGCAGGGTCATAAATGGTGAAGAGTACTTAAACATAAAGGTTAAAACTTAGGAATATCAACTATTCTCAGCCAAATACGCATTATTCTAGAAAGTCTTGCATTCGCGACAACTTAATAGTGAAGTAATATGTTATGTATTATATACCAGAGACGTCTCTCTAGCGTATGATGTCGTTGCCTGTAGCAAAATTGTATAAAATATACTATCGCTATTTAAAATGTATTATATTAGTATATAATAGAAGTAGATGTCATATTTGTTTACTAATTATATGTTACATTTTTTACTGACTTCTAAAAATATTACAATAATAAGCCATAAAAATACTATACTTATTGTAATAAAGATACTTTAATAGCACTTTATCTCGGTCATTCTGTTTTCGAATAACTAACACCCATTTTTAAGAATAAAGCAATTTTTTTTGCATGTTCTACCTTAAATTTGTTGGCATCAGACAGTATCTGGTTATATGCAAATATTTTACTTATGATTTCTGTGTCTAGATGGCGCTGTTTATTTCTTATATATACTTGTTGATTTACAAATAAAGTTCTTGTTCAGCTAATGTCTGCGTTATTAATCGATCCACATACAACAAAATTCTAATTGTCTAAATTATATGTGTTCTGTTTGTTTTATCCTGCTAATCCTTTGTTTGCTTACTATTAAAAATAGGTACTCAAAAATAAGTTAAATATACTCAGCTTTTGAGTACTTTCGTTGCTTATCATAGTTCCGAATACATAAGTTTCATTTTTGAATAAGACATTTACTGAAAAAAGTGTGCAATGAGTAAAAATGTATAAAAAAATCCATTGCTTGCCTATATAGGCTGCCTTCATAAATCACTGTCAATAAATACCAAAAATTACAATCAAGACTTACCGGGAATCGATCCCAGATTCTAAAGCACCGCAGGCCAGGTACTACCAGGGCGAGGTGAAAAAGTCATAAACAGAAGAAATGTCAACAAGGTGGGAAGTAAGATAATTGAGTTGTAATAACTCAGTTTCCATTTAAGCAATCGACATCAAATAATGTGTAAAACCATCTTCTGCAAACGTATTTTAAGTTTTTCAGGTCGCTTTGTTAAGATGTCTGAAACAGAAACTTTTGATAAGCAATAATAAATCGTATTGCTCATTTTCTAAAAAGTACGATTAAGATTGAAAAAGTAAGATGAGTACATCGTCGTTCATTTACAATGCAATTGTACTAAAAAAAAAATAGTAGGTTCAGGTTCTCATTGTTAAGTACCTTTTCTTACAGTGCTCTATCCTGTACATTTTCTGTCCCGTACTGACTCCTCGAGACCATACGGACGGACCATAGATTGTTAGTCGTATGACCTGTGGCTGACTAAGACGACGTTAATCGTGACGTTATATCAAAGTGATTTTTTGTTACGTTTGTTTGATATGCGAATTTTTAAAAGAAGAATGGTATTAAAAATTTACATGGTAAAAGTATATTGACGCTGCTACCATATAAACATATTAAAGCAGTTCAGTCAACTTTTATTTTGTTTAAGTACACTTTGCGCAAGATATTACAGAAATCCAATGCACGAAAAGAGACGTTAGTGTATTGAAATAAAGACAGCAATTACATTGCTTTAAACGTTTATTTATATATGAAAAACATTTTAAAAGCGATTTTGATTTAACTAGCAACGTTAAGCAAACATGAAAAATGTAAGAACAAATTCCGTAAAAAGGTCAGCAAGTTAAATATTAATCGTTAAAAAGACATTTTTCACTACTTTTTAAAGAGTACTTATCGATAAAGTATTTCTAAAGGAAGAAGGGAATATGGGTTGCATCTTAAATACAACAACGCTCTTTTCTGAGTCTGTTCACAGGTGGTTTTACTTGTTAGAGTATCTACTTTATTGAAAGACTTCGAGCTAGGAATTCGAGTAATGGAAGATAAAATGGTTTAAGTTCATAAAGAATTTAAAGAGGTCCATATTGTACTGTGTATGATAATAGAATTTAATTTAGTAAACAGATATTAAATTAAAAGTTATATATTATGAGGTAAAAAAAACTAATATCTTAACGTTTAACGTTTTAACTTGTTTTTGTTTGAGCCATTCGAATTCGAAATTTTTTTGTGTCTTTCTAAACAAATTTTTATAAAATTTTAGGTTTTAAAACTGGCATGTTTTTCTACTCACGACGGGCTCACCTATCGAAAAAGCGTTTATTGAGGACATTTTATATGAACGTTTAACTTATGAAAGATACATTTATTGAAGGTGATGAACTGTTAATAAGACGAATGAATATAAATAGATTGCTTTGTTAATGAATTATTAACTCGAATCAAAATATGCGCATTTTTGCAGTTATTGGAACTAAAGCTCTACTTAGGTGGGAAAGTTATTTACAAAACTAAGCAATTATTACCAAGAAGGCAGGAAATAATTTCCTATCGATAAAAATCGATATATCGTAAAAAATATTGCAGACATAAGCAACTACAACCAATTTCAAAGTATATAAAACTGTTCTACATTTTGAATTAGCAACACATATTAAATTATATTTATTTTCTCAATAATCATTTGTACATCGCATTCAGTCGTTCATAGTTCTTCAAAATGTGGAAATAAATATTCAAATTGTTATTAAAGAAATTTCAATAAGAAATAGAAATATAAAATTAAATTTATACATACAAACAGTATTGTAAGAAATGTTGGATTTAAAGTAGTTTTGATGATTTTAGTAAAAATTAATGGTGAAATTTCTTTTTGAACTCTTAAAATAGTTGAATTCAATCTACTTAATCTAAGTAGAACACAAATTTAATGTTAATGTATATACGATGCCTCAAAAGAAAATAATTATGTATAAAATAAACTACGGTAATCGTAAAGTTTCAAAGACAATGCCAATGAACAAAATGTTTAAATTCAGCTGTTCAATAAAAATTTATGGTAAAAATTTGTATTCATAAAACTTTAGTCCAATGGAGCATACAGAATAATATTCATCCCAACTAAATTTAAAACTGAATTTTAAAATCATTGTTGACTTTGTAAAAACAGTTAATAGTACTTCTTAAATACTAAACAAATTTCAAAACCTCATTTCGAAATTTATTGAATCATGCTCATTTATGGATTTAAACTTTTAACATGAAACCTGATTGTGTTTTATCATCCTAATGGGATGGGATCACCCCAACATTAAAATAACCCATAAAATTAGATTTTTTTTCACCAGATTTAAAAGGTTACCATTATTGGATTTAATACCAATAATACATGAAACTAATCAAATTTACTCACCAAAACCAAGGCAATCGAAGAGAATACATTCTTTTAAAATTCCATACCCGCGTAAAAACCGTTCGAACACGGCTGTCGCATATTTCAACTGTCACACGTTAAACCACTTTTACCATAAGAAGTTCCAATCAAAACTCCGAAACGATTTCCCTCGCTAATGCCATTAAGGAAAGAGAATCTTCGTGTTGAGGGTAAAATACAGAAATTCCGGGGCTTTTTGTTAACGCGCTTGCGAGGGAGAGACATTAAATTTAATGGCGTGTCTCCCCATTCTATAAATAGATAAAAGTGTTACTTCTCATGTTTCACCCTTTTTTTTATCTTTTGGAAGAAGAGTAAAGGTAAGTTGAAGAACACTCACCTGTAAGATTATGGTACTGGGAGATATTTATATTGGATTATATTTCTTTATAGGAATTTTTAAGGAATTTCCGACGCAATGATTGTAGGGCACGTGCTAATTTTAGAGGGTTTTGTCGGATATCGAGGAGCGGTTGTTATTGATGTGCGGTGCTTAAATGCATCTATTCTGAAGAAAAGACCCGAGATTATTTTCTTATAATTTTAACGTAGGTTAGTTACGAAGAAAACACCAGAGCTGTCAGAACATTTTCCAAAGTGTTCCACACCTTGAACAGCGTCAGATTATTTTTCCCACGACAGATTTAACTTACGTCAGTCCTCTCTGCACGACAATGGTAGGTTGAATGCGAGAATCGGATTCAAAACCCTCTAATTACGAGTGTTCCGTTCTTCCAACAAAGCAATTCGGACTTTCTGTTTGCTCAGTAAGTAGTTAGTAGATAGAATTTATCTCTCACTAGAGCTCAGCAGACAATTGGAGACGATTAGGAAACTATCCAATGAAAAGACCCTATAATATTGCATTGTCACTTTGAACCACGGTCTGACAATGACCTAACAGAAAAAGTCAGCGTCAAACTTTCAATAAAATAAATTTTAAAATCAAAGGTTTTATGCAAGAAAAAAATCAGTTTTTTTTTTTAAATCTATTAAATTGTAAGTTTTTGTTTCGATATCCTTCATAAAAAATGTAAAATCCCTTAAAAAAATCCTGCAAAAAAACCTTCAATTTTAATCATGATAGGAAAATGTAAACATTTCAAAGGTTTTATGCCAGAATATTAATAACTTAAAACAATATCCTTTATGCATGTAAAACTTTCAAAAAACCTTCAATTTGACGATTTCGAAAAAAGTTTTATTCTGACTTTTTTTCTTGATGGAAGGGAGGAGTAACTGCGCAGGCACTCCACTTTACAAATATTCATATTTAAGAAACTTTAGACGACTGCAGATTTAATACGCATATCCTAGCTTGGTAATGCGATATTCGGTTGTATGAAGATGATCGAATTCACAACCCACAAATTATGGGTTCACCCCTATCAAAAACTAGTATGAAACGAATAACGTATGCATGATATTCAATAGATATAAATCCCATATACATTGTAATTGTAACTGAATGAATGGTAACTAAAATAACCTAATTCTACCTACGAATATCAATTTTTTAAAATACATTTTTGTTTACTTTTTACATTTCATGAAAAAGTATATGAAAATAGCTTTTTGAATTTTTAAAAAATATATTATTACATGTATTTTTATTTCAAAAGCCGCAATGAAAGCAGGATTTTATAAAAATTTATTCTAATGCTTTAAATGTTGAACATTTCCTATTAAATGAAAAACATTTCTGAAGACGATGACAGATTAAATGAAATTCTTGACTATCAAATAAATTAAATTCCTAATACTATATACGCAGATAACTGTTCTTACATGACATTGATTAGGTATTTTTTTCATTTTCATTTATCTTTTAAGTATTATTTACAAAATAAAATACAGTGTTTTTGTACTAAGAGTAAAAATATACCATTTTGGATATTGCTTACTTAGTATTGCTTGAAAGTCATTTTTTGTAGCAGCTGGTCAAACTCGATTTTTTTAATGTTTTCTTAATTTAAAAAACGCATACTGTTTTTTAGGCCAAATAAACCTACACGATATCATAGTAAATACATCTATTCCTTATGTGTAAAAAAATGTTCAAGTCAAACTTATTGTACCTCTTAATAATAATAATAAAATATATTTAATGAAAATTATTAGTTGAAATGTGTTTTTATGTGTGTTTATTTGGGATTTAAGTTAAAAGAGAATGATGTTATTTATGTCAATTGCAGTAATTTTATTTATGAAATATTAAGGAAATTTATTTTTGTAATTTAATAATATATACAATATTTTTTTGTGCAAACAAATATATAAAATTAAAAGGAACCTAAATAATAACATAAAAGTAATCGACAAGGATATACCACCGAGTACTTTTGGTGTAAAATGAATGAAAATCCAACAATCAGCCTTGAGATGGGAACAGAGATAAAGTATCAATAAGCAATAGCATTTTATGAGTTTGTAATAATGATTAATTAATACCTATTGGAAAACGTCACTATTAAGTATTGTACGAACGTTTTCAATCAATTCTATTTATAACGCGAGTGACGAACGAATCTGAAAGAGATGTGAGGTTGCTTCAATATCGCAGATGTTTATGATTAGTAGAAATTGAGGAAAAGCGGAAGTATTTGAAGTTTAAACACAATATATATATCAAGTTAATCGCACAATAACACAATTGGTACTATCTTTCAATGTATTGTTAATGCTGATTTAATCAAATTATATTTGATAATATATTAATAAATAATTATTAACCTTTTGATCGTTAAAACGTATTTTTGCGTCCTTGTATCTCTTGTTTTTCCAGCACAATATTTAAATTCATTGAAATACTTTATATTTTTAATATTTTCCAAACTTTTTTTTTGTTGGGGTATAAATTCAAAGCCATCTCTTTAAGAATAAACATGTTTTTTCTTTAAAATGTTTATATACATTTACTAAACTATCATTTAAACTCTCTGTTAGAGAAAAGAACTTTACAATTTAGTTAATTTTCTGAACGGACAGAGAGAGATAGTCATAATATATTTGATTTTTAGCAAATTGACTGTGCAGAATATTAATATAATCTAAAGATTACTCATGCATCTTTTGACAAATATTGCTTTTAAAATTTTCGAAATATATTATCACATACATTGAATTTAATGTTGACATTTGAAATATTATTGTGGCATTGATACATTTAAAATATTATCCATTAAACCATAACAGTTATATAAATAGTTGAATATAAACCTTTAATTTAAAAATTCTAAATTCCCCCAAATAGATCTTTATTTTTTATTACTTGATGTTTATTTTTGTAGTCAAACTTGCTTTGAGGAAGAACGTTTAACGATTCGTCTGTCCGATAGTTACACGCCTCTTATTGTAAGACAAGTTGTCATTCCGCATTACTTTAAGAACTGTTTGTCCCGTTTCCTAACGGAACGTTGAAATCAGCTCACAGGGAGAGTAACTATTCTTTTACGGATCCTATATGAAAATGTTAAACATGAAATCAATCAACACAGTACTCAATGATAGGGTAGATGAATAATTTGAACGTAGTACACGTGGCATGAGAAACAATAAAAATAAAATATTTTAATAATTTGTTTCAAACTATTAAAATTATCAATAAAACGCTATTATTTTCCAGAAAATTAGTAATTTTTGTCTATACATTTTATTGAAACAGATGTAAAGTAATTATTTTAAAATCGCGATTGATAGATCCCCAAAACGTACTAGGGAAATCTCTGTTCAAATTCAAAAAACAAACTGATAGTATTAAATGATAATTTGCCTGCCAAATTAAAATAAATAATACCAAATTACCAAGTTTTAATGACTTGTAAGTAATAACTTATACTATGCATGAAATAAATACATATGCAAGAAATTACATATGATAGAACTATAGTTTGCTTCAAATCTTAAATAATTGTTATATATATAGAATTCAAAAATTGTAAAAATTGAAAACTAACTTACCTTTTCCATTCTGTGGATATGCTTGGGAAAGGAAATCTAGATAACAATCAGCCTCTTCTAAAGAACTTATATCTTCGAAAGGATTTCTTTCGACGCTTGCGTTGTTGCCGCCTTTGATCGAACTGTCAGTTTCTTGAAGCATGCTGACAACGCAGATAAGTTGCACGTCTATTCAGCGATTCTTTCTCCTTATATAACTTTTTCTGAAGCAGAATTCTTCCAGTTTCGCTTCAATTGTTCAATTCTTGACCCACTGCGGTATTTTGTAGTTATATTTTGATCATAAACCATAATATGACATCTCCTGCCATTAACACATATTTTGTTGATGTTCTTAGGTATCATTAGTTATGTTCATTTCAGTTCTTGGTTGTTCCAAAGATTTAATTTCTTAAGTACTTTTTATGACAATGTAATTTAAGCATAGGTTTTATGAATTACTTTCATTATGAGTCCAACATTACAGTTGCAAATATTTTCAGATAGACATTCATTAATTAAAAGAAGATTTCTTTATTTAACCATTCATTTTCATGATGTCTTCAATTTGGTATTAATATTTCACGATGGAGTTTAATAGTAGGTTTGAATAAAATTGTGAAAATTTTAGAACACACATTTGTGTTCATGAGTTAAGTATTAGTAGTAGTATTGTAGTTAATGCATATACAGGGTGAATTAAAATAGATAACACTACCTCGTAGAATATAAATGGGATATTTAAAGTTATTCAAGTCATACATCATAAATTGCTTCATTTGTAATAGTCGGAATGAAATACAGTACCAACAGCCTTTTAGACTGCGTGACTTTTATAGCTTTTTTCAAAAGAGAAACGTTTCTTGAATTCTCGAAGATGAATGTTCCTAAAAGCTTGGTTTGAGGTTTTACTTTTAAATTTTACATTTTGTAATCGTTGAGGAAGTCAAATCTACTTGAGAAATAGTTCTTTAAAATTGTATGTTCCCTTTCATTGGGCGTGCAACAGTGCAATCGCTTACAAAAATATTTTATTCTATTCAGGAAAAAAACATTGCATATTTCAAGCTCATATCTCTCTTATGCAATGGTATTTTGTAGAATCAAACTCCTGAAGTTGGAATGAACACCTGAAAAAAAAGAATATAAATATCACTTAAAGTTATATTTCTCAGTAACTTTCTGCATTAACTTATTTCAGTAACACATATCAAAGTAATGATGTAATAACCCATATTTTCATAAAAGTAACTTGGCGTTGAATAGTAAAGTATACAACTCATGTTTCATACATTTTTAATTCTTTTACGTGTATTTTATTTTATTTTCCCATATAAATGAATGCGAGTTTCAGAAGCGGCAAATAAATCTTAAGCGGGTTATTTAAATTGGAATTTTTATAAAATTCCATTATCAAGATAGCATGAAATAGGATTTTCAAAGAAAAATCATTTAAATAAGTTAGTTTTATTGCATTATCGTTAATAAATACTGCTGGAAAGTATCATTACTAATAGTATATTCATATATACGTGGTGGAGTGTTTTAAAAATTGTACGAGGTTTTGATTCTCGAATGTTTTAAATTGAATTAAGACTAGTTTGGTAAACGGACAAAAGTGTGTTAAGCGGTTTTTATTTTTTATATTGCGTTATATTTCACGTTATTCGAAAGTGATGTATAATCTAATATAACAATTTAAATCAATAGAAGGAATGAATTCATCATGAAATCTTCTGTCTATAAAAAATATCAAAATAGTTTACACAGTAAAATATAAAACTTAAACTATTTTTTTAAAAAAACATTGTGTTTCTAAAAATAAAAAAATGTGATAACTCCGTTTGCGCAAGAAACACATTGCCACAAAATAAAGTAAGAAAACGGGAGAAAACTTTCGGCTTGTAGAATTTCTTTAAAATATTTTAAAAGTTGTTTTGCCTAGAAAAAACAAATTTGGACTTTTACGTTATTTTGACAAACGTGCTCTAAAACGAGCAGATGCTGGTTTACATAGGTTGCCTTCGTAAATCATTTTCAAATAATATCGACAATTACAACCAAGTCCTACCCAGATCCTCATGAATACAGTCCAGTTTTATTTTCTAATTTAGGTATTGGGTTGGTTTGGTTTGGTTTGGTTAATTAACGTCGCACTAGAGCTGCACAGTGGGCTATTGGCGACGGTTCGGGGTCAATCTCGAAGGAAAGACTCGGGAACACATACACATTCACACACACATTCATACACACATCTCGTTATTTTAGAACCATGGTCAGATGACGAGGAAACACCTGAACTGGCACCCAACGCCTTCAATAGACGTCGGAACTTTGGACCCCGATCAGATTTATCGTGCACCAGTCCCGTATACACGCCAGTATAATTTGTTGGATATTCTGGACGACTTTCTAGTATTTTTGTAGCGAAGCTGGCAACCCTCCGTTCGCAAGATCACTACTTTTTTACTTTTCTATGTCAAGTTCCTTTCACGGATTTGAACCACCAATCCTCTGATTAGTAGCTGAACGCCTTACCAACTGAGCAACTGGGGATCCTTAGGTATTGGGAAACTCTCGACGTTATGTAGCTTTCGTTCGACAGTCACCCGTGGAATAGAACCCGGGTCCTTGTGTATGCTACGTCGATATTTTAAACTTCGGGTAAAAGTAATTACTCAATCACAAGAGAAAACAAACATCGGGTATATATATAACAACCTTGCAATTTTTTTTGTGGTTTTTATTAATTAACGTCGCACTAGAGCTGCACAGTGGGCTATTGGCGACGGTTCGGGGCCTATCTCGAAGGAAAGACCCGAAAACGATGCCTCGTATCTTTGAACCATGGTCAGATGACGAGGACAACATCTGAGCTGGCACCGAACGCCTTCAATAGACGTCGGGACTTTGGACCCCGATCAGATTTATCGTGCACCAGTCCCGTATACACGCTGTTAATTTTTGTGGATGTTCTGGACGGCATTCTAGTATTTTGGTAGCGAAGTTGGCAACCCTCCGATCGCAATATCACAACTTTTTTACTATTCTTTAGTCTAGTCCTCGCACAGGTTTGAACCGGGGACCCTTGGATATTTCCAGCTGACGCCTTAATCCTCTTGGCCACGTAGGCCTCCCCTTGAAATTAGCATTAAACAACAGTGTTATTTTAACAAAGAACACATTTAAAGAAGCATTCGTTATGCCTCCAAGGCAGAGATAGTGATTTTTAAAAGTAAAAAAAAACCCAGTTTAAACAAGAGACAAAACTGATCAGTTTCATAAAATATTTAATTGCATTCCTTATTATAAGCCTACGAATACGTTGTTGTTCCGTATAGTGTATTCCTTTTTAATTTGTTTTATCGCATTGCAACTTACGTTGAAATAACGCATTTGAATTCAGTAATTACAGAAAATTGAATAAGATAATGACTTGAAATGTTATTAATGGAAATTGTTTAAATTAGTTTCCCTTCAGAGATTTTTGAACAGTGAGGGAATTATAATTGTTTTTTAAAGGTAGATTTCAAATAAAAGAACTGTAATGTTAAATTCCTTAATATATTTGATATATTTTGATGTATTAACATTTATTATAATAATAAGTTTAGCACATTGTTAAAAATAGGTACTTGAAATAAAGTGAAATGTACTATTTTTCATTACATTCGATGCTTATCATGGCTCCGAATACATAAGATTTTTGAAAAAGACATGTACTCTAAAAGGAGCACATGCTGGTCTACATAGGTTGCCTTCGTAAATCACTTTCAAATATTATCGACAATTACAAGCAAGTCGTACCAAGTCCAAGTCCTCACCAATACAGTCCAGTGCCTAATCCGTTAAACTGTCAGGTCAACATTAAGGAGTTATAAACAGAATAAATGTTAAAAAAAGGTTTGCTAAAAGAAGGGGAAGTAGGATAATTTAGTTGTAATAACATTGTAATGTTAAGAAATCGACATCAAATAACGTAGATAACCATCTTCTGAGAAACTATTTTATGTGTATTAGGGTTTATTAAGTTTCTTTGAACAGAAGCCGCTGAGATTAGCAGTATTAAATCACATTGCACATTTTTAAGAAAGTATGGTTACTTATATTTGAGTACGTCATCTATCATTTACGATGCAATAGTACTTAAAGAAAATAAGTAGGTTCATGTATTCATTTTTAATTACCTTTTTTTTACTGTCATTTAAATATGACGGTTGTATATTTTATTTTGAAAAAAAAATGCTAATTATTTTTTCTAGCAATTCCATATCAATTTTAATTGGAATTACATAAAATATGATATCTGTAAAAGAATATAATACATGCAAACGAAACTTGCTTGAAATAAACAAAATAAAGTTTTCTAAGAAACTGTTGTTAAAACAATAACTGCTGTTTTGTTAATAAATTCTCACGGAGTGTTGAAAACGTATTAGAAGCAGATTCACTGAATTGCAATTCATTGAAATGCACTTTGTATTACAGTACTTTGTTAAAAAATACTTCATATAATTGGAAATTTTCGTTTTGATTTCGATTTTACTAGAATTCATGAAATATTTTTAAGGGCAAATAAGTTAAACATTTATTTAATGTTTAGTAGGGTTTTACAAATCATAAAAATACGTAAAATAATATCTAGCTTAAGCAAAACCATTTTCTAATTTTAATTAATTGATACTTCTTGAAAAATATATTTTTAAACTCAAAGTCAAATTAATTATTCAATATAAAGAAATTTCTAATATATTACCACATTTCTCATTTACTTTGCTGATAAACAAGAAATTCATTTGTATTTGAGAACGTTTAGTTTGAATGTAATAGTCAAAATAAACCTAACCGAAGACATATATGCCATTCAAGTACGCAAGTAGCTTTTATTATTATTTACGAAATATTCAATTAAATCCACGATAAGTATTATTTATTTTTATTTTATTGAGTTTAGTTTAATGTTACGTTGCTTGTATGCTTTTACCTCTACAATTCAGAAAAATTATAATTAAATAGATATTTTGAAATAAGTTGTTTAATTTTTTAAATGTTTTCCCCAAAGATGCTTATAAATAAATAGTAGTACATATAAGATATTTTTAAGATTTTGATGAGTGTTTCGATAGATGACGAAAATATATTTAAAAACATTTAGCTAATTATATTAACTTGCTCTACGCAGATGCAAAATGAAGGAAAAAAATTTAATTTTATTGTTAAAAACTGAAGATATAAAAAAAAATTGTACCTGGATAAACTTTGTAATGTACTAATTATATATATTCTCCTGACTGAAATCTATCGAAACTATTAGACTTAGTACATTGAAGAGAACAAATCTTATTTGTACACATTTCATGTACCGAAACCATGTATGGCGTGAGCTTTCTTTTACAAATCCATAAGTCATGCAATTCGCTTTGAAGGTTGCCGTGCTTTGAAGTTCTCATCAAAGAATGCACGAATAGGTCGAGAAAGATCACGTATGGTTTTTTCCCCATTTAATTAGTAAGACGAATAATAGAGCTCCAACATTTACCTAAACGCAAAAGTCAAAATATGGTGAAATTAATTGTAATAATAAACATGTTTCATAAATAAATGTGCTTCTTTGCATCTTTTAACTAATTTAACATCCAACATTACAATTATGTGATGTTATTTCGTGCTTTATATAGTATATTCATAGAATACCTAGTTATTCCATGAAATAACTGATCGTGTCCGTTAAAGTGTGTAATATGTTATTAATTTGACACTTTAGCTAGTTATTCTATGAAATAACTAGGTATTCTATAAATTAACTAATGAGAGACAGTTAAAGTGTAAAATAAACAATTTATCTAAAATGAAATTAAACTAATGATAGACAATTAAAGTGAAAAAGAAGCAATTTATCTAATTTATGCAGCGTATAAATGGTATTTATGGAAACGTACCATAAAATCATTTGTTACAACAAGGATTACTAAAATGACACTTGGAATTACAAAGAACATTATTTCTAAAACAAAAACATTTTTTGTTGACACACTGGGTTTTACACGAAAATGTTTTAAATCCCTGACCAGTACCTAAACTTTGAGCTGTAGCAACCGACCGGAGCGATATTTCTACATCCGGTACTTCTTCGATTTTAATTCATTTTTGTTCGCAAACACTGAACTGGGATCGGGAATATAATTGTTTTATTCGGCCGTTTCGTGCCCAATTGGAAAAATCCTTCTTCGGTTATTTTTATGATGATAGCTAAAATAAATTTGGCATCACCTTTTCCTCTGTCAACTTCAGGCACTGGGATACGGACGGTAAACCCCACAGAGGCTTCAGAATTAGATTTATCCGACCTTAACTTAATTTATTTTACACTTTAACGGGCTGCTGATCGTTATTCTATTAAATAACTAGTTAAACCATGAAATACAAGAGATTTTTACACTTTAACGGACACGATCAGTTATTTCATGGAATAACTAGGTATTCTATGAAATAACGGATTTCATTCTTTAACGGTAACATATATACAGAGAGAGAGAGAACGCAAAAATATTTATGTCAATTAATTGAATACTAACCAATATTTGTTTTCATCGCGCTCTCTAGCGGTGTCTAAACGACTGAAATTCGACTATTACATTTTACATGTTATTTTGAAGAACGTATCATGAACATGTACGTGGAGCAGCAGCGAACATGTTAAATAAAAATAATTTATCAGTATTAGAAAGTGATTATAACTACATTTTAATAAGTTTTTTTAATGATTTTTTATAAACTTTAAAAACATTTCAATTAATTAAAAACTCACATCGTTTACTTATCGTATAACAACTAACTAAATAATATAATATATAAATTCCTAACTTTTCTAAGGAATGGAAATAATTTATTTGAGCAAATCCCCTTTAATCTTTACATAGACAACAACATCCTAAAAGCAGTCCGAAAGATTAGAAAGATTTATGCAATCCGTGTATACAATATTATTGTTCAACCCATCAACCTTCCCATTTTCTTATGGAGCAAAATGGTAATCAATACATGTCACCAGCAGATGTAGCTATTCATTAGGGTTAGTTTATGTCTTTATGTCTGTTTACTGAAGTTAATGATTAGCTAAGTGTATGCAGTTGAATGCATCAGTCTTCGAAGTTTTACATTTCTGTACATTGCTTTATAGGTAAAAGAATATTTCATGATTATAAAATAAAAAATTCAATTTGATGGCAAATATAAATTTTAGAATATATCATGTTTTTTATATATACTTTTTGCATATTTATACACATAAAACTAGTTATTTTTAACTAAACTGTTTTATGAACGTTTTTAATTGTCTATACTAAATACGCTTCTTCTATAAATATAAACTGTACTATATTTTCAGCAAGTATATTTTATAATTTTTTTTCACATAAGTACGTATATTCCATTTTTAGTAGGTAAATATTACGAAATAAAAAAAATATGAAAGTTATTATTATTACTATTAAAAAAGCTTACAATTACACTTTAATTCAATCTTACTACCTGCATGATCTTTGCTACTTTCAAACTTCATAATACCAATTCAAAAATGGTTTAAAACTACGATATGTTGAATATTTAAATGTATGAATTAGAAGAGGATTAATGGATATTAATTATCTTTTGTTTTTAAGACTCAATAATTTTATTGAAACACCACACTGATTATTTAAAAAAAATTATATACCTAACATTTAATGTATTTTAAAATATCTGTAAATCAATGAATATTTGAATTACAACTACATTTTATTTGCATTCAAACGCTACTAAATACAAACAAAATTGTAAACTTACAATACATCGCATTCCAAACTATGTGTATGTATTTTATTTTAGAATTTTTCACTTTTAATTAGCTAAATTATAGTAAAGGTAAATTGTTAATATTTGTTTCAAAAATAATTTATTACATAAAGTCGATGAAGATACATTGTTTTAAAAGTTGGTCTGATTAAAAATTGATGATGAATAACCAAAACAAAATAATATCAAATGTGCAATGAAGTCTGAAATACTTTACCGAATATCCAATCTTAAAAGTAATTATCCTGAAGATAAGAAGATAAGAAAATACCCTTTTTAATAGCGTAATTACTTAAATTGTTGCTGACTTTAACATGCAATCACTATTATAAAAAGATTAAGGGCACCTGAATAATAATTGCCGAATGATGGATGCTTTCCTATTGAACGTCGGTGGTACGACTTTGCTTAACGTAAACGTCGTTGGAGTGAAAATTAGTTTAGATGAACTATCACTAAGAAAAGTGTAATTTGAAAAAAACCAAGACATTTTATAAACATAACTTTTAGCCAAAGCCTTGAACAGATTAATTTTTTTATAAAGTTAAAATATTGTTATGAACATTCATAACCAAAATTTCAAGATTTTTTGAGTGCAAAATAAAACAAAATTAATATATGCATTTAAATATAAATCAGTATTTATCTTTGTTGTGAAATGCAAATACAACATAAAATACACAATAATACAATATATATAAAATCTGTTTTTTACGTTGTAATTGCATTTCATATTATTAACGCAATATTTTATTTGAAGAGTTTTTATATTATTTATCTTTATTGTTAGTGTGAGTTCAAATGTTGTTTAACATTGAATTATCATTAAATGTTTTCAAAAAATTACTCGTGTTTCTAATAGTTTATTTTTTTATTCAGCATTTTATTTTTTAAAAAATTGGCACCGTAATTTAATTTTTTTCGGGTATTTTTATTTATAAATATTAATTTTAAGTTAACACAATGACGTAAAAAAATAATTACCTTTTTGTTCAAAATCACACTGTGCAAAGACGTTAGGTGTATAGATAGATACTGAACAAGCACAAATGCAATTAATTAATTGGATAACCAATTGACAAGACAACTAATTAATTGCAACAAAACACACATTTAACTGTACAAAGTACACAAGAAATTGAAAATTTAGATATATACAGCCATAATATAGTCCTAGTATCGGTTTCTGAATACTGTTCCAAATGGTTTTGTTCCAAATGTTTGGTAGTACAATGGAAAGCTGTTACCTTACTAATATATTGCTATTTAATTATGTAGAGTATTGTTTAAAAAATATTAATGTACAATTCATAATTTTTTTAATTAATTACACTATCGTTTTTAAACAAGAACTTAATGTAAAATATTAATGAAGTTTATTTAATTTAAATTGTCTGTATAATTTATAATGCCCTTATTTGAGTTTTGTAATTTTTTTTAATTAAAAAGAAATCTTAGTAATTAGAAATCTTAAAAAAGTACACAAGAAATTGAATATTTAGATATATACAGCCATAATATGGTCCTGGTATCCGTTTCTGAAAACTGTTCCAAATGGTATTGTTCCAAATGTTTGGTAGTACAATGGAAAGCTGTTACCTTACTAATATATTGCTATTTAATTATGTAGAGTATTGTTTAAAAAATATTAATGTACAATTCATAAATTTTTAAATTAATTACACTATCGTTTTTAAACAAGAACTTAATGTAAAATATTAATGAAGTTTATTTAATTTAAATAATCTGTATAATTTATAATGCCCCTGTTTGAATTTTGTAATTTTTTTTAATTAAAAAGAAATCTTTAGGTTTAATGGTATACTCTTTAAAATATTCCAAATTTTTTTAATGTACTATAGAACATAATTGCTTACTAGTCATTTGTAACGTTATTGCAATATCCAAAGTTATTTATATAAACTAACTGAAAGAAATCTAGATAAACAATGTTATTAATAAACGATTATTCTCCATAAAAACGTAATTAAACTATACTAATTAAATATTTTATTAATTATGTATATTAACTAATTATCCTAAACAACTATTTGCAACGTGCGGTACGTATAGCAGAATTTTTTTGGGTGTCTTGTTTTCAATCAAATCCCGGGCTTTGTGTTTGTGATGTGAGAAAAATTAATTTATGCAATAAATCTGTTTACAAGTGAGCGTCTAAAAACAGATTTAATAACAAAAATATTACCACTACAATTTTTCGCATTTCCTTGTGTTTGTTTTATTATTTAGTAATGAATGATGAGATAATTGTATGTTAATATACACAATTGTTGTTAGAAATAAAAGCATTATATAAAAAGTAATTTAATTACACATCTTAAGCACTATTTTAATATTATTTGCAAACACCATATTCTTAAAAAATATTGTTTGTGTAGAAAAATAAAATTATCTTTATTTTTATATTTTTTTTGAGTAACCAACATAGCATAAAATACATAAGACTTCACTTTAAAAAATAGCAATATAAGTTTTAAGCATTCTGCGATCGTTAATTAAAGTTAATCAATCAACTCTGTCAAAGTCAAACTACTTTCGTCAACTTGACTTTTGACTTCACTTTATTCGTTTTTTGACGAAACAAGAATCTTCAAATTTTTAACAAAAGTAATTTATTCCAATTACTTTTCAGGTGACATCAACTCATTCCGTTCTAGTTTTGATTCTAATATGTACATTAATACAATTCAAAACTTTTTTTTAGAAGCTTTTCTTGTGAGGCCGAAAGCGTGTTTGACTTCGAACCAAGATATATAAATTTCGTGAAAAAGAACGACAAAATGAATTTCTTCATTTTGACGAAATATTTATTCCGAGCATTTAGCAAATGTCTGTTTAGTCACAAATAACGAACACTTCTTCAAAAGTGAGCATGCATTTTTAACAGTGTTCAATTGTAATAATATCAAGTTTAATATTGCTCTCTTAAATCTCAAAGGAAAACACGGATGCAACTTCATAATTAGCATTTAAAACTTTTCATTTCAGCACGCAAATCAGCATTTCGAGTAGTTAACTGTTCTTGTTTAAATTTAAATATAGCAGCATAAATCATAAACTAAAACTAATTTTCTGATTTCCAGCATATTTTACGGAAGGATGAGATGGAAATAGAAATTTACATATGCTGTGTACTCTCTACTGTAATATATATTATTTATTTTTGGAGCCTTTGCAATTCAAACATGTATTCGTTATCTGTTTTGCAGTTGTACATTAAATAATATATTTAATGATTTAAATAAATCTCATTTGGTGGATCCATGGAAAAAATGACAATTTCTGTTTAAATCACGATGTCAACGTTTTATGATATGTACAGAAAAGTACACATTGTATTAAATTGTAAAACTGGAAGAACGATAAAGGTCCGTTAAAAAATTTAAAATATCATAAGGAAATGTGTGATTCTGAGACAAGAAACTTTCGTTATCTTTTACTAGACAATCGTTATGGAAAGATTGTCATTGTCATTTTCTTGAACCATTCATCGGTAAAAACCATAAATATTCATTTTTTTTATTTACTTTCAAAAAACTATTTTTACTCTGTAGTATGAACCAATTCTGCATTATTTTATAATTTCAGAAAGGTTTCGCATTAGAAAACAGCTATTTGTAATTTCTTTATGTTTTACTATTACGAAAAACAAAATGTCCACCTATCTACAGAAATATAGATATTTCCACTTATCCAAAACCTACAAAAAGTTCATAGTAATGAGGTCCCATTGTTAAAGTCAGAAAGGCCAGTTTATCATAATTTAAAAAATTTCTCAACACTTCTTGACTGATTAATGTTGGTTTTAGGTAATTAGAATCTTTCTAACCACAGAAGAGCTCCTCCGAGAGGCTTTAATAGAAAGAGAGAAATCAAAAGGAGAATTTGAAAAGTCTTTTGGGAATCGAAACTTTTGTATTTAAGTTGAGGCGGTTGTATTGAATAAAAGTACTTCATATGAATATTCTATATATAGTTCGGCTTTGAACACATTAAGTTCGCATGCATTCCATTTTATATTTTAATTTATTTCTGTTATCAATAGATGCTTTTTCAGAAATGTTGACAAATTGGTATCTAAAGTATCTGAGTTAGGAGGTTTAATATAAAATATATCTTTTTCCGAAACTTTGGTACATATATATTAAAAAAAAATCAAATAACATTTTAAGGTAAATTAATGTTTAATTTTGTGGAAAAACGTTTATCATTAATATTTTATGATTACAAGAAATACATTGGTATATATGCTTTCCATTAGAAGTGATTTTTTTATTTAAACATGCAATTTTAAAACATGAATTTTATATTAAAATGTCTAAAGAGAAATTAAAATAAAAAGGTTGTGTCAGAGTACCATTTTAGATTTTTTTTAACACATATTATATATTAACACGAGATGAATGTTATTGATATAGAAATAACATTAAAAAAAGGTTATAGGTTTTCTTTTGTTAATACATTAAGGACAAAGGTTTTTAACAAACACATTTTATATAAAAAATTTAATTATGGATTTATGTTTTCATTTTATTTTATAAATTTTCCATTTGCTTTTGAGCCATGAGAAATCTCTTTTAGATTGTTGAGAATCTGTATATTTTTGCATAATAAATAATATGAGTTTTTTAATGATATAGTCGTAATATCTTCAAACGAATCTAGACGAGTATTTTTCAAACGCACATTGGCATGTTAACATAAAAAGTTATATGTTATTAATGATATTCCTAACATGTGCTTTTTAAAAAGCTGTTTTCTGATGTTAAATTAAAAAAAATTCGCAGCTTTATTTTTAAGATTTCCAATCTGTCTCGAAACATGGTTGTTTAATATTCCCAAGGCCCCTTTGTTTGGTTTTAAAAGTTATCTTTCGAAATAATGAACACATTTACATAATAAAAGTTATATATATTTGAAAATTGTTAAATAGAAATAAAACTAAAGAGTATAACGGGATATTATTTGATAAAGGTATTTAAATAAGGTCTAAACATTAATTTTTTACTGTGAAGTACATTTATAAATAATGTTCGTTTGTAAAAAATAACGTTCTATATAATCAACACAAAAATTTAAACTAATTTTAATCATTACATTTAAATTAAGAGTACAGACAATCTTTAACCTTCTAAGCGATTAGAAAAAGGAAAAATTGCGAAGTTATTTTTTTTGCTAAATTGTTTATTTTATATTTCCGTTGCCCGTATATTATAAATATTTTTTAATTTTTATTACTATTTTAGAGATATATCACTTCGAAGAAACACTTCACCACTTGAAAAATATTTTAAAATCTAATATTTTAATGAATTTAAAATTTATTTGTATTGCTAGAAACACAGGAAATCCATGAACGACTTAAATCGATCAGCACTGTCAGAGGGTTAATAATACATTTAGTAAATAAATAAACTACAAGTATATAAATAAACATACTACCTTAAAACTACAAGTATAATTATTTTTCATGTAACAAATAATTTTGTGGAATATAATTTTTGTTATATTGTATACCGTGAATGTTGTCACTGGATTTATGAAAGCCATTTGCATAGATAACCACGCATATATTACTGATAAAGAACGTTGTAGTATAACGTGTTACGATAACTCATTTTGCGAGAAAGTGACATTGATATCGTAGGGATATGTGTACAATATGATGGATGACGGTTCTCCAATAAGTCATGCTTTCTAGATAAACACCTCTTTCATTATATAGGTATTCTGTCATCCATCAGGTAGATTGATGTGTCTATGAGGTATTCTATCGCTTTTATAAGGGAAACTATACTGTTACAAAATAACCTAGTTGTATGTTATGGAATTATCTCTTGAATTTCAACACGCCACTATGTGTTTATCTGATCATATATTTAAATGAATGGGTATGATCAAAATTATTCATGCCTACTTACGTTACTTCAGTCCAAATAACAAGTGTGCAATTACAGAAGTATATCAGTTTGAATGGCTAGTTTCAGATTTAAATCGCCGTAAAAGATTTATTATATTGAGGGCATATGTCTTATTTGAGGAAATCTGAGGAAGAGCTTAGAATAGGATCGAAGAATGACTTCATAATAATATTTAATTTAGGAAGGATCTGGCCAAGTAAGACTTGGTAAAGACATAGTTTTCTTAAGGAAGAAAAAATTGACGTGTATTTTGTTTCGATATCTTATAAGAAAACACGATATTTAACTATAAAAAAATTACATTGGATTTTATTTCAATTTACATAAAAAATCAATTTTGGTTCATACTAATCTCATCATCTGTCAGACTAACCTTAAGTAAATTTAAAAGAATTAATATAATAGTGAAGAAGAAGATTTTCTAGTTTTTTTTGTTTCGAAATGTTAAAAATGAACTGAAAAATTAAAACACTATTTTCTTACTTTTATTCTTTGATGTACATTATTATGAGTGTAATAAACTTCCTTGGTACAGAATGCATCAAATTTTATATTTGTTTACAGTATAGCAATTTGATGGAGTTCTCCCCATAGCATTAAAATCCTTTAGGTCTAAAATTATTTAGGATTAATGAAAATTTAAAAAACTTTAACCATTCGCCTTTTTTTTAATTTGAATAACCGGATTTTTTGCTAATATAAATATAAATGACATTAAACTGTTTGATTTCATTGCATGTTTTAGTCAAGCATAATATTGATTATAGGTTCAAATGTTAAAAGAAATTAAAAATAAAATTAATATTAAACTTTAGTATCTGTCAATTCTAGTAATATTCAAAATATTTCATTTGTTTACTAAGAATCCGTTTGAAACTGAGCATAAAAAACTATATATAATTAAGTTAGACGAAGTATTTAAATTAATTGCTTAATTAATTTGTTACCTAAACCTTATAATCGTATCGTCAATAAGACGATATAATAGAAAATATAATAACAATAACAACACGCAGACACGTCCTTTTTTATGAAAATTGCCGTGAAGACTCAAATTCAAACCGCGTATGTCTTGATATGTAAAAACTTAATGCGTGCAAGTATAAAAACTTCACAAATTAAAATATTTATATAATTATTAATAAATGACACATTGATATATAAAAAAAGGAAACACTTTTAAAGAACTTGAAGTTTATGTACAAAATCGGTATAAAAACATAACTGTCATATAAAAATAATAAAAAGTTAATACCTGTAATAGAATTGACAATTTTGTCATATAATAAAATAAAGTTAGTAAAGAAAATAAAGTAAAAGTTAGAAAGTAAATCCACAGTAAATGTTTTTCACTAGAAAATACATAAATTTATATAAATTATTATTTTGTATATTATAACTTGTATATTATATATTTTATTATATGTATTTTGTATGTATATATATATATATAAATACAAGTAAAAATACTGAAAGATAAGCAAGAGCAAACAATTACAAAAAAGATACATGCCAAAGTGTTCCCCTCTCTTCGTCAAGGAGGCCGAGAAGAACAACTAAGGCTAGCAGGCGTTTCTGATGGCTAAGCGTAAAATATCCGAAACTTAGCCAGACCTCCGACGCCTACTGAAGCAGAAAAGCAAAAATGAAAAATGAACTACGAAATCAAACAACAAGCAAAAAGCAAACACCCAACAAGAGAAGACACACGTTACCAAAATGCAAAATAAAAGACAGCAAACATAAAAATTGTAATAAGAATAAACAATTTAACATATATATATATATATATATATATATATATATATATATATATATATATATATATATATATTTAATAATACTGATTGTTCAAAAACAGAAAGTCATTTTATAGTAAAGTAAATGACTTCCTCAATAATTTTACATATTTCCTAAAAATTGTATTAAATAAGTTGTGCATTCTTCACTTCATAACTTATTTTAAAACTTAACTTAAGTTTTCAATTTTCATTTTCTTGCAAACATTTTAAACAGGTTGTACTCACGCAAAATACGAAAAGCACTTATTTCAAAACTAAAAGGATAAAAAAAAAGAAAATGTAGATACTAAAAGGGTAAAAAAATCAAAATGAAACTTCATATTTTTTTGGAACTGAAAAGATTAAAGAAAAGTTTGCGTGCTCGATTTTTTTCGACTTCATTTTCTTTTCCAGAAAGAGGCACCCTACAACGAAATACTTTTTTTTAAAAAAAAAATCACAATTTGTGACAGACAAAAAATTATTTTCCTATTTACATGAGATGGATTGTTACTAGAAATAAATTTTACTTTTAAAAAGTTTAAATAGCAAAGTGATAAATTGATTTAAATATATTAGTACGAAATGACGTTTCAGTAAAAATGCAATTATTTGCGATATATTTAATATTAATACAATGTCTCTATCACTATTTTTAGTTTAATTAATTGTATTTTAAAAGTGATGACATTTTGTCCATTAAATTATTATTTAAACTTTTAAGTTTATGGAAAATAATAAATTTATTAACATACTTTGTGCAATTATTTATTATAAACTTATAATAATAAGTTAGTTATAAATCAACTAATATTAAACTACATCTATAGATACGGTATATATGTATTAAAACACATTGCGATTCCTATTTTAAAATATAAAGTATTCATGAGAATAACAGTGACGTCACATCAGGAGTAATTTTGCAGAAATTGAAAATTATTCTTCGAAATGTTTCATTGTTTTAACAAGCATTTCACCTTTTAAATGCTTTTGACGGCCGATTTACATTATTCTCATTAAAAGCATGGCACAATAGAAGTATAGCCCGGTAGCAAACATGTGGTGTCAACATTTCAATTTCAACAACAAGTGGACATTTTTAGTTTTTTAAGTGCGATTTTTGTATGCAAACACAATTTCAAACTAACTAATAAAATCTTTGAATATAGCATTTAAGATAGTTGCTTCCTTTTTTTTCGGTAAAGAATTAATATAGACAATTAAGATATTCATACTTTATGAGCAATTAAACAACGTATACACGTTATTACGAATATTAAACACTAGATATAATTTACTACATATTAATTAAATTGGAATCACCAAAACCAACTGTGCAGCTAATATATCAACAATACTTTAATTCCAATATAAAGCAATATCATGCATTCCTAATGTTATTTCATTAATTGGTTTCCTCATTAAAAAAAACGTTCAATAACACCTCCAATCCCATTCATTTACGCAACACCGATTAAATAGCTACATAAACTCCCATATATCAATGGAAATACTCGAGCAGATACTCCCCATTGTTTGCACCTGCACAGGTATGCACCTACACCCCCATTACAAAAGCACGAATTAATGCGGCTCGCTCGCATGAATATCATTGTAATCCATTCCTGCACTGCATTGACACAATGGCTTTGTTGCGGCCTGCGACGCGCACGTAGGTCGGAGGGATTAATCGGGTAAGGAGATTACTTTATGCGCCGAATCAAATTCCATGAATGAATTTTCTTCTGAACAAAAGACATTTCCATGGAAACTGAAATAAAGAATCGAGTCGCATTTGGATTTAATTTGTTTGGATGGAATAACCTGATATAGAGTGTTTATAAGGTGTTATTTTTATCAATTGGAGTGATTTTGAATGGATGTGACAAGTTTTCTTGGGAGATCTGAAATGATGTATTGTGTATTCTGGTGCTGTTAGGGATTAATAAAAAAATATGTGTTTTTAAATAATATTTGACTTGGAGATGTTAAATAAATTTTTTTACGATGAGTTGATTTATATTTCATTGTATAAAAATAATATATAAAAGGTGAACGATATCGAAATTGTAAAGTTTTATTTTTATTGCGAGAAAATTTAATTTATTCCGAAATTTAATTTCAAACAAGTAAGTTTAAAAATATGTGTTATTATTTTATTATAGATGGTTTTTAAAGTATCACAATGCTTTATATTTAAAACAAATATTGCATCTCAGGATCGTTGTATGTTCCTTTTTGGCAAAAATAAGATTATGGTATCAATGGAAAGGTGAAGTATAACTCTTTCGTCCTGTACAGACATTGCTACGTCTATTTCAAATAATATATTTGTGTTGCAGGTTTAAAAAATAATTCTTCACAGTTTTATACCAAGCTCAAAATCTTATTTTTTGCTTACAAAGTAGACATATAACTATTGTGAATTTAGCTATCGAAATAATTTGTAAATTTTTTATCGAAATACCATTTGTATTGGTTTGAAAAAGATATGCGGACAAATATAAACCAGCATGGCTATCTTTTAGAGGGTCAGAAAAACTAAAAAACTAATAAATTTCCACAACCATTTACTGAACATGTTTAAGAAACTCATCTATATGAAAAGTGAGTATTTCTCAAAAATTACTCACTCATTTTCAATTACTGTTACAAATTGTTAAATAACAAATTTAAATTTAAAAATAATAACATTTATTTAATTACACATTATTTATCTGAGGTATGTTCACATTTTAATACTCATAATATATTTTTTTATTTTAACTATAGTACTCATTTACTATAGAGTGAATATTTTTGTACCAGGACACTCATTTAATTAGTTCTATCTTGTATATTTATATACCAGACACGATCGACCAATTAATTTTTAATATCTGCAAAAATTCTGATTAGAAGATCAATGCTAGTTTATAATTTGATTACGTTACTATAACTTGAATAGTACGGTATTAGTTCTAAGCTCTTTTTGAATAGTTCAGAAATAAACTATTATTTCAGACTTTTCTATTGGTTATATGCAGTTGGGCAAAGAGAAATGTAGTTCAACATGGAGTTGCCTGTTCAAACAATTATAAAAGTGTGTAACTGAATGAGAATGAAATTTAATCTTTGTTAAAGAAATATTAGTTCATTTTTGATTTACAATATAGTTAAAGGTAAACTGAAAATTAGTATTAAATACTAGTTATTATTAAGCGCAATGTAAGTTTTTTGTGCAACAATATTTAATTATTTATTTAACTATTTTATCAAACATGTGGACATTAATTCTAGTAATTTTTATCATACTTCTTTAAGTTTGTATACTTGATTTTTTTTTTTTAAAAAATTGCAATAAAATAAACATATTACTAACATCGAGTACTTTTTAAAAAAAAAAACTAAACCATTTGGTAATTATCATCTTACGAACCACTAATGGTCCGCAGACCACGGATTGGGAACCAGTGGTCTAAAATACACGTCTCAGATAACTTAATCCACGGACACTCAAATGATTTTTGCAATTGTTAAGGTGTTTTCAAAGCTAAAGGTTTGCACATTTTTTTGTGCATTTTATTTTTTAAAAATTCGAATTAATTTTAAACAGATAATTTTTTAAGGTGTTCCTCAAACAATTAGAGTAGGAAAATATTATAAAATGTTTTTTTAATGAATTTAAAAATTGGATGCGTTGATGAAAAAACGAAAAATCCCAGGACTTGACACCAAGGACTTGAAAGTCAATGGGTTTGAAGGATTATATTTAGTTGTGACTGTCACTTTCTCCCTATTTGACAGCATGGGCGACACCCAAGGTTGAAGGGAAAAGTGTGAAAATAGATGTCCGCCCCAAAGCGTCGATTGAGTTCTTCGCTACTGATTGTTTGACGTCTCCAGGGGTTGACGGAGACTAATTGAAAGCGCACATCCCTCTCCATCATAAATAACACTAGGCTTACTTCTGTTGGAGAAACGAACGTGCTGTGCCGCAGCATTGGGATCGAGGGGCTTATATTATATTATTCCCCCAAACTTTAATACAAGTACTATTATCTTTGTGTATATAAAATAAGGATAATACTAGTATAAAAACTATCAAATATGAAAAAACAGTATTTTAATGTACATTAAATAAGATTATGTTGACGAGCCAGATTCACAAAACAAATAATCACGGTTTTCTCCCAAAATACGGCTAATGCCTACATTTCGGTTTTCAGATATTTCCTCGGTCTTACTGTTTCATTTTGAATGGGTTAAAGTATTAACTTTTCAACGAATTTAAAAAAGCTATCTTTGTTAAGGAAAAAAAATCATATTTCTAACATATTTGTACTACATTAGTATTGTTTTCCTACATTTAATTTAGTATTATTACATTACTATTAATATTCTGTTTAGAGTATAGGAGTATAAAGAAAAATATAGAAGAATAACTGGAGATAAGATTTATTCCGTATATTATACGTCGCTCTTTTTTATGACCAAAATACAAAAAAAAAATTATGAACTTAGTAATTCCTGCATTTGTAGTTAAACTAAACAAATAGTATTGGTAAACCCCTGTAAGGTATTTTTTCTTTTCAGATCTTACCGTATGAATAAATTGTACAGGGACATTTATAGATAACGTAAGAAAAAGTAACAGGCCCCACAAACTGTTATTTCAATACAGTGTTTGTGTTACTAATGATAACAAAACACCTTTTATCTATTTATATGCCCATCAATGGTTCTCCTTATTTTAGGCTTCACCAATATCTAACATAAATAGGAAAAATATTGGCGAAATCGTCCGATATTAATGGTTGGCGGTCCATGCTATGTTTCTGTTCTGTTGTTTTAGGATGTATTGATTGTATTATATCCATATAATAAACTACATAGTGCATATTATACCCAATTAAAAATACAAGCTATTCAAACAAAATATAAATTTTAGAAAAAGTTTACAATATAAAAGAGCTCTAATAATGTTTGATTTGTTTTTAATTTTGCATATAGAATGTATGTTGTGGGAAGTATTAAAAATATTCTTTTCAAACAATTAATTTTTAAATCAACGTTTTGAAGTAATTGTTTAGAGATATTGCACTTAAAACTCTACTTAACGTATGAAAGTTTAGGAATGTGTTTATGTGTATTTGAAATTAGGTGAATTTGTAATATACAGTTCAATGTCATTAAATTAATTTCGAAAATTTAACTTTATGCACAAGTTGCGTTAACTGTCGTTGTTACTTAATGTCACAATGAATCGAAAGCTATAGAACTTTGCTCCTGAATTGCTAAAACTATATTTTATCCAAAAAAAATATTAATTTATATTTCTTTATAACACTGTTTTTTATATTGTGACTGTCATAATATTTCAGTTAGTAATGTATCTCCAATTTGTCTGAACATTAGAAATAAAAAAAAATCTCAAGCTACAAAGTGAAACAATACAACTTTTAACGTCATAAAAAACCACTTGAAATTCTTTTCCAAGAACAAATATTACTAAAACACAAACATTTAAAACAAATGATTTGTTCACGATTGGTACCTGCTCATTCTATTTCCTCTAAATTGACACACAGGTTTTAAATTATATATCTTCGTAATTTAATTAATTCTTATGTTATTCAAGGTTCCGGCTTAGTTCTGTATCCGATTTACCAAACAACGGAGGAAAATTTTGACACTAAGCTCCAGCTCCAAGTTCACAACTAATTCTTTATTAATCTGTAATTAATTACACATTCTAAATGTGACACTAATCGGCTTTGATTGAAAAATTATTATTCTAACATTTTATTACGACTTAATACATTAATATTCTAGGATGCTAGACCTTGTGTTGCTGAGGACCCTTCAAAGATTACGGAATACGAATGCTAGAAAGTGTTTTTAAATGCAAATGCTTTGTTTCTAAAATGATTTGACATTCGCATCATAAGTATTTTGAAATACAATTTACTTATATTCCATATGAACTAAGAGTAAATTATTTTTCTGCCTTTGATCATTTAGTCCCGAATAATTTTGTTTTCATGTTTAAATTATCCCTTAAAATTTAATATGATTTCAAATATGTTTTTAGACACACGCAAAAGTCGTTTTAAAATTAAAAAACTAAATATATCAATTTTCACTATAAAATACCATTTTATTATATTCACTATTAACGAATATTTCCTATTTTAACTGAAATCTTTTTATACCTTCGAGTCTAATTTTAAAAATTGCAATTTTTATAATTCATGTTTTTCTATAGTTCCCATATCCTTTTTATGTTTCTTTCGATCATTTCAAGTTCATATTCAATGCCCAACACTTCTCCACGATGCACTTACATACACGTAAAATAACAAATGGTCCTGGCGTCCGGAAGATTAATTTGCTTTCCGAAACAAGTAATTGTCCGATGATCCCTTCCAATTTATCACAAGATATGAATGGCCTTTCAGACAGCTTTTTCCCACATTTTATACTAAGTCTGAGACTGTTGTGTAGTAAAATATCGGAGCAGATATTCAAATTTTTACACAAAATGCCTGTTCCGTATGGTGCGAAGATGAAGTGTGATAAATGTGTCTTGTTCAGGAATGGGTAGTTCCGGATGTCATATTTCAAGTCCATATTTAGAAACTACACTGTTAAAAATTTCAGTTGAACGTTGAACCATATATTGGTACTCTTCAGCAACTTACATCACATTATAGCGCAATCTAAGTTGAACCGAAAATCTTTGATCGAGAATAGCGCAACTTTTATCACAAAATGGTGTAATCTCTTAAACTGCAACTGAAACCTTCGCTGAATCTACAAACCAGGGAATCCCTTCGATCATCTTGCATTAGGGGCCCGGTTGCCCAGTGGATAAAGGTGTTCAGATGGTAATCAGATGATTTCTAATTCGAGCCCGCGCGGTGGACTTGACAAAAAAGCAAAAAAGTAGTGATCTTGCAATAGGAGGGCTTTGAATCTTCGATACAAAAATAATAGAAAATCGTCTAGATCATCCAACAAATTATACCGTTTCACCATAAATGGGGTAGCGAAAACGTGAACTTTGTTTCAACGTTTTACCGTAAAATAGTGTAGAAAAAATACCGAGTTTTGGTGTAACGTTTCACCACTAAATGGTATCCGTGGTAGCACCATAAAATGATGAAACTAAGCACCAAACAATGCTTGCAGCTAAATGAGTACTAAAGTTTGGTGCAAGGTCGTATTAAATTTTTAACAAAGTAGGAATGAGATTCTGGAATTTTTATGAGAGAAATTAATATTTATCACAGAATTTTAAACGAATATTAATTCCAAATTAAGAAGAAAAAAATGCATGTTCATTTAAAATTTTATAGTCGTTATACATTTTAGAATATCCAAACCAATAATTACAAATGGAATGGGAACAAAACAAAACCATACATTGGATAGCCACGCACTACCTGTAATTGCACTGCAACTATCGTTCGGCGATAATCAACTGAGTGACTACGAAAAATCACTCAGCAACTGAACTGGTATTATTTTAACTGCATTCGATTCAAGACTGCCACGTTTCAGATTTGAAATTCGACAAAGTAAAGATAAAAAATCGTCAAACTCTTATTATCACAATCCATACAAAATCGCCAAATTGTCGATTATTTACCAAAGTTGTTAGCACGGTATCGAGCGAAAATATATTTTGTCCGATAGTTGCATGTCCGACAGTTGCATGTCCGACAGTTGCATGATAAAAAAAATGAATTCAATATTACATACCCCAATACCACTTCACAGCTAATTTGCCATGCAGTTTCCAGTCTGAAGCGATTCGACTCGAACTGAATCAAGAATAATCCCCAATAGTCCTCCCCGCATCCTTTACAAATCTCAACCCTCGCATCGGGAGCCGCATCTGTTCAATAACTCGGAATGTGGTATCGAAGGGAATCGGACAAATTGGCTTACTGTTGCCGGATAACGTCAGGGACAGGCATCGGAGCCGGATAGTTAATAACATCCGAAATACTTGGGGATCGTCGGAATTATAGGATAAACATGGATGCCGATGTAGATGGAGCAAGGGCTTGGAAATGTTAATAACCAATTAACTTCCAGTACGTGTAACTGTAATCGGTAAGGGGTTTGTAAATGATAGTACGAAATATGAAATTTGGATGAGATGTTTAAAATGTAACCAGATCCAAGATTTTTACGATATATAGAACTGACTGTATAAATAAGAACTTGAAGAAACATTGCGTGTTATATTAATCTATGTATTGTATTAAGCAGGTATTTTTTGTCAGTATCCATTCATTAAAATAAAGTTACATACTTAAAAATTGCGTGAACTCCATAAATTAATGAATATATAATTGCAATAGCGATTTTTTTAAATAAAATTTATAATGACTTATAATCAAAGCGCATAGGCTGTTATTAATTTTGAAATAACAATGCAAGTGTAAAAAATAAAATTAAACATCATAAATATTTTTTTTATGATAAGCCAATTAGAAATATTCTCTTAAATCAGAGATTTAATAGAAATTAAAACGCAGTTAATATGAATATCACGCAATAAATGTATTGTTGCAACATGTAAATATATCTGGCAACAAACGCAGAAGCTTCTCATAGCGATATTTTATTTTTTTTAAAAAATATTTTATTTTCATTAAAAAATTAATTCAGTTTGGCAAAGATTATTAAACGCACGTTGTTCATGACCATGTATAATAATCATTATACCTGATTAATTTATTTTATAAGTATTTATACACTTGTGAATATAGTGTAGTTGAATCTAAAATTTGAAATTGATTCATTTTATTCAACCTCGATTGAACTAAGTAGTAAATCATTTATTTCTATTAAAAAACCCATGGTTCTATCGTGTGACGTTCGGTTCTTTGAAAGACGTTGATTGATCAAGAAATCTTCTTAAAAAGCCATTAATTTAATTAAAAAGCCTTTAAAGCAGCGAACTCGCGATCGAAGGCTTGCCAGTGTCTTATCTTGGTATCCTCTAAAATATACTCGCCGTTTATGGGGGGACTGGCGCATTTTAAATGTCTCCGCCTATTCATGTGAGTCTTCTGACCACAGTTCAAAAGATGCATATAAGTGTTCTCGGGTATTTTCTTTAGGATAGATCCTATATCATCACCAATATTGCGTAGCTCTAGAGCGACCTTAATCCAACCAACCAACTGACTTTAATTAATATTTGGAAACTTAGTAAAGTAATATTCTCTACTTTGAATTTATCGTTAAAATGCTTTAAAACCGGATTCACCCACCAAGTCTTAGAAAGTATTTTTATATACGTTCATGATAAAATCCGTTCCCCGTAAGCCTTGCAGCTATACAAGTCAATTATAAGAACAATCAAAATTCCAATACCGTACAAAAAAAATCTTTCATCTAAAGCAAGTTCACTCCACAGCTATCCTCATAATAAAATTATTTCACGGTTTCGGGAAGGAATAAGCGACTTCTTCAAAGCGAATTTTCATTAGATTTGAGAGCCTCCAGACCCTTGAAGCAGATGGCGCATTACCGTGGAGGGGAACTAAAGATGGCTGCTTAATTATTCACTCTCGACGAAGATCAAATGTTTGCTTTAAGAAATTGTTCCGAAAATTAGTTCGGGATTGTTCCGTTGATACACCTAAGCGTGTCGGAAGTGGAGCCGGACTTTAATTTGCTAAGTGTTAGAAGAGGGAAGTTCTAATGATAATAACTTCGTGGAGCAACTGTTTTCTTTTCTGAGGGATTAGAATGAATTAACCAAACAATTAGGTTTGAAAACAATGTTAGAAGGGATGTTTTTATTCTTTCGGTTGTAAACATACCCGAATGTTTTGAGAATGAGACATAGTATTTTAGTTTGACAATAAAATCTGTTTTTAATTAATTAGGTAGATCATGTCTGTCAAGATAGTTGTAGGGTTTAAGGAATGTAACGTCAAACTCAAGTGAGTGTGGAGCCTTTTTGGTTTTCTGAAAAACCACTGCACGCTTTCTGACTTGTTCTTGTACATATACCGACGTTTGCGAGCGTCAGACGAATGTGAAATAAATACAATCGCACCAACGCTGTTTTGCAAATTATTTTTTCGTTACGATCCTTTTCGCAGTGCAATTTTTTTTTTTATAAATATTGAACGGATTTTCTAAATAAATCAGAAAATGTGTTTAAGAAGATTTTGTTAAAAAATTAATCAACCTTACTGAATATGTTTTATACTGTTAAAAGACAGCATAGAACGGCATTTGTTAGACCGAATTTATTCATTTACGAATATTTCAGCATTGTGCATCAAACAGTATAGGTTTACAGCAATTTACTAATCGTTTAAACAAAATAATGCGATAACATCTACTGGTACGAAAATCTTTTTCAAACATCTATTTTTATATCATCGGCAATTATCATAAATATATTTTGCTTTAATCCTCTTGTGAATACAATATATTTATATTTAAAATAAATTTTTTTTTACAAATATTTAATACTTTAATATTATGTTTAGTATTCCAAAGTGGTTTTTTTTAACAATTTGCAGGCAATATAAATATTTCTTTCACACGAGAAATACAACTCGGGTTTTCCCAGAAGTAAACAAATAGCAGATGTGTTTTGTCGTAAGATGTGCTCAGTTAAATGTGAACAGCGAAGCAAAAAGTGTGTTTCACTTCTTTCAAAAAGACATTAAATATACATACTTGTAAAAGCCAATGCTCACGTGCTCGAAAAATACAACGAATCAGGCGCATGACCCAGAAATGTGTTTTTGAATGGTTCAGCTGCAACTTTTGACATTTAACAATTGAGAACCTACAGTGAAACCGTTTGCTTCACCCACTAAGTAACTGTTACCTTTACCAAACGTGTGAGTATATATATATATATATATATATATATATATATATATATATATATATATATATATATATATATATATATATATATATATATATATATATATATATATATATATGTATATATATATACAGATATATATATATATATATATATATATATATATATATATATATATATATATATATATATATATATATATATATATATATATATATACAGATATATATATATATATATATATATATATATATATATATATATATATATATATATATATATATATATATATATATATATATATACAGATATATATATATATAGATATATATATATAATGCTTACATTATTACAGTTGACATTTATAAATCAACAATTTCAAATCGATATTATAAAAAACGTATATGTTATCAATTTTACCATCCAGCCAAAAATGTATTCATGTTTGTTGATAATATCCAAACATCAATATTTATTACTTAACTTAATATAACTTTCAGAGTAATTATTATGAACTTTCAATTTATAGAAATTGATAATACGTATTGTAGTTAAATCTTTATTTGAGTATATTTTCTAACATGTCATACAGTTTTCATATATACAGAAATGATAACCCTTTCTGCATTTGTTTTTTTAAATTATAAAATAAATATAATTAATAATACAAACAACACGGGAATATTGATACTGAATATCTGTTAATATAAGGAGCATTGAGCCTTTTTAATAGCTTTCAAATATATATATTTTTTATCATGAACACTAAATAATATTTTTAATTAAGCTATTTTCACACGCTCTGAAATAACAAAATAATTTTTTAGAAAGCTGCTTTTGACGTAGAAAAGTAGCCGTCAAGGCTACTTTCGTTTTATTTGGCAATTATTTTATCATTGAATCACGTGACTTTTGATGAAAAAAGATCCCTCACATTTTGAACGAAAGTCATTTACTCAGATACCTTTTTGGCCCTTTTCCGAGCCATCAGCTCATGTTTTGTTCCTATACATATATTGTCAGAATTCAATCGAATCTTCTTGGCCGAAAGGATAGAGTTTTGGACTCTGGAAAGAGGGGTCTGCCGTTCTAATCAGCTCGTTATTATTATATTATCTAAAATCGTCATTATTTTTGACGAAATAAATTTCGTTAAAAAACGACAAAATGAATTTCCTCAATTTGACGAAATACTTATTCGGAGAATAAAGTAAACGTGTTTCGTCAAAAATGATAAAACTTTCGTCATATATGAGAATGCATTTTTAACTGAGCATATAAATGCTTTTGCTTCATATTTATTTTAAGGCAGATATAATATTTAATATATAAGAAACACTTTCCATATACATGAATAAAACAGCCAGCTATTTATATCTCAAAACTTGAAAGCGACCTGGGCAATGAATACCAATTTCTTATACATTTAGTGCAATGCCTACGTCTGAATAAATCAAATACTCGCATTTTTCGTTTGAATAATTTATTAGCACGCTTTTCAAAAGACACACGCCGTTTTCATCATTACGAATTCCAAAGAACTCGTGCAAATTACAATTCTTCTGCGGCTCTGTTACGAAAATCTATATAGCACAATTGCATGGTGCATGTTCCAAAGGCCTTCCGTGACGTATGGGTAATTAGTCTTGGAGGACCGGCCGAAGATTAGCGCGTTAATTTTAAAAGAGGTCAAAGATAATTCTTCCCCGATGCTTGTAGGGAAATTAACGATGTGCTGTCTGTTGTGAAGCATCTGCGCTATTTCTAAGAGGGAGTCAAATTGAGTTAAGGTATTTGCGAAGGTAACTAAATTATAATCGCTTTAGGGCAGTCACGGAACGGGATATCTTGAGTTTTTACAGGAAACATTAATAGGGTAATCTATTGTGCAATCAGTGATATGGGTACATGGTCTCGCTAAAGAGTATGGAGGGGGGGGGGGGGGGGAGGTAGCAGAGAGAGATTCCTCTACACCCCAACTCTTGCAAATTCCTGTAGATGTAGAAAAATCACAAACCTAATTGTTAAATGTAGTGAGTGGCTTTGTTTTTTTTAAATAAAACTAAGAAGTTTCACTTTAAAAAAAGCCAAATGTTTCACAAGTTTGCCAACTAGATTTGTGAATTTGTCATGTCTGCAGGAATCAGTCCATGTAGGCATGAAAATGTTGGGGAAATCATTGTAAACGACTGCAATATTTTAATAAATTTTATTTCTGGTCGGGCTGGCAATTTTCTAAGAAGTTTGCCATGTTTGCCAACTAAGTTTGGCATGTCTACAGGAATTTATCAACATTCTTACGGTTTTCGTAGGCATAAAACACGTTGGAGAAAAAATTGCAAAATTTCACGTCTGGTCGGGTGGCAATTTCCCATCTAAAACTAATTTTTCCCATCCAAGCAGGAGAAAACAGGTCTCTCCAAAACCAGACTCTAAAAAAAGTTGGTAATTTGACTCTAAAAATGTTGGTAAAAACAAATATTTGACTTGGCAATTATAAGGCTCCCCCCCCCCCATTCAATCATAAGCTCTTGTGATGTATCTGTATGGATTCCTTTTTTTAAAAGAATAAAAATGTAAGGTTGGCTTCACCTTAAAAGTATAAAATATTGAGAGAGAGTAACATTCCAGACATTTATCAAATTTGTTAAATTGCTTGTTATGTTTATGAATGCATTTAAAAAATCTAATTTTTGGTAATGTTATTTGACGCAAAAGAGTCAATTTTTTTAACTAGTTGAGCGTATACACCACTTTTTTCAGATTAAAAAAATATCAGTGAAAATTACATGTCTGCTCTCGCGTTATTAAAATTAATAAAACTAATGTCTCACTAGAATTACACGATTGGCTATTAGCTATGGTTGTTAAAATAAATCCCACATCGAATACATATCGTATCGAACCATGATCAGAAGACGAGAACATATCTGAGCTGGTATCCCACTCTCCAAACTTCCACACCGTGAACTACGGTAGCTCCAATTGTAGAATTAATATGTGTCAGTTTTCCCTGTACACGGCGTTTGTTTGGTCGGACACTTAGATTCATTTTTTCCCACCCAATACGAAATGTAGGTGTCTTCTGACCAAGCCAATTCGATACTCAAGACAATTATAGGACATACAACATTAGACAATTTTTTATGCAATATTAGACAATTTTTTATGCAATATTAGACAATTTTTTATGCAATATTAGATATGACAAGAAATTTAATGTATTAAGTGTTTACAAACGGCATTATTTATGTAACAGTTCACAGCCGATCTGTTGTTTAAGCCTACATTAACTTATAATAATGTATGCTGATTCGTTGTTTAAAATCTGATTATACTCTTACTAAACTGTTATATACGTGTATTAAAACTATTGAAACGCATGCATAAAAAACATAACTGTCTCCACCTTAATTTAGTCCTTCGGAAAATCAAAGTATTGAGCAAATTTAATTTATTTTTTTATGACTCGCATCAAGGCTATAAAGTTTAACCCGACAGACCGTGAATACAGTGAAGGACACGCATTGTTTTAGACTCTGATTCAAATTGGTCTTTACATAAAAATTGGTATAAAAAAAGTCTTGATTACAAAAGTGTTGATTTTGTTCAAAACCATGACGGAAATCCAAATCTCTAAACATATAACACATACTTTAAACGTAAAATAATAATTTACGGAAATTTTTGTTTGACATTCAAATTTCCAAACAAGTTTTAAAAGTTTAATAAGCTTGAAGTAGGTCATCTCGATGCTCAGCACACACAAAACACATGATGCAATTTGAGATTAAAGTGTAGGCGTCTTAAACAAAACACCTCGTACAAGGAAGTAATCAACGAATTGCTTCTGGTTTTAATTAGGCAGGTGAAAACCCTCAATTTTCTGCTCCGTAATTGTGACATTCAGTGACTCTTTTTTATCTTTTGAATTACTTTTGTTATATTTACATGCGAACAGACGTGAAATAAACTTTGGAAATGATTTTAAATTTTTATGTTAGTGGGAAGTCTTTGAGTGGTTTGTTTTTATTTATATTTGATTCTTTATAAATATTTTGTCGGTTGTGTACGAAATTATTTTTCGTAACTCTATTCGAAGTGTTTAATTAAAATCCAATATTCGTTTAAAACAATGATCTTTTGTTTGCAATTTTTTATGGCATTGTTTGCCATATATGATTTTGAAAAATAAAAAGTTAATTACTAATTTCAAAACTTTAAAATCACGTATCAAAAGTTTGAATGTTTATTTTAAATAATAAAATTACTGTAATTTATTTTAGGCAGAAGAAAATAAATAAAGAATAATAATAATAAAATAAAGAATAATAATAATAAAATAAAGAATAATAATAATAAAATAAAGAATAATAATAATAAAATAAAGAATAATAATAATAAAATAAAGAATAATAATAATAAAATAAAGAATAATAATACTAAAATAAAGAATAATAATAATAAAATAAAGAATAATAATAATAAAATAAAGAATAATAATAATAAAATAAAGAATAATAATAATAAAATAAAGAATAATAATAATAAAATAAAGAATAATAATAATAAAATAAAGAATAATAATAATAAAATAAAGAATAATAATAATAAAATAAAGAATAATAATAATAAAATAAAGAATAATAATAATAAAATAAAGAATAATAATAATAAAATAAAGAATAATAATAATAAAATAAAGAATAATAATAATAAAATAAAGAATAATAATAATAAAATAAAGAATAATAATAATAAAATAAAGAATAATAATAATAAAATAAAGAATAATAATAATAAAATAAATAATAATAATAATAAAATAAATAATAATAATAATAATAATAAAATAAAGAATAATAATAATAAAATAAAGAATAATAATAAAATAAAGAATAATAATAATAAAATAAAGAATAATAATAAAATAAAGAATAATAATAATAAAATGAAGAATAATAATAATAAAATAAAGAATAATAATAATAAAATAAAGAATAATAATAATAAAATAAAGAATAATAATAATAAAATAAAGAATAATAATAATAAAATAAAGAATAATAATAATAAAATAAAGAATAATAATAATAAAATAAAGAATAATAATAATAAAATAAAGAATAATAATAATAAAATAAAGAATAATAATAATAAAATAAAGAATAATAATAATAAAATAAAGAATAATAATAATAAAATAAAGAATAAAAAAATAAGATTGTCGTTAAATTGCTATAACTACTATTTTAATAATTATTTCCACAAAACTTATTGATTATTTATAAAGTGGAATTTATGAAAACTAAATTTTAAACTACATATACGTAATATCTAAAAACAATAATATTGAAAATAAAATTGCAAATTAAATTATTTTAAAACGTATTTTAAATAATTAAGAAATTATTCTCTTGTACTCCATTTAAAAAAAATAATAAAGTCATAAAGTTATGCAATACAAAATTAATATTTTAAATATATTTTTAATATTTAGAGTCCTTTTTAGCGGGTCAATGCATTATGTTTCCTATTTGTGTAATCTAAACTCTAACAAAATTACGTATTTATAGTAATATAGTGTAAGTTACTACTATAGTATTTTAAAAGACAACTATCTCCCAATACTTTAATCCATATTTACCTAAACCCATACTTAATTCCATTTCTTTACAAAAGCAATAGCTCAGTTTCGTTTCTATTAATTGCGTCTCAATTTTTCATACAGAATATGTCGAGAATTACAAAACCATCTCATTTATATTATACAAATTCTCGATATATAGCACATAAATTACATAATTTTTATTATTGATTATGAACGCAAAATATTGAACTTCATTTTTCATAATTTACAAACATTTCTACAACCAGTATAAGTTTTGATATATTATGTAAAAAAATATTAATCGCAGAAAATTTCAGATTGTAGAAAATTGAAAGCAGTTAAGCAGGTTTAGAAAAGAAATCCTGTTATTTGAGTAATAATATCAGAATAAAGACCGAAATAGGAAGATTTTAGCAGGAAATGTTTAATAGGTCTTTTGTGAGAGTTGTCAGAAATTCCATTAGCTTCCTTCCTTTGCTTAAAGACATCCTGACTTTGACTGACGCGATACTGGTAGGTAATAAGTTAATATGTCAGTATTTGAAGTCCATAATTTACGTTTTAAGAACAAAGGTACATGGAAAGCGTTATTTTGGGATAGCATTGAATGTTTGATTGATATTTAATAAGACGACTTGAGAAATTCAATCGTGCGTTTATAAATATCATTAATACTTAAAATTATCCAGCGCAAAACAATAAAAAAAATTGTCATATCAAATAAAAAATTGTATAAATGTTAGAAAAATAAATACATATAAAGACGTTTAATTGTAGGACCTAACCTTAGCAAAGTTGTACATCTTAACACATCCAGACATTTTTCTGGTGGTCAAATTTTTTTTAAAAACTTTTTCCCTTCTGAAAAATGAGCAAAGTTATCAGCTAAACTATTCCATTTATCTATTGCCTTATTATAAAAATAATGGTTGACTTTTACATATGGTTGTAATTTATATTTATTGTACCCATGACTCATGGCTCTATTGGCTGTATTAAATTCAAAGCCTTTAACATTATTACCCATTTTAATACATTTGATTAAGGTCACTTCTATAATGTTCCAAGTCTGTCTGCATAGTTCAGTCGTGAATTGTGAGGAACCTTTTTCATAGATATGTGTTGAAATCGCTCTAACAACTTTTTAAGATAAGATAACCAGAATTGTAAAGTATCCAGGTTTTTACTGCATGCTCAAGATGACTCCGGACATAAAGCTTTATATTCTCCAACCCGGTAAATTCTAAGTTACAGACAATGCATCTCTATTAATAAATCATAATAATATAATCGCTTGTTTCTTGATACTTGATGCATCATGGAAGAGATGACAACCAGTACACAAAATCGCATTTATCATCGCATTCATTTTGCTTAAATATCATGTTTACATGCACATGAACTATTGTTTTTAACTTGCATACGTATTTGAAATAGATACGGGTACATTGGCAGACCATAAGTAGTGACATGTAAAAGCCCCATAACTCCAGAACCTATGGAGATAAATGACCAACCATCATGCAAAGGAAAGTAAACCATTTCCACTAAACCGTATATTATTCTACCTCCTTTCTGACCATTGTACCGCTTGGGGGGAAATGAGTTGAATTTTTAGTAAAATCTAGTCTCTTTAACTGCTGTAACTTTGGTTCTAAGTTCTAATTGACGGATCATAGCTAATGTATCCTTAAACTGTAAAACACGACACGATCTCTAATTCTATTTTTATATTTATAAAAAAATTGTATGAAGAAGTAAGTGACCATTTTTCGAAGTTTTCATTATGAAATCAAAATATCCTTCTAAAGATCAAGCAAAAAGAAACTGAACACGCTAACTGCCGCTTTAGAAATTGGTAAAGTGGCTGTGAAGTCACACTAATTTTGTATGCTTCAAAACCAAATATGCTACGGAGTTATATGCAGCTCACGCGGCGCCTAAGTCACACTGCTAATTTTTTTAGAAAGTACGGTTGCTTAAGTTTGAGTACGTCATCGCTCATTTATGATACAATTGTATTCAAAGAAAAACGAGTATGTCCAGGTACTCATTTTTAAGTACCTTTTTTTTACAGTGCGGTGAGGACTATCGGGATCCTAGCCAATTTTTTACTAACTCTCTCAATTTACTACTCAAATTACGTACAAACTTTAAGAAACCCATACCTAAATTTTACCCCCATAAAAATATTTTCATTGCTTTACATTTCTGTAATATAATTGCAAAAAAACAAAATGTTCTCTTTTAATCTTTTAATAAAACGACAAAGCATCTTTTACAAAACAATCCCCTTTTTATAGGTCCTCGGATGACTGACCATTCCAGGTAACGACAACCAATATAAAATTTCTGACACGCACAATTTCTATACCTGAGAGACGGTCTCTCGCAAATAATAGCGGACATTTACGATATATAACCACTATCTCAGAACTGCCCTTCTCTTTTATACCATTCGGAAGCAGCGGCCTTTCTGTTCGTTTCCGATAAGCACCTTAGGCCTCCCCTCTTTTCAACACGCCTGTCGAGGGCAGTAAATAGGCTTAAGGCCTAAGAGAGGGGAGGCGTGAACAATGTTCAGAAGGGTGGGATAGTTTTTAGTTGAGGAAAAAAACGTAAACCTGGGATTTTATCTTATATTTTTGGAGAAATACCGTGTGAACGTGCTGTTGGAAATGTAGGATCAGTATTGGGATGTTTGGTGAAGTGGTTGTGTTTGTTCGGAGGAATGATTTTAAGAATCCCGAAGAGTTATAATCACTTTTAAGTGTAGTCACCAATAGTTATAGTTTTGCGTTGTATACGCAGGGAGATACAATTTAGATTATTTTGATACTTTATTAAATTATCATTGGTTTGTATAGGTATATATACTTCACTATAATTATTATTAAAATTATAAACAAAATTATAAAAAAAATATCTGTTAAAATATATTCGTGGACATCATTTCTTCCAAAACTAAAAATAATCGGCAAAATGACGATGTTATTGACTTCAGGTATGACTATATCAGTGGATCCCAGTCCGTGGTCCACGGTCCATTAGTGGTCCGTGAGAGGTTCCGAAGTGGACGGTGAAACTGTTGTTTAAATGTGTAATTAAAATGTTTTTGTTTTTCGAAAAAAAAAATCAGGCATTGTCTGATTACGTATTCTTTTTATACCCAAACAATAAAAAATTAGGAAATCGCAACTTTTTATTTGTAAAATAAATATACTGTTTTTGCATTGGTGCCTCATTTTTATACTTTCTGATCTTTTTTAATTCTTATTGATTTTAATAAGAAATTAATTATTTTATGGTACTTTTTTTAAAGTACTATTTTTATCTTTTTGAAGTCGCCATTGTAAATCTGTAAATATATTGTCTAGATTAAATTTGTATTTTTGGAAAGAAAATGTATGTGGACTCCTTTACTTGTAGCTTTGAAAGTGTATCATTAATATTTACGCACATTATGTACACTGTATTACCCATAAATATTGAAGTTGGTAAAACGATGTAATACAATATCATTATTATTTAAAGTCAAGTAAATAAAAAAGATTTCAGTAGTTTCCAAAGCTACCTTATCTAAATAGAAAAAATTAAGTTCAATAATTAAAAATTTTCAATTAATAAATTTATTGAAACGTATACTATTTAATATATGAATTACACTTAATATCTGAACAACATGTATATTTGGTACTTTAATATATTTTTTTACTATTAATAGAAAGTGCTGGTCCGCGCAATATGTAACTTTTAACACGGTGGTCCGCGGCCACTTAAGAGTTGAAAACCGGTGGTCTACACTATACTGTTGTTTATAGATATCGTTTTAAACATGACTCTTATTTTAAAGAACTTAGATTTCGATTATTACGACTTATTTATGGAGATAAGAAATTTTTAATGAAGCATTCCACGTATAAATTTTCAAAATAAATTTTATTAAATTATGGGTTATGTCATTATGTTTCCGTTCCAATTATCTAACCTTTCCATTTTTTTAAGATGCACCTAAAAAAATTTCATTCATTTTAAAATTTGAAATATTTTTGTAAAAAAATTGGAATTAAAAGTTATTTTGTTAATTTCCTAAACTATACCCAATTACATAAAACAATAACTTAAAGTCTTAAAGGAGCAAAGATTATAAGAACTAACTTATAATAAAACATTCGATTCCCAAGTATTTAAAATAATCCCAAGAATCGTATCTAACGCACAAAACTAAAATCGAAAGTTAATCTTGCGGTTTCTCAGTAGAAATTTTGAAATAAATATAAAATTAAATAAAAATATACTGAACGAATGCCACTTAGCTGACTCATATTTCATAATATAACTGGTTAGTGTTTAAGGACTCATTCTCCAAGTGAAAGTTCAAAATGGACCGGTTATAAGAATGGAAAAGTCTTATCTCTCTGCGGACGGAACCCTTAAGCAAGTAATGCGATACCAGTAGAAGAAAGGAATAGATAGCCACTGGTGGTTTTCAAAGAATATATTTTTAGTTGTTCAGTTTGGTAGATATAGTCATGATATATGTTCTATAAGTTTGAGATAAATTTAGGGTTCACACGTTTTTTTACAACGAAACTCTAGTCGAAAAAACGATTGACTATTATAACTATTATAGGAAAAAAACTTTTGGAAATGGTGAACAATTCCCTAGGCTATTTCGCATATTACCAAACTATTGAAATATTTCAGAAATGGTTAGAACTTTGGATACTATTTTAAATTTTGGACATTAATTTTCATTTTTAACAATAATTTTCATTTTTAACAATAACTTTCATTTTAAACAATAATTTTTATTTTTAACAATAATTTTCAATTTTAACAATAATTTTCATTTTAAACAATAATTTTCATTTTTAACAATATTTTTCAATCTAAACAATATTTTTTTAATTGTAACTATCATATATAATATTTTATTGATAAAAATCTCTTTTTAGAGTCTCACACGCAACAGATATTAACATGTGAGCTGTAAAAAAAAGGGAATTTCCCGTAACAGTGACGAGTCGTAGTTTTGTCTCATGAAAATGCTTCAGGTTTTTGATAAAAAAAATGCGTATGCAAATAATTAGTTTTCAAGCATTTGTTTCATAAGCCGTTGGTAATACTGCCATTTACAGGTGGAACACTTTGAACGGAGTTCCATCCATGAGTTAGAACAAATGTGTGCGTGTTGGGAGGGTTTTCAGTTTCCGTTTGAAAATTTAACAGCCGAGTAGTGAATGCTCATAATAATTAATTATTCAAACAAGCCCTCATGTCAAATGTCAAGTTACAAACCGAGTAGGATGAATTACGTTCTGAATTTGAGTCAAATATTGCATAATGTTAGTTTATTAATAATCTACACACGTATGCGAAACTTACGCTTTTGTAACATTTCAAGGTTATATTAGTAATTTTAGGCGTTCGTCTGTCGCATTATTAGGATTTTTATTAGATACGTTTCTTGTAATATCTTTAGACAGTATATGGAAATTGTATAACAAAACCCTTGTTGTACTAAAATATTTAATCAGTATATTTTTTTGTAAAATACTTAATCAATATTTTTTTGTAAAATATTTAATCAGTATATTTTTTTTAAATACTTAATCAGTATATTTTTTGTAAAATACTTAATCAGTATATTTTTTGTAAAATACTTAATCAATATTTTTTTGTAAAATATTTAATCAGTATATTTTTTTTTAAATACTTAATCTGTATATTTTTTGTAAAATACTTAATCAATATATTTTTTGAAAAATACTTAATCAGTATATTTTTTGTAAAATACTTAATCAGTATATTTTTTGTAAAATACTTAATCAGTATATTTTTTGTAAAATACTTAATCAGTATATTTTTTGTAAAATACTTAATAAATACAAATTCTATTTTCGGAACTAAATTTAATTATTTAAAAAAATCGAGTTTGGTATATAAAATAAATTATTTATCTAATTCTAAAACATATTATTTTTAAATTTAAAAATTCTTCAATAACTACTTAATTGGCCAATTTGGAGCACAAAATAAACTCATTTTTAATAAATTAATTTAATTAAAGCTTAAAATTACCATGCACATATCTTAAATTCCTAAATAAAAGACAATTATATATAATAAAACTGTCGGAGTATTTCAAGATGTTCGAAATTCAGCATTTTGAAGAAGAAACATGTAAACATTAGAATTTATTCGAAAATATTCTTGTGGGTAAATCTCTAAACATGCGACATTTTGCAGAAAGTTCCGTGATTTTAGAATAAAGTATTTCATACAAATTATAGAGTTTTTAGAAACGCAATTACAGAATTTGCTCAATTATTGAGTAAAGTAAGTATACACACTTTATAAAACTATTCAAGACACTGAAGCCTATCTTTCATATGTTAAATTTTAAATATTTAAATTTCTCAAAATTGAATAGGTTGTATTTTAGAAATTTAGGATGAATGGTACTTTTACAAACATAATTTTTTATATCAAACAACCATTCTGAATTTCAGAGAATTAATACGGTTCTTAGATTAGAAGCGCTTTAAATATGTTTGGAGTTATGTAGTTCAAATAATAACGAGTTATATTTCATAACTCTTCAATATGATTTAAAATTAAAATGTTTTAAAGATTGTAATTTAAAGGCAGTGTGGTAACATTAAGGTTGGATATAAACAGTATTTTTTTATAATGCGATCATTTTATAATAGTTGAGCTTATCTACTTATCGCATAGTACTGAAAATAGAACTGATAATTTCGACATAAATAAAGATTATAATATATAAATTTTCAAGGTCAATTCAGTTGTTATTTTGTTTATCGGGTTATATTTTCTTTCCACAAAATTATAAAAAAAATTATATTTCGGAATGCATTTCTTGTATGGTATTAATAAAATTTATAAGTTTAGATATTTTAGGTATCGTCAAAACAATAATAAATTTAAAAAGTAAAATTTAAGATTGGCTATATTACTTTTAAACAAATTAATTTATTTACAGTTTTTTTAAACATTACTTCTTTAAGATTTTAATAACATACATATGTGGAATAGGAGATATTGTATAAAAAGAGATGGCGTATGATTTGTGACCTGAGTAAACATGAAAAATATCAGCAATCATTGTGAGATAGAGCTAAAAAGTGATTGATTTTTTCAAAAAATCTAATTTTACAATGTGAAACTAAAATCAAGTCAAATAAATAAATAAATAAAAAAATCACTTATCAAGTTTAAAAAAAATTAGATGAAATATAATGATGAAACTATTTGTAAATTAGAAAAAAGAAAATACGATCATAACTAGTAGTGTAAGAAAACGTTCCATTTTTTTAGTGCCTACCATTTCCTTCGTAAGTACAGTTGACATAGATGAAGTGAATGTTATTCTCAAAGTGTATCATATAAATCTACAACAATAAGTATAACTAGTGCTAAATATTCCATTTAAAAATATAAGATGTTTTAAAACGTACCTAACCAAATTATTATATTCTTATTGCACATTTCTTTGTTTCCATTAAATTATTAGTGTTCATATTAGCTAATATATTTAGCCATTAATGTTTATTCATTTAATTTTTATTTCTTTTCACTGGACATTGATAAATATTTTAAATAATAATTTAAAATTTTTGTAAAATAGTTCAATAGCCATATTTTAATTAAATAAGAAGAAACTATTTACATACTGTTATTTTTAATAAATTGTTCTATAAATAATTATAGAAATATTATTGTTTCTTGAAATGTTGAACTGCATAAAAAGTCTTTGATCGTTATTTTTAGGTTATTTTTGAGGAAACATACACACAATATGTATTAAAGTATTAAAGCACATGTAATCAGTTATTTTGCATCTACTCAGGAAAGCAAGCTACTTAAACTATTGTGGTTTGATGTATTCCATTTTTTTAAAAGCGATGAAAATAGTGAATGAAATTTATAAAAGAAACAAGCTAATATTTTTTTTTATTTCTGACATTTAATAAGGAGTAATTAGTTTAATAGTAAATATTTAAATATAACATAAAAACAGTTTTGAAATATATAAATATGCCCTACTTAAATACGTTAATATTTAATTAATAAAATATAATAAACAGACGATATTAAAGTTTTTAAATGGTAAAAATTCTAAAATAAAAATTTAAATTACTATCCAAATAACAAGAGAGTTTTCTTGTCTGAGATAAAAAAAAAAGATTAAAGTGCTTCGCAAAGTAGGGAAATGTGGGTGAAAATGGGTCCTAGGATAAATTTTTTTTTAATAAAATATAGAACTACACAATGTTAAACTTATGTTTTGATATCGTTCTTTTTTTTTTCGTTAATTTATTTCGTTAATAAAGTACATTTTAACGAAAAAATACATTTCAAGGTGTTTAATTCAAGTCCAAATGTTGATTTGTTTGATTATACAAAAAAGTTTTGATAGTTTGATACATGGAAATTTCTGTATATAATACTAGAAAAACGAATTATTAACGAATATTTCTGGGATTTATATAAAATATAAATATTTTAATAAATTCCAACGAAAAAATTAGAAAAATTATAATTTACTTAGGTTTTTTTTCCAATGTTTTTCAAAGTGGGAAAATAGGTTTTCGAATAGTTAATGACAAAGAATAGGAAATTCGTAAAAATCTAACAATCTTCGAAAAAGTGCAATTATTCTACAAAAATATTAATTTCGAAGCATATAAATGACAAGAACGAACAACAATATGTTTATATCTGTTTCTATGTTAATATAAGGAAGTAACATACCTTTTTTTTTAAATAAAAAGTCAACAAATAATATTTTCTGACACAAAATGGCCACCATTCGCTTGTTTTATTCAAAATTAAATAGAAAATTTTAAATGAAGTAAATAATCGTCTGCGGAACAAATTAAAAATATAATTAAATTAAAGCAAACCAAGAATAATATTAGCAGTTCTTCTTTATTGAATGAAATAAATTATACAATATAATTTTTTTTTAAATTCCTAAAAGGCGGATTACAGAAAGAAAAAAATTCTCTTAATAATAAAATATATTGATTTTTTTAAAAAGTTTTTAAGGTTGTTATTTATTTTATTTTATTCAAATTATGAATTTGACTAAAGAAGTTTGTTCTAATAATAACTTTTTAGACTAAAAAATATATATTAAACTACGTACTTCCCACAAGTTATCCATTTTATCATAGTAGGTTAACTTAAAAAAATAATTATTAAAAATATATAAATTTCAGAATTAAATAAATATATACGATTATGTTTCCAATAAATAACTGAACGGTTTTATAAAAACATTTGTAATTTTATAATTCTTTTCGAATGAGGAATTGGACTTTGAACGTCAAATATCGAGTTTTAAATATCGGTCCCCTCACTTTACCCTACTTTTTAAAATAAATATACAGTTATTGTGACTGCAATAGTCATAAATGTTTGGAATTCCAGAAAGAAATTATAAAAGTCAATTTAAAATACATTTTCTGTTCAACTATTGCATTTTTGCAATGCGAGTCAAATTTTAAGTAGCACTTCTAGCGTTTTTATTCATAGAAAAACACGCACATAAGAATATATATTTTAAATTATAGGAACCAGTTATCGAGATTGTCAGATTTATTTATTTCTTAAACACACTTGAGCATTTATAAATAAAGATTTCTGTGTACCATATGAAAAGCCATATTTAAGATAATACCTTATATAAAATGCTAAAACAAGTTAGAAAAATAATAAAATTTTATTACAAAAACAACATTTAACCATTATATTAAAATATTATTCAAATGTTATTTTGAAAAGGTATTATATTATATTATAAGTAAGGTATTATTATATTATAAGTAAGGTATTATTATATTATAAGTAAAGGTATTATAACGAATATTTGTTTTTAAATTAAACAGTGGCTTTTGTATAATATCTGGTTTATATAACATTTACAAGAAATAATTGTCATTACGATGACATAAACAAATTATATTTAATTAAAACCCAATAATTGTTCCACACATAATTTCATAATTCTTATAAAAAAAAATTCTAGTAAAACATAATTATGTAACAGTTCAGTTGATTGTACATTAAATATTTTATGAAAATAAAAACATTTTAAAATATTAAATATGCATTGTTTTTAGTTAAACAATTGAATTTTATTATATGAAATATATTTAACTGTTTTTATATATTTATATAAATTATGTATATGTAAGTTACATCATATAAGTTGATTATATAAGATATAAATTTATGATAATTTAAATTAAATAAAACACAGTATTTTCCAAAAACCATTTGCAAAAAACATTAACGTACTTTTTATGCGTTTTTTTTTTATCTAGTTATATATTAATATGTTAGTATTTAAAATATTCCAATTTCAAATAGTTTATGGCGGAGAGTCATAATTCAGTCACGTGTTTTATATATTAACGTTCAAATAAATCAAACAGTGAAATTAAAGGGACAATTTTCAAACAACTGCGTAATTATAATACATATTTAACGTAAAAAATTATTTTTAGTATTTTTTATTTTTTGCGTCAATATTTAGAAATTGAAATATCGGGAAAACAACATTGGTCCACATTTTGTTGAAATAGATAATGGGTCAGAATAGGGGAAAACATTGTCAGTCCGTCAACAGGAACTGTTATGACATTTAAAGCTTTGTCTGCCTATGTGGCATGAAACTCTACTTATCGTTTTGTGAATTATTTGTCCGTATACTTCTCCTTTGACCTTTCAATTGCGTAAAAATTACTTTAAGAAAATAAAATCTATTCAGTTGTAAGTATATTATATATTGTAAACTGTGAAAAGTATAAATTCAAATTATTAATTTTTAAGTGAAAATCCGTTGTCATACTTTAACGTCTGAAAAAGGTCTGTGTTCATAAATTTATTTTAAAATTATTGCGGCGCTTTTTTTTAATTGTAAATGGTTTTAAGATTTATTTTTGAAATACTGCATGTGAAATCAAGGGATTTAATTTAATTTATACATAACAATTAATTTTAAAACAATTTTGAATAATTTAGAATTTAATTAAATTAAAAAAAAACTATTATTAAATTTACTTGAACAAATAAAATATCAATTGATTACTAAACAAATTTTTTAAAAAAAATTTAAAATTATATTTGCAACAAAATCGTATTTTTTTGCCGGAAAACTTCATAATATCTTAAAATAAACTTTTCCAATTACTATTCATATTCTCAGCTCATATACAATTAAAAACAGTTTTCATATTACATAAAACATTAAATAGAATTTCGTTTTCTTTAACAACAAAAAATCTCTAAAATCAAAATTTCTAATTTACTTACCAAGAATGTTCATGTTCTTTCCTACCAAAACCACACAAAAAAAAAGTCAATTTTCGAAAACAACTAACTTCACATCTTTTTAATATTTTCGCCTAATTATCTTCCACAAATGATCACCAAAAGGATGTTCTATTCACCAATCCAGACTGATTCGAACAAGCGCAACAGAACAGCAAGAGTGATCGAAAAACGGCGAACGAAAAGGTTTTCTATCGAACAAAGTAAAGGCGCGCGCGCGAAATGGAATGATCAAGAGACCGAAGCGACACCTACTGGAGAACCACTGCGGCGACAGGTAGTTGCTTTTACGCGCGAGAGTCAAAGCTATTTCTAGAATTTATATGCTCTCATATTCTGGTAGGGCATTTCTTTCGCATTTATATTTCAGGAAGGTAGGCGCGCGTTCGTGTGTCTTCAATTTGTTTAGTTAGTTCCCAAGGATTAGGTCGACTCATTCGGTTGCTTTTTGCGTTGTTTTCATTCCTGTTGCTTTTTTTTTTGGCGAACTGAGTTAATTTGTTTTTCCTGTTATAGCGTGAAAAAAGAGTTATAAAATGTGTTTTATGTGGTGTCGTCATGAGAAAGTAACGGAAAAAAGGAAAGTTTGTATAAAAAGTTGTTAAAGAAAAAACGGTTTGCTTATTTGCCATTTTATTTTTACCTATTTGAAAAGAAATTTTGGAGAAATGAAGTTAAACATACCGGTCATAAATACAAAAGAAACACTTTGAATAGGTTATGTGTCGATTTTTTTTGAATTTCACTGCGAGTTTGCTCAAACCGTTTTACTTCTTTTTAAAGCTTAGATAAAAGGTATACAAGCATTGCAAAATTTTAAATTTTAATAAAATTATTTTTTACTGCTTCATAATTTTGAAAATCAGGTGAGTCAATAGAAGTGTATTTTTTAAAAAAAATTATCAAAGTAAAAACAAAATCACATCGCTTTTGCAAAATCAAATGTTCAGGAATTTTTTTTTCTTTACATCAGCATGAATATAGTGCTCGTGAGTACTAGCAATTTTTAGCCATTTTAATTCACAAGTTTTATATAATATAACTTCACGGATGATATATTAAAAACTTAAAAGATAACATAACCAAATTCCCAGGATATTTTTAATTTTATTAAATAAATTGGATTATAAGAAATTGAGTTTTCTTTCAAGAACATGTTACAAAATTAATTTTTTTAGATAAAAACTCTAATATCAATTATAAGAACATTAAAAAATTGTGTTCTAATGGCGTTAAGTTAGAACATTTATAAACTTTCAAATTCTTCCTAGAAATTATCAGATCAGTAAACTATACATAAGTTTCCAGCAGTTTACCCAGCACGGAAATTGAGTGATAATTGTTAAATACCTTAAATGACAGACATTAATATAAATATTCTTAAACTCTATGACACTATTGATAAAAAGTTTTTTAAAAAAAATAGATAAACTTAAGTCAATTAAAATTCATTTAAGAATATAATAAATACACTACAACACTGAATTGTATTGTATTAATATTTCTAATATAAATTCTTCAATTCACTTACATCGACAATATCGGGTGATTGTTTCATATTAATTAAACAAACAACACGGCAACTAGCTTTTCCCATATAGTGCAGTTAATTGAATTCCTCGTATATTTCAATTTGTCGCTAAAACAATTGAATCGAAAATATGGGCACAATACAATTCATATATCACGATATTCTCAAACGGAATATATCCTTATGTATAATTAAATATATAGAGGTTTCACACAAATTGTTGAAAGATGACAATTGTTTGTTTGTTTAACTGCACATAATAAAAAATTCTTTTTACTTTACTTAAGCTACTTTATTGTTGTTTCAATACTTGCGTCGTTTAACTTTTTATTTGTTGCTACTAAAGCTAAAAGGCTTGTTTCAAAAATAAGCGAAGTATTTGAGCAAAAGTAATGTATTAAAATGCCAATACAGCTGTATTTTATAAAGTCAAACAAGGACAACCGTCCAATAATTTGTGACCATCCTGTATTTAGAGATGAATATACAGAATTTAAATACGTAATTGAATTGAAATATCTTTGTACAATGAGTTCTGGAATATCAAAGTTCATTTAATTGTATTTTGAGCTACACAATTTGATTGATTATTTGAATAAAATAAAATTATTTGCTTATTCTTTTGAACAACTAAACACCTACATTTGTACATTTTCTACAATTATTTAAAGTATTTATATGCAAGAATTGTTTATTATATGTACTTAAACAGCCAAAGAAAGAATTTTTGAAAACGGTACTTAAATATGAGTATTTGAACATACTCATTTTTCTTTGAGTAAAATTGAATCGGAAATGAGCGATGACGTACTCAACTTTAAGTAATCGTACTTACTCGAAAACGAGCAGTGTGATTTAATACTGCTAATCACAACTTTTGTTCAAGCCATCTTAACAAAGTGACTTGGTGAACTTAAAATAGTTGTTCAGAAGATGGTTTTCCATATTATTTGATATCAATTTCTTAAATGGAAACTGATTTATTACAACCAATTATCAACTTTTTTTACTTCCCGTTTGTTTGGCACACCTTTTTAACATTTCTTTTGTTTATTTCTTCTTCACGACGCCCTCCTAGTACAACGGATAAGGCACTGTACTGCGATGCCTGAGGATCTGGGTTAGATACTCGGTAAGTCTTGGTTGTAACTGCCGATATTTATTGAAAGCTATTTATGAAGGCAGCCTGTGAAGGCAAACACCTGATATTTTTATTCATTTTTACTTAATTTTGAGTGCATGTCTTTTTTAAAAATGAAACTTATGTATTCGGAGCTATGATAAGTAGTATCGAATATACTAAAAAACAAGTGCATTTTACTTATGCATCGCGCCACAATTTGTGACTATTCTGTATACTTATCAATATAACCCCACAATCAGTAGTTTTATAAATATATATGTCGATGAAAACAAAAACGTAATATGTCCATGAAAGCTTATAGCTTCAAGAGATAAAATGGCCCAACTGAAAAAAAATCAGCCGTTAGATGTCAATAGTCTCATTTCTGAGAGTGTCATTTGATTACGAACCCACTGGGTCGAAAAATTAATTGCAAGGAAAGATAAGCAGCTGTCGTGCTAATGCGAATCTTTCGGAGTTTGCTGCTGACACGGATACTAATCGGGTACGATACCTTTTAACTAATAGAATTAAGTAGTTATTTGGTTTCCTTATTTTTTTACTGAGGATATAGGATCAGTATTAATATATTTTTCCTATCCGAGAAGACATCACGTAATTTTCTACTTATAATAATATAAATTAACACAAAAAACTTCCTGATTTAATTCTTATGTAGATAATTTCCTGTGGAACGTCTAAGGTTTTAGTAGTAGAGCTTTAATAAATATCGGTTTATTCGAAAATAAAGCCCACCATATGTTTAATTTTGATAGCTAAATTATAAATGTAGAACCAATTTCTTTACATAATATTTCATTTGTACAATGTAAAAGAAGTACTTAAAAATGAGTACCTGAACATAGTCGTTTTTCAATTATATTACTTCCCATTCTTCTGGCACACCTTTTTAACGTTTATTCTGTTCAAAACTTCTTCACGTCGCCCTGGTAGTACAAAGGATAAGGCGCTAGACTGCGGTGCCTGAGGATTTGGGTTCGATTTCCGGTAAATCTTTGTTGTAATTATTGCTGTGAATTGAAGGGGATTTGTTGAAGGCAGCCGACTTAGGCAAGCAAATGCTCTTTTTATTCATTTTTAATCATTGTACTCATTTTTTCAGTACATTAAAATATTTTATTAGATTTTATTTTGTTAGTCATTAAAGATCTTAATGATTTATATTGATTATTTTATTTTTACTACCTGAAAAGTTCTTTTATGCAATACACTCATGTATAAAAGCAACCATAATAAAATAAATTGAACCACATTTAGTAACTAGATTTTATCTTATAAATATTATTTAGATTTGTCCGATATATCTATTTGTAATTTTTATATTGACTATATACTTTATTAAACGTATTCAAATTATATTTTCAAATACAACTGCAATTGCAGCTGGGTTTAATTGAAATACAAGATGTCCAGTTCAACCCTACTTGTATTAAAATAAATTTAATATAAAAAGTTCGGTTATTAGTTTTTAATGTAAAAAAACATAATTACGTTACCTTAGATATTGTTCTATTGATTTATTTTGAATACTTTTTCTATTTTATCCTAATAATTATGTGAATGAACGTCCAAAAATCAAATTATCTCAATCGTATTCTCTCATATTTTGTTTCAAGATTTCTATGCCATATGGAATACCGATGGAATTTATGCAAGCTGTAATATTGGATTAAATTCTTTTTCTAGACTTAAAATAATGCATTATTTATATGTGTTCTATTCCATTAAATCCTATGGGAATTCCGGTCTTTCTTATCAAATTTGAATTGTTGTAACGTACCTATTTTACCACAAACCTCTTAAGGGAGACCCGAGCCCCAAATCCTAATTTGTTTGTTAATGAATTCAGACATACCATTTTTTTTTATATTATTAGAACATCTTTTTCTAAACAATAATCAAAAACAAAAATATATTTTAAAAAATTATTTTTGTTATATTTTGTATTTTTTAAGCTTAAAAAGTATTTTTTTAAAAACACTACTCCTCTTTTAATTTTTAATGTTTTTAAATTTTTTTAATTGATTAAATAACTTCAAGGTACATATTATAAACGTATGTATAGACTTTTGCAGATTTGTGTTTTAATTGTCTTCAAAAATTTATTTTAATTTCAAAACCCAAAAAATATTCAATTTTTTAAGTTTAGTTATTTGTAAAAAAATAATTTATAACTTAATTTAAAAAAGCTATACATGCGTTTATAAAACAAATATTAGAGCTTCAAAAACTATTAACAGTTTAGTTTTAAGTTAATTATTAACAAAGCCTTAGCATTTTAAACGTGACCAAAATTTTAAAAAAATATTTTGAGTAAATGACGATTGTTGCAGACGAAAAGTATGTAGAGAGATGATAAATAGTATATAAACATCTAAACAAACATATGTTATGTTGTACACACCTTCTTAAATACGTTTAGCATCGTTTTACGAAGAAAAAAAAATTTAGCAATTTTTCCGGATTTTGGGGCTCGGGTCCCCCTTAAACTGAATATTATTAGGAATATCATTTTTGGTACCATTCTACAGTAATTACATTTTGTTTACTATAACTTTTACAATGTCAACTCCACATTATTTTAGGTAATCATATTGAAAGGTAGGGGGGAGTGAGAATCTCTGATGCAAAAGGGGGAGGAGTGCGTTAATTCTGTTTTATGCTAAATGGAAAAATACGATTTCTTTCCAATTCTAATGCTAAATACGTAACTTGTACTATAAGACTTATTTTTATTTTCTGCAGTTCCAGCTTATACAACATTACAAGTAATTTTGATTGAAATTTTTATATTTACTACCATAAAATTAATTGTTAAGTAATATTCTATGAGTGATATTTTGATTTATATCACTTAAAAATATGAAGAAAAAAACTTTATGTTGGTAAACTAACAACACATATAGGTTGTACCTTAAATAGTAGTTATTTTAAGTTCAAAGTTAGCAGGGTATATCTAATGAGCTAAATTATTGAAGTAATATATCAGGAGAACAGCGCGGTAGCTTAAAGGAAGGAGGAATGGAACGTGTTCTAAGATTGAATATTTTTTCTTTTAATTAAACTTCGAACATAGAAGTTGGCACTTCATTAATTAATATAAAATGTATTGATATCATGTACTTTTATCGTCTTTTATTAAATATTTTTAACTTTTCACAGAAAAATGGCTGTTGCCCAATTTTTAAAAATGGAATAATAATGAAATTGCCACCCACAAATGATTTTTGGTACTATTCGGAACCACTACTATTTATTCTTAAAGTTACAATTTAGATATTACAAATAATAAAATTTACCAATAATTAATAAAAAATGAGCTTTTTCAGTATTTTTTATTCCAATGCCCAATTTTTCCCCCAGATGTATGTGAAGTTGGACATTATTGAAAAAATTCTTAAATGCCGAATATAATGATAATATTTAGACTTTATTTGTACTTTTGTGTAAAATATTTAGATTAAGGTATTTTTTAAAACCTCCTATTTCTCCTCTACTTAAACCATAATATACAAAAAAAATTATCTAGAAGATTACAATTCATTTTTAAACTTTCGAAAGTTATAAATTATTAAAATTTTGAAATAAGCTTAGTAAAAATACGAAGTACTTTTTGTCTATAAAGTATTTCTTAAATAATTTGCTATATAGTAATTTTATAAAATAAATTATTTATGCATATCCTAAACAATGTTTCTATTAAAAGGATTTGACTGATTAAAATAGTTATTCATCAACAAAAAATATTTTCCCCAAACCATAATATACAAATAATTGAAAAAGCAACAGTTTTTAACTAAATCAAAAACTGTGAAAAATAAATATTATTTACTCTATGAGTTGGAGGTTTCAAAGTTAATAACGTTTTTGTCGTCTTCATTTAATTATGTCTTTTTATTCTTTTCAGTCTCAATGAATGTGTTTTTTCAAAATATTATTAAATCTAACTCGTCATAAATAAACGAGTTTCAGTAAATGCATTGCATTCTTTCAACTTCATCAATAGTTTATTTTATTCAATGATTAGATTTTCGTTTAAATTACTTTTCACTTCTTTTTAATACTTATTTCTTTTAGAATTAAGTTTGATTGCATTTATAATTCAAACACGCAAAAGTTTTTTTTAAAGGAGTCATAATTTTCTTCACTTAAATAATATTTTAGTTTTAAAAGACATCCATGAGATTGTGATAACTAAGGAGAGTGTATTCTAGAAGTCAACAATTCTATAGTATGATTGTCGTAAAGTTGGTCACGACGCCATCTGTCGCAAAGTTGTGGTTAGTACATTTTATTTTGCGTTGTGTTATTTTTTTGTTTAGTTTCATTATGAATAATGTTGGTGTGGAAGAAATACATAACATACACATAACTTTTAAGCGGTGCTTTATTAACAAATTAAGTTCATTATGGCAGTAGAAACTTAGGGATGGGGGGTTATGTGTAATATTAGGCTAAACTGACCCTTACGTGAACTGGTGAGGAGAGTTACCGTCTGCGGTGATTCATTGGTCTCCAGTGGCTCGTAGGAAACTGGCTTTAAGGGGCGTTGTCATTCGTTGTTAATGGAATCATGGATCTTCCGTCTTGGGGCATGGCATCGGGACTTTTCCGTCGTTGCTCATGGAATCGGAACTTTTCGGTCTCAGCATGACATCAGGACTTTTTCGTTGTAGGTCATGAAGTGGGGACTTTTCCTTCTTAGCATGGCATCGGGACTTTTCCGTCGTTGCTCATGGAATCGGAACTTTTCGGTCTCAGCATGACATCAGGACTTTTTCGTTGTAGGTCATGAAGTGGGGACTTTTCCTTCTTAGCATGGCATCGGGACTTTTCCGTCGTTGCTCATGGAGTCGGAACTTTTCGGTCTCAGCATGACATCAGGACTTTTTCGTTGTAGGTCATGAAGTGGGGACTTTTCCTTCTTAGCATGGCATCGGGACTTTTCCGTCGTTGCTCATGGAATCGGAACTTTTCGGTCTCAGCATGACATCAGGACTTTTTCGTTGTAGGTCATGAAGTGGGGACTTTTCCTTCTTAGCATGGCATCGGGACTTTTCCGTCGTTGCTCATGGAGTCGGAACTTTTCGGTCTCAGCATGACATCAGGACTTTTTCGTTGTAGGTCATGAAGTGGGGACTTTTCCTTCTTGGCATGGCATCGGGACTTTTCCGTCGTTGCTCATGGAGTCGGGAGTCGATGCAGTAAAATTCACTCGTCTTTCATGGTCAAAGGCAAAGTCGTAAGTGGGGTGAAAGTCTTGAATTTCCCACGGTGGTCTCTTGGGATGGGGGTTGAAATTCTGCATGAATTACCAAACCCACCACTTGGAATTAGCTCCGCCCTTCTGGATAACCCCTCCTAACCAATCCTGGTGTGGTCATAAAATAGCTCAGTGACGTAACTCTCCCCACATTGTAACACAGTAATAAAACCGGCGACAGTCAGTCTAACCAACTGACCAAATTGCACAAAGTACAGTATAGGTCAGATCCCTATATAAAAATTGCAACGTGTGACAGCACACTGTCACAATGATTGAATAAAGAAATTATTTGTAGAGGATTATAAAACTTAAAATACTTAAGATATCTTATCTGACCTATCTGGAATACAAAGGAGACTAAATATGTGGTTTAAAATAAAACAATGGTAATGATATTACAATTAGCATGCCCGTCCGATAATTATTGAATGAAGTCCCCCCCCCCCTTCCTTCTCCTCCTCCACCAACACATACACCACACATCCATTCGGATGAAAGATATTAGCAGATGTTTTATGGCCAAATATCAGAAAAGTTTAATCGCCTGTTCATAGATGATGATGATAATAATAAATAAAACAGTTGATATTTAAGAGATAAAAGTACGATTCATCAGTGGTCCATGAAATTATCTTTCTTCTGATACCTCATGTGTTAAGATCCATTGCGTCAAAGGGGAATAAAAGGGATCTTTACTATAGAAATAATATATTAAATTGGAATCTTACATCCATCTCCCAGGTATGCCACAATTGAAGTTCTCTTGGAAGACCAATATTCTTCAAATTAATTCAAGGTCAGAGGTGCACATATATGTGTGCCATTAACCATAAATTTTGATAAGGCACTCGTGTAGGGTATGTAGTTTAAAGAGAAGATAGATTACATGTTTCAATGACAAAAAAAAATATGTCTAACCCAAAATCAGTCATTTGGATCATCTCAACTTTAATATATTTGGCCTACTTTCAATGTAAATGCTTTCCTTTTTTTCATTCTTTATTTGAAAGTGTATTATGATTCTAAATTATTTATTTAATTTTTTTTTTGTATATTACTCTACGAGTCGTTTTTTTCCCTAAATAGTACATAGAAAACACTATTAAATGTAATATAACAAAGTCACTTTGTTTAGAAATAGCAACCGCGCCAATTTAAATCAATTCGTCAATTTCCTAGGTTTTACTATCCGACATTATTTTTATGACGTTACATGTAATGTTATTTTAAACTTTTCATTAAATTTATAACAAATATCATAAATATTCTAAATAAAGAAGTATCGAACAAATGTTTTTATATCAGAAATATGGAATGTTTATCTATACGACTTTAATTACAGAACATCTCATTTCTAATGATATAACCCTTTATACACTCTTAAGTCTTTTGTGCAACAGGCGTCCCCTAATCTTTCAAACAGACAGGAAGAGGTGTTAGTCGGAAACGTGGGTTTAATTCCAGTAGAATTAGAAATCTTATCAGGGGAACGAACATTTACGCAACCAGAAATGAGACAAAGGATTCACCCTGGGATAGAGTAAAGAAATAATGAGTATTTGTCGGTAATTACCTGTCGTTCTGTTGACGGAAACTTTAAGCTTAATGTATATATCATTATTTGATATTTTTCTGTAATGTTATCTCATAAAAGTTATTTCTAACAAAATGACGTTAATCTCGGATATGGTATCTTTAAAGTGCTGTTATATAGGTTATTTTTATATAATTAAATGTAATACGTAAATATAGTGTGGTAATTTTATGAGAAACTATTCAAATATCTTTGGTTCTTAGAGAAACGACGAGAAAATATAAAAGTGTATTATTTTTTTTTAATTACGTAGGCTTTGTGTCAGGGCCCAGGATTTAAAATGTCTAACGTCAAACTCAACAGTGCATTCGGATGCAAATGCATTACGTCAAATTGTAACGAAATTTTTCTTAAGTAAATTCTACATATTCATATGGTCTTTTCCTTTGTTTGTCTAGTAAACCCTATTTGCATACAACATTTCGTGATTCTTGGAGAATTGCAAGTGATTAAAACTAATATGCAGTAAAAAAAAATTGCCACCGGGTTCTTAACGTTCAATGTGCAAAATTCTAGATTATAAAAATTTTACTTTGTTTGCACGATAAACCAAATGAGTATGCGGAGCTTCACAATTTCAGGACAATCGGAAGTGTCCTAAACGAATTTTCCGTAAAAAAATAGCAACGGATTTTAAAAGATTTCAGGTGCTAAATTCTAGGGTTTAAATTATTTTCTTCGGTTGTATGGTACACTATATCATTAAGCAAAATTTCTTTTTTCTAGGACAATTGGATGTTCAAAACTAATGTCACATCTGATGTCGAGAATAAATATTTTTCCAAGTCCGAAAAATGTTCGATCCAAATAAAATTAGATTTTTTCATATTTAATGTATAAAAACCCCTCTGCCTAATTTTATCTTCTTGAGTATATACGAAGTAGGTGAATAAGCGTTATATTTTTCGTAACCCTTTTCTTCTCTCTTCTTTAATTTTTTGTAGACATGCCACGTGGCGATCTGATTTTAATGACGTCTCTCGTCAATACACCTAATTTTATGTTTAAAGTGAAGAAACCGTTATCTGAAAAACAATGGAATGTTCTTTTTCATCGTACACAACATAATTAAATACATTAAAGCATATGATGCATTAGAACTGCAAGTCGAAAACTATGCCACTCCCAGTATTAACAGATCTAAGTGGAGTGTGTATCGCGTCAACGGCATAACAGTTATAGTGCGAGGTTCATGTAGAATGGAATAAACATGGACCATTATCTGGTTTTATCGATTGTCATTTGAAAACGCGCAAGTCACAGGTGTCTATAGGATTGGGCACAGCATTTCCGAGGGCTCAGAATTGAATATTCGTACATTTTCATTGACAACTGTGGCAATATAGTTAATAATTATAAAAATTGCAGCAAAACAATATGAAGCACGCGGAAACCGTAGCTAGGCATACCAGATTCAAGCTCGAGTCCATCTGTTCTTCAGAAGCACATTATTAACACACTGACACTAACATGATTTTTGCAATTCTAAAGTTGTTTTCACTGCTTGTAAATTAAATACTATTTCCTGGTCATGCTATTTTATATTATTTAATTTTTAAACATTAATTGTATATATATAACCTGTAAGTTGTACCGCAAATCTTTAAATTAAAAACAAATATTGCAAAATGGAGTATATTTATTTAATTTCAAAATTGGGTACATTGATAGAAAACTAGAGATAGAGGACGTATATATACGGCCTTGAGCGTTAGAAGGTTAATTTTTTTTTAAAAAGTTACCTATTTCTTCAAACAACATCTTAAGTTAAAGTGAATGCTACAAAAAACATCAATAAATGCATCTATCTTACAGAATATTTTTTAAGCTAAGGGACACGGTATCAATGTTGGCACCAATGCGTACAGCAATGCCCCTAGCAATGTCCAGCAATATTGTGTTCGGACGTCAATGGAGTTACCCCGTATGCTTTGGTCAGACGTCTCATTTTTATCTGTTTTGGGATACATGGATGTATTTGTGCGTGAAAGAGACAGCAGAAAACTATCTATCCCTATTGTCACCATGACTTTGTTCAAGCTAATGACAGTTCTGTCATTGCATGGTAGATGTTCTGTCTCACCAAATTAGGTATCCTAGTGCTGAGTATAAACATTTCTGACAGAACAGAAGCATACACAGTACTCATTTAAAGAGCATTTGATTCCCCTTTGTCAATGTATATTACCAGAGCGGTAAAAGCGTGTTGGAACTTTATTTATTGTGCACGAACCACCCAAACTTTTGGCTTTCGAAACTTTTAGGGTGACCAATTCAGTGTACTCTTGTTCATTATTTACAGTTTATTCGATTTTCACTTTGAGAGTATTTGTAGTTTAATAAAAATATTTTAATAAATTAATAGAATCATTATCAGTGTTAATCTAAGTAGTCTCATTACCTATCGTAAACAATTAAAATATTTTTACTACGAGACTAAATCAATCACCAATGTCGTATTATTGATTCGTTTTCAAATGAAAATCCCCATATTTCTTGCATATGCATTATATTTAAAATTTATTCAATATTTACTTCAAAATTAGAAGTAAACTTTATTTAATAAATTAGTAATATTTCAATAAAAATGTGTACGTTTTCTGAAATAAACAAATGGTATAAGTATATATAATTAACATTTAATTGAGTTAAAATTAATGAAAGATTTTTATTTAAAATTAAAATTTACTGTAAGTTAATTTTATTGATAGGATTGATAATATATTAAGATATTACTTATATTTTATTTGAGACATAACTTTTTGATGATGATAACATAAAATATTTATTGCTCAATATCATCCGTGCAAGTTCTAAATCAAAAACTAGTAGCGTTTGGCAAATAGATTATACGACAGATCTGCAATTAATTTCCGTCATCATACATTGAGAGCTGGGAACTCAATGAATGATGTTTGGGCTATAAGTGCTACTACACTCCATTAAATTAATATATGTGGATAGCCATCTTATATATCAAATATTGGTATTAATGGCTTCTTCTTATAGACATTTATGAGAAAACTATACTGAATGGAATAACTTCCTTTTCTTTTAATGATCATTTTTATTTGACATCCATTAGTTGCAATTGTTAAATGTCTGAATTATTTGTTATTCTCCGAAGAAAGTAAGCACTTTATGGAAAATATTTAGAAAGCTATTTTCTAGTTTCGCACTGTTAAGAATAGGTACTCAAACATACATAAAATGTACTAATTTTTGAGTGCATTCGTTATTTTTTATAGTTCCAAATACATTAGTTTCATTTTTGAAAAAGACATTTACTCAACAATTAGTAAAATGAATAAAAATAGCAGTTTCTTTCCTACATAGACTGTGTTCATAAACCACTTTCAATTCTAGAATTGAAAGTTTTTGTTTTAAGCTATAAAATTCTGATATATAGATTATACTTAGGTACCTGTTTAAGACTTCTACTAAGACTAATATTTTCTAGCTTTCTTTTTCTTCATTAATTTGTAAGCATATTTTTTGTCAAAGAAGTACCAGTGTAAGCTAACAATAAATAAAGTGTGTTTTTGTTATGATATGAGACAGAACTTTTTCCTTAAAATGAATGAATTACACTTCTCCTAGTATGTTTTATAATTTTTAAAAATAAGAGTATTTGATCCGAGACAAAAAGTAAACCTTATTAATGGTCTACTTTAGCCCAAAATAAAAATATAAATATTTCACAAAAGTATCATAAAAAGTTAATTTATTTGTGGTGATGCAATTTTTGTCATCACTGTAGCCCACGGATACCTATATTCATCTAGTTTGGCGATATATATCCTAGTTTGTATGGCAAAACCACCAACAAACCAAGTTAATAGTCATTTTCAACAATAAGCTAGACTTCAGGGAGTCATAGTGTGCAGTAAAATTAAGTTATGTGGTCCTTTCGTCCACCGAACTCCAAACACGTTACGAGGACATGAGACAAATCACAGGCAAGTAGACATAAATGGCTTGTCCGAAAGTGACCAATAGAACAGAGTCCAGTGACGCAAAGGGGAGCTTCACCCCCCCCCCAGCGTCCAGATAGACTTTCAGGGGCTTAACATAAAAAATGAGACCCTCTGGTTCCAACCTCACGCTGCTCTGACGGAAAGATCGGAGTGTGAAATATTTGTCTGAGATTTTATGACAACTTATTTTTTATTGTAATTAGAACCACTTACCTTCTATTAGCCACCTCTTCATGTCACAGCAGATTGGTGCATCTATTCTAACCGTATTTCTACGTGCAATAAATCATGTTAAATTAATTAATGTATGGTCTAAGTATTCCTAGATTGATTATGATAGATGTATTCAGCATATTATGCTAAGGACCTAATAAGAAAAGTTAACATTCCGGGTGAAGTACTAATGAATTACACTATACTATTTAATAGCAAAAGTGTTAATGGCGATTAAAACAATTAATTACTATCTCGTATATTAATATTAAAAGCTTTAACTACGATTCATTAAATTATTATATTACAGTCGTTTAGAGAAAGTTTTGAACTATCTTCAAATCAGCTTAAAAGCTCAGTTTTTATTTTATTGTTTTTTAGCACATTCTTAAACACATTTGTTTTATAAAAGTGAGATAGAATACACCTGTTTACAATTCTATGTTCGTTAGATCAAAACCAAAATTGTATTATGAGCTATTTAATTGATAAACGTTAATTTTAAAAAAAATACGGACGAAAACAATCACTTTTATATAATTTAATTTAATTTTAAAAATATTATGTTTGTTTCATTACAATTAGCATTTTTAATGAACATATCGTAAAGTAAAAAAATTAGGAAATAACTTACAATATATATTTAGCTGTAATTTTTGTAACAATATACATATTTAAGCTATAAGTTTCGAAAACTATCTAATAATGTTATTGCTAAAATTGTCATTAAACTCAATATTTAATTTAAATTATAAAAACACCAAATACTTTCATAAAAGTATTACTTTACAATACGTATTTGAAACTTTTTAAATGCTACTTAAAAGCCAAAATTTTTCACTTTATTATTCAAACACTTTTATTAAATGCATTTTAGGGAATCTTTATCGAACAATAAGTACATATGAAAAAAAGCACTTTTAATAAATGCTTTAAACCAAATATAATAAAATTATTTTTTCTGATCGTTTACATCCTAGTCCATGATTATTAAATACAACAGTTTGAACACAAAAACACTTAAAGCATTTTAGCTATATCAATTTTATATTCAATTTCCGAGTTCTTTTTCTATATAATTGCTGAAGTGTTTCGTAAATACAGGAGAGATATTTTGAAATATTCGAATTTTATCCACTTTTTTCCATCCATGTTTATCCATTCATAGTTTATCTCCATTTTATTTGATAGTAACTCATCATGAATCGGAAATTATTTTTGTTTCAGTTTTTATGTTTGAAATTATCTTTGAAAGAAATATGATAGTTAAAGAATACAAATATAAATAACAGTTTATTGTTCGTAAAGGTTTTACGTCAATAAACAAATCAATTGCTTACGAAAGGATTGGATAATATTTTATTATTATATTTATTAACGTACTTTTTATATATTCTATTAAATCAAACGATTAAAAAAATTCAGTTTGCTTAGTTTAATGTATGTGAAAAATAATGTTTAAATTTTGTAAAACAATTTCTTTTAATTTTTGGGAAGAATATTTTTATGGATTTTAAATGTACGTGTTAAATACATAATGTACCGAAAACTGTTTATTTAGAACAACGCAATATAGAACAAATGTATTCACGTCAGTAAAATTTCTGTATTTTAAAATATATTGTTTTCTGAAAGTCTGTTAAAACTTTGGAACTTACATTTTAAACTAGATTTCAAATTTAGATGAAACACATAACGAGTTAAAACGCGTTATATAAATAACAAATCGATTAGTATTATTTAAATATATTATGATAATTTAATCAACGATATTATTATTAAATGAATTCCAAACATTAACCTTCTGAATGGCAAAGAAAATATCAAAATTATAACTTAGTTTTACATTACAAGATTTTAATTTTTTCCCCTACACTATGTAGAGTAAAACTAGAAATGTAGAGTATCAATTAATTGCTTTTATTATTTATGTATCTGTAAAACATCACAAGTACTGGGAGTACTTAAAATTTAATTTTGAAACACCTAAATCCCTTTCCTTTATTAGTTTAAAGGAATATAAATTCATAAAAATACTCTATGTGGATGACTCTTTTCAAATCTAAAACTTTGATGTATTTTTTTAAAAGCTATGTCTATTAATATAAAGTGAAATTAAAAACTATATAAAATACATATCTTAAAAATGTAAACTGTTTTACAATATCATTATTTTCCACAATCATAGAATACTTTTAATAAACTTTGTAAGGATTCTTCATACACAAATCTGCATTTATCTCAAATTTAATCAAACTCTTTGTAGAACATTCCTGGTTTTTCATTATATTCCCCTTTTAATTAAGTTTTATTATGGGAAACTACTCATTATTCAATATCTTGGTTAAAGGAAAGGTGAATAAAATCCATATTATTGGCATTAAATATTTATAATGCTTTATTTATATTTTCTAATTATTTTCTAAAGATACTTTTCAAAGAATTATAGAAAGAAAAAAAGTTAATGATTATCGGCAAAGCGTCGTGAAATGTGCATTCTTACTCTTTCGTTTTGTTCCTTTGTGAATATTTGAATAAAAATTCAAATGTAATGGGTTTATATTTAGCTAGAAAATAATGAAAGAAGATGAGACATTCAGTTGGTTTGGTTTGTTTAATTTACGTCGCATTAGAGCTGCGCATTGAGCTATTGATGACGGTTCAAAGAATATCCCGGAAAGACCCGGGAACGATGTCTCGTATTTTTGAACCATGGTTAGATGACGTGGACAACAGCTGAGCTGGCACCCGTCGAAACCTCAATAGGCGTCAAGATATTGGACTCAGATTAGATTTATCGTGCACCATTCTAGTATTTTAGTAGCGGAGCTGGCAACTCTCCGTTCGCAAGGGCACTACTTTTTTTACTTTTCTTTGTCAAATCCACCGCACGGGCTCGAACTAGCAATCATCTGATTACCAGCTGAACGCATTTATCCAATAGGCAACCGGAGGCCCATAAGACGTTCAGATAAAATTAGCAATAAATAAATACATTATTATGCTCTTGTTGGTTTTTTGCAATTACGACGAATTATATATACCCATTGGGATGTTTCTTGACGGTTCAGGACCTATCCCTAAACAATTCACCTGAAAACACTGCCTCGTAACTTTACAACCATGGTTAGAGATTGCAAGAAAAATACCTGAGTTGGCACCCCACGCTCCTATGGGACCTTTATGTTCCGAAAGATTCAACGTATAACACTCCACTATACACAGTGATGAGTTTTGCAGACGTTGATATACTGGAAATCTTACTACACGAGCTCATTGCTTTGTTAGAGACGACATTCGAACCCACAACCACACAGTATGAATCACAGACTCTATCACTGGGCCACTCACTATATGAATATATTCATATATTTATCAAATATATTCATATATTTATCAATATATTCGTATATTTACCAAACATACTCATATATTTAAAAAATATATTCATATATTTATCAAATATATTTATATATTAATCAAATATATTCATATATTTATCAAATATATTCATATATTTATCAAGTATATTCATATATTTGTCAAATATATTCATATATTTATCAAATATATTCATATATTTGTCAAATATGTTCATATATTTATCAAATGTATTCATATATTTATCAAATATATTCATATATTTATCAAATATATTCATATATTTATCAAATATATTCATATATTTATCAAATATATTCATATATTTATCAAATATATTCATATATTTATCAAATATATTCATATATTTATCAAACATATTCATATATTTATCAAATATATTCATATATTTATCAAATATATTCATATATTTATCAAATATATTCATATATTTATCAAATATATTCATATATTTATCAAATATATTCATATATTTATCAAATATATTCATATATTTATATTTTAAAAATGTTTGCCAATTTAATAGTTGTCATTTATAATTATTTAAATATTATTTAAACAATTTTTAATTCAAAATATATTTCTTTACTTTTCGTTAGAGTGGGTTAAAAAAAAGTCATTTTTTTCGAACTATTATAGTGCGTAAAAGTTGCCTTCTATAAAAAGAAGAAACATTACGGGAAAAATAAAAAACTTGACTGTCATGTGCCGTTTGCTAAAAGTTTGTAGAAATTGTTGAAAATTGTACATTTTCTTATTTTTTTGATATTTTTTAAAATTATACGATCGACTCAATATAGTTTTTTATGCTTTTTTTTATCGTTCAATAAGTTAAATAAATTAAAACATTGTTATTTCATTGTTTTCCGGAAAACGGGTTTCGAAAACGGGAATTAACAAAACTTTTGCTAGTTTCATTGTGCTAATCGTATTTTAGATAATAAACTTTTAACATTTCTGTGCCGTAAAAAGTATTGCCTATTCAAATAATTATAACGTCAGTCGTGCATAATGGTTGGTGGTTACTTACAACTACCAACTATTTTCCGCCGTCAGTCAGGCAATGACTGTGGTGCTGTATTGTTTATAGTGCGTGCTTTTACTATTGTTGTATTAGTTTATGCATAGTTTATTGATATGTTTTTTCATCACACGTTATTCAACATTATAATTATTTGTAATTGCATATTGTTTAAATGGTACAAAAACATTGTAAGACTGTTATATGTAATGTGATTATCACATTGACACTTGCAAATATCTTGTAAATTCCCTTTTGTCGAACATATTGCGCGACCGAAAAACATTGAATTATAGTTGATTTTTTTTAATTTAACTATTTTTAAAATAAGCATAATAAACCATAACGTGTCGATCGTAGAATTTTAAATAATATATATATTTTTAAAATGTACAATTTTCATTTATGTGTATAAACTTTTTGTACAATGCGCTAACGAAAGATGTCAATCTATTTTAATTTTTTTTTGCGTTGCTTTTCTTCTTATTAAATTAAACAACTTTTCCTACAAGACAGCAGTTCTATAAAAAATATAAATTTTTTCCCGTCCAGATAGAGGAAAATTTTCATAAGTTCAAATAGAAATTCGCAAGTTTTAAAATAAAAATAATTATTTTACTCCATATTTTGTAAAGCTTTATGCAACAATTTTACTAATATTCACCTTATCTATAGACTCTATCCTTAGGCTTAATATAAATAAAGTACTCTTTTATATTCCCTATCTTCCTCTACAATTTTTTAATGAGAGCTTATTAAGAAATAATTTATAGTACCTGATTTAATACTCAAAAAATTGGCATTTTATACATTTCTAAATTCTAATCTTAAAATGTCACTTTAAAACGTCCTCCTTAATTTTCTTTAGATTTCAAATATTCAATCCCATTCCGCATATCCCAAATTTGTGTTCAGGACTCCCACGCAACTGGCAAAGACGCGCACAGTCGTAGAATCTCAGAAATTTAAGCCCCGTCGTAGGAAACTCATTAGACAATGCGGAGATGCGATGAAGACCTTTGTTTCGAGCAACAGGTCCAAAGGTAAATCCTTCGGGAGCGAAGGGAGCGGCGGAGATCAATTGCAACTGAAGCGGAGCGATTCCCGTAGGAAAACAAACAGGTGGGGACACTAGACAAGGGATTTTGGATGAGCGTCTTCAGGAAAAGGCCGTGTGTACCGATAAAAGTTTTCTCCTCGGTGGGTTGATTTAATAACATGTAATGGTGCGTGACCTTTACAAGGAACGTGATGAATTGGTGTTTTTAAGTTAAACCTGTTTAATAATTTTATAATTAATTAGAAAATGTACTTTTTTTGTAAGGGGTAATTAAAACGAACTACCATGGAAATGAATAGTTAATGTCTTAATTTAATAAAAAAAATATTTTAAAAAAATGAAAAGCTGTTTTAAAAATTTAATTTTTCCTGGGAATTTTCTGCGATTTCATGAAAAATGTATAGAACAGGACAACTGTGGTAATAAACTCTATGTTTTGAAAACTGTTAAAATAAGGTCATATAATTATTTATGAAGAAACGTAAAAAGTGTGTTCTAAAATGAAAATGGGAAATAAGAGAAATTAGTGTAATAATTAAATTATTTTTAATATGTCGGCAATATAAAAAGGAAAAAATTTCTAAATTATTTTTTGAAGCTTATCAATTTTCCTGAAGATCAGTTCAACAAATACTGAGAATATCTCAAAGAAAATTTGAATTTAAAGAAAATTTGAATTTAAAGAAAATTTGAATTTAAAGAAAATTTGAATTTAAAGAAAATTTGAATTTAAAGAAAATTTGAATTTTAAAAAAATTTGAATTTTAAGAAAATTTGAATTTTAAGAAAATTTGAATTTTAAGAAAATTTGAATTTAAAAAAAAATTTGAATTTAAAAAAAAAATTAAATTTTAAGAAAATTTAAATTTTCAACAAAATTTTAATTTTAAAAACATTTAAATTTTATTAAAATTTAAATTTAAAGAAAATTTAAATTTAAAAAAAATTTTAATTTAAAGAAAATTTAAATTTTAAAAAAATTTAAATTTTAAGAAAATTTAAATTTTAAGAAAATTTAAATTTTAAGGAAATTTGGATTTTAAGAAAATTTGAATTTTAAGAAAATTTGAATTTTAAGAAAATTTGAATTTTAAGAAAATTTGAATTTTAAGAAAATTTGAATTTTAAGAAAATTTGAATTTAAAAAAAATTTGAATTTTAAGAAAATTTGAATTTTAAGAAAATTTGAATTTTAAGAAAATTTTAAGAAAATTTGAATTTTAAGAAAATTTGAATTTCAAGAAAATTTGAATTTTAAGAAAATTTAAATTTTAAGAAAATTTAAATTTTAAGGAAATTTGGATTTTAAGAAAATTTGAATTTTAAGAAAATTTGAATTTTAAGAAAATTTGAATTTTAAGAAAATTTGAATTTTAAGAAAATTTGAATTTTAAGAAAATTTTAATTTTAAGAAAATTTGAATTTAAAAAAAATTTGAATTTTAAGAAAATTTGAATTTTAAGAAAATTTGAATTTTAAGAAAATTTGAATTTAAAGAAAATTTGAATTTCAAGAAAATTTGAATTTTAAGAAAATTTGAATTTTAAGAAAATTTGAATTTTCTTAAAATTTGAATTTTAAGAAAATTTGAATTTTAAGAAAATTTGAATTTAAAGAAAATTAGAAATATACATAGAAACAAATTTTACAGACAGTTGACAGTTCAAACTTATTTTCAAATAAAAATCAACTATAAAATCTTTTTACTACTGAAAACTCCATGTGAATGTTGTTATTAAACATACTCCCCTTTAATTTTATTTAGTACCGACGAAAAGTTATTTAAGTTTTCTTCATTAAAAATTCAAGTTTAATTTTCCAAGTTAATTTCAGTGCAATGTATAATCACTCACAAATCCAAGAGACATCTATAATTTTTCTTTAATTTTCAGAAAAGTTAATTCAAGGTTTGCGTTACACCTGAATTTCCCTAAGTTATTCAGTGCTAAATGTCAAATATTAAATTTTAATACACACATCATACTACTTAGCAATACAAATAATAATTTAGATTAGATGAATAATATACAGTCAGAAATTACAACAATAAAGTTAAACAGCATAATCTTCTTTGCTGGTTTCATAGTCAAAAGATTGAACTACTTTGAAAGACATTGTAGTTATTGGAATACATTTAAAATAAACTGTTGGAGCATTTCGAGTATTATTTTAAGTAAAAAATTATGCCATTACACTAATTTATAGAGGTCGCATAAGTAAGGAACAGTTTCAAGCATGATTCAGACATCTTGAAAAGAACATTTATTTTATTAAAGTCATCATAAGTTTTAAGACGCAACTACAATTCTGGCGTTGCATAGTTCCTTTGAAATATCCAAATATACTTGTAGAAACTAGTATGAAAAATGAACTATCAAAATGTTGTTGTTTAAATTAACTACAAAAACAATGTTATTTCAGAAACTGTGAAGCTAAGCTATTTTAAAAAGGAAATCAAACCAACATTAAATATTCGAATATTATAAATAGTTTAATTATTCGGTGACTCACGTTGTTTTCAAATGTTCATACTTTATTTAAATGACTTTTTTCATTTAAATTACTAACTACTCATTACTAACTATTCATTGCTAACTACTCATTTCAATTAATACTTTTATGTGACTAGGAGATAGTTCAAATTTTCATTAGCACTGAACGATAAATATTTGTTAAAAAATACAATAATAGTTCACTTTATTAATTAAGTAATTTCATAGCACAACATATTCAAAAGTTTATAATAAGTGAAATTATATGTTATTAAGCCTACATACTTTGATGCTATTTCATTTTCAAATCGTTATATTTTTTTCAAAATATGACGATCAGAATTTGTTTCGCAATGTTCCAATTATGTTGAATTCTATGTTATGCATTTAACGTTATGCATTCTATGTTATGCATTAAATATTTCTCTAGTTTACCAAGTAAAAGGTCGAATGCAAATAAAGAAACACATTCAATAATGGGATATTGGAATAAATATCATAAATATTTTTGGTGGGTAGTGAAACAAACATCGAAAATTGGATTCGTTTAAATATAAAAGCTTTTTCTCATCAAAATCCAATAAGTATTGTTACGCTTCTATGAATTCTCAATTATTGTACTTCGTTCTTTAAATGCATAAAAGGCATGGTTTTAAATGGATAAGTAACGAAACTGGATAAAGTAAAGCAAAGAGCGGTCTCTTTGTATTTATTTAAAAACAAAGCAATTTTTGTTTACGTATCAATGGGACCAATAAATAAGACTTCAATAATAGTTGTTCGTGATTTTAGACATGAGTTAATATAAACTAAAACAAGTAATTTGATACAAATGCACAATTGGTTTGAAAATAATCCATGGTATAACTTATTAATTATATTTAGGAAGCAAATAGAAACTAATACTTTAAGCAGTTACCATATATTTATCTCCTTTCAGTTTCTTAATATAATATAATAATTAAATTTTTATTATATTAAAAATATTTTAAAGTAATGAAATTACTTTATCAGATGTAATAATAAACACATTCATTTCATCATTATTTTATAAATTCATTTATAGAAGCAATGAAAATCATTACTTATAATTACTTTTTAATAATATATTTTAATCAGTTTTGAGTGAACAAAGACAAACAAATATTCCCCTAGTAGTTACTACAGTTTTTTTCTTCTTAAAAGATTATTGATTGTATGACTTTGTATATTTAAATAATTAAACCCTATCATTCTTTCTTTTATTGCTTATTAAATAATTTACTCGAATAAATATAATTTCAACGGAATCTAAACTCTTTAGTAAAATGTTCAAAAAAGAAAATTTTAATTAATAATAAAAATTAATTTTCAAATGACATATTCAATAATTAAAAAAACATTTCTGGCAACGTCAATTAAAACGACTTTTAATTGCCTTATTATTAGTTTATAATTGTTATTATCATCATTAATAATTTTAAGTTTATTTCGAAAATATGATTAATCTGTAAATAATATTTTTGTGAATTGAATATCTTTTAAGAAGACAATTTATATACTATATTAAATCTTACGATAATCCAAAAAACTTAGAAAGTGTTGATATTTTCACACGTATAACGTGATAATCTTGAATCTTTTAATTAGTAAGCAACAATAATGATATATCTAAATTAAACACATTAAGTAATTATCTACAATACTAAAAGATAGAGCCTGTCTGTCTTTGGCACGCGAAACACCCGTTTCCCCTGCAAGGAAATGTCTGAAATTTTAAACATAAGAACTATTCAACATCTAACTGTGCATCTGAGAGTAAAATGTGAGTGTCTTTTTTTTTAATTAATATTTATAGTTTCCATTCAATAGAAATCGTACGACCGTACTGAGGGAGAACTGCGCATGAGTTATGGATGTATTTAGGAAAGGAACGAACTCAAAGGGAAAATAGCCAAGCTTCTGCAGTTTAGTGGTAGAGTGTTGCAACTCGGATTAATAGTGAAGGGTTTAAAACCCGAACTTCGAGCATGATTGGACTGTAGTAGAGCGAATATGACGTCATCATCGTGAGGAAAACATCTCAGACCTGATGGCACCACACACACCATTTCATTTATGAATGAAAAAGCGTTCGCGATTGACTTGTGATTTGGAAATAATAGTATATGTGTTACTTCATGAAGTACAGGATATTTTTATAAATGAACTAGAAAAAATGTATGAATGGATGACGTAGTAAACCACGTGTCTGAGGCCATACATTTTGGCCTCGTTTTGATGTTAGCAATATTATAACCTTATGATTTCTCTACTATGAGGGATCCATGCTCGAAGAACCCGACGGGTTTTTAATAATGTAATGGTTTTTGTTAATGTATATGTCTTAACGGAATCCCAACAACTCGATGTACCATACAGATAGTTTTATATAAAATAGAATTTCATTTTTTGACTTAAAAAATATAATTATTGAATAAATGTCTTTTTCAGACAAATTATTTAATAATTCAGTTACAATCTAAATATTACTTTTTCAAAATATCCAATGAGTGAACTTTTTCATCAATGAACAACACGAAGTTAAAACAACAGAAATGTAGAATGATAGAAATTAATTATGCATACTTTTTAATTAGTTGTTGTAAAATGTTCTGTATTTTTAATATTCAATTAGGAAAGTTCGATGGTTCCAAGTTGTTATGTAATTAACTTATATTGACAAATATTTATTCAGCATTAGGAATTCAACGACTGTTTGAGAGTGTTGAGTTACATTGCATATTTAATATAAATACAAAAGTGGAAATTACTTGAAGAAAATTACATTTGCAGTGTTCTTCGTGTAATCTTAGTATATTTATGTATAAAAAACATTTATGCATAAACAAAACCGGATTTCAGAATTTTGTATTAAAAGCAATTTTCAAGTCCATGTTGTACATGCAAATTTAATTAAGTGTTTCTAAAGATATTATGCTTTTATAAACATATTATTTCGACAATTATTTTTAAAATATGTTATATTAATTAACTATACAAAATAAACCATTTTCTTTCAAGAGGGGTTAATTAAAAATAGTAACTTGCTGGTAAACGTAAATTTCATTCCATTAAATAAAATAGAATAAAGTCTAACAAACATTTGTTTAATTATAATTTTATTTTTACTTATAAAGTAGTATAAATATATACTAATTATAAGAATAAAAATAGTTAGTTATATTGTCAATAATATTAATTAATAATAATAGTTAGTAGTTAGCAAGTTTTATTGAATTCAAATTGTGTGTTTGTAAGAGGAAACTTGAAAGTGTTCCTTCCGTCATCAGGAATAGGTTCTTCCAGATGGTTCATCTGAATTCTCATTTAAAAAATTTTTTTTTTGTAAAACTGAGGTCACCAAGACTTAAAGCTGAATATATTCTCGCTGGTTATCTTGTGGACGAACAAATATCCAGTTTTACTGGATTTAAGAATCCTCTCTGCGTACTGGTTTGGCGTGAACTTACAACGCATTTTATGGACCCAAAAAAACGATTGCAGGGTAAAAAATAAAATCCCCTTTTCTGGGAATTAATGAGTCACGGTCTCAAACATTCCCCCTACCATTAAGCTTCATTAAAACCTATAAGTCCATCAAAAAGGTTCGAAAATTTAAACAACTCAAAGAAGATTTATTGCAGAAACACATTATGAGATTTTAATTGTCGTGTTTCTGCACTTAACGCAATATTCACTGTGGGAAAAAACTCATAAAACGAAATGAAATTTGGTTAGATTGCGGATAAAAATATGTGCTTACTATATAAGATTCTAATTCCGTAAAAAACGCAAATTTCAAAATTGTCTGTTGACGCGTTTCTGAAATAAAATGTTTTGGGTACGTTCCGTCCCTAAAGCATAAAACTTACTATAACTAGTTGCATTTATTATACATTGAGTGCAAAAGTGACAATTTCAGAATAGTAAAAATTATTATTAAATTATTTTATTCATCACTTTATTATAAACTTATTACAGGTTATGTTATAAAATAAATTCAGATATCCCCATATAATTTTATCCATTTCTTTGTATTCTAACTAGATGCCGTTACAAATGTTCGTGTAAAAATCTTTATGTTTTACTATTCAGCATCAGGGATAGTAGAATAAAATTTAGAATTTAACATGACTCAATATGTATAGAATTGCAAATTAGTGCTTGCGCAATGTTCTATTATATTTTTAAGCATATATTATGATATATTATATGAGTGAGTTGCATTTCCAAGAAGAATTTCATTTATGCAAATACTCGTGAAACTTTTGAACTATGATAAAATATAATTAGATATATGCACTCACTTCTCCAATAAACTACAAAACTAACTTAATATAAAGCGAATTATATTCAAATAGGGTTTAACTAATTACTCCAATTTATTTCACTCAACATGTCTTTCGTGGAAGTGGCAGCAATTATCCGTCTTCAACAGTTTTAACCGATATCGTCTTACACAAGTACAACTTTTCCCAATACTTTCTTTAACCAATACTGGGCTTTGGTAATGGAGCCATCTTTGAGATACTGAAACGTTACGTTTCTTTAAGGGAAATGCATAGACATTTGTCATGGGGATATATTTCCACGATGCTCTAAAATTGAAGCATTGCTATCTAGTTATTAGTTTTCTTGTAATAAAGCACTATTATCGATTTCGGTAATGATAATGATCAGTTTGCACAAATTGATGTTTTAGGAAAATAGTACTGTCATAAGTGACACTCTCATTTTTGAGATTACTGTGATCGTCAAGGCTACTTTCGTTGTATTTGACAATAGTTTCGTCATTGAATTACATAACTTTTGACCAAACAAGAATCCTTAAATTGTTAACGAAAGAATTTACACGGATTCTTTTACGGCCCTTTTCAGAGGCATTAACACATCATTGGAAGAATACGCGCTTCATTTTTGGGAAATAAATTTAGTTATAAAAGGTAAAATGAATTTTCACAATTTGACGAAATATTTAATCAAAGCTTATGTCAGGCGTCTGACATCAAAAATGACAACAGTTTCATCAAATGTTAAAATGCATTTTTAACAAAAGTGAGTTGAAATTTTTCAAGGCTTCGACTATAATTGTAAAAAAAATATGTAAACATATCTAAAAATTAATCTAGGATGGTTAATGATATCAACGTAGAATGTATTCAAAACTATTCGAGAAATAACTATGCCCTAATGTAAAATTGTTGGTACAAACATATATGCATTAATTCTTAATGCAGGGGGTAACAGAATTATTGGCTACAATACTTACAGTATTAACTTTTTCACTTTTTTGTAAATTGCGCTTTACTATATTCACTTTTATACAAATAACAAAATCACTCGATTTTAAACAGGTCATGGTAACTTCCATGCCTTGTAAAAATTTGCAAAAACCGAAGCTGCACAAATGTTTGCCAATATGGAATCGAGTACCGCTTGGATGTACTGCAAGCAAATCAGAAATACATTTTTTAATTTTTATAGTTACACTGTAAAAAAAAATCCAGTAAAATTACGGGTTTTTGCCCGTCAGCAAAAGTTCCGGGCAAAAACCAGTAAAATAATGTTTTGCCCGTAGCCCGTAAAATTATGGTATAGCCCGTAAAATTCTTGCCCGTCAAATTATGGTTCAGCCCGTAAAATAATTATCACCCGTAAAATTCTTGCCCGTAAAATTATGGTTCAGCCCGTAAAATAATTTTGTCACCCGTAAATTTCTTGCCCGTAATTTAAATTCAAATGACCGTAAATTGGTTCAGCCCGTAAAATTTTTGCCCTGTATAACTATAGTTATACAGGGCGTTCACAGATTGTCGGGTTCTGTTTTTGCTGTAGAATATTGAACAGTATTGGCATAACAAAACATTATATTTGCCGAACTATTTCACTTATACTTTATACGTCGTTTATCTTTAGCAGCAACAAACAAAGTAATTAAAGTATAACAAACAAATTTTTGATAATGTGTAGCTAAACAGCTAAACAATGACCATCATTCAAAATGTGTGACCACCATGTAATATACGTTAGTAAACATATTTTATTTCTATAATTCGCATTTTTTTTTTAGTTTACATATTTTTGAAATGCGCCCAATAATTATAAGAAATTATTAGATATTATAATACGCATTAATTATAGGACATTATTAAATATTATAATAAGCATTAACTAAGGCATTTTGTTTTCGAATTGTTTTCAAAAACGTTAATTTTTAGATTTCAAATTGTAGTTCATTAAAGAAAGAACACGGTGAGGATTTGTAATTAACAATATGGTATATATATATATATATATATTTTAATTTAAATAGATTGTTTTAAAATTAAAGAAATATTCAGAAATTCGCTTTACGCTTACTATGATATATTTATGTGTATGTTATATGTTGTATATCCAAATTTTAGAACTACATAAATAAATATTTCAAAATATAATGTAAGATATTGAAGTGCTGAGACATCCAAAATATAAGATATAAATTCAAACTCTACGTACTAATTTTATACTCTCAGATTCCTTCAATTCGTATTGCACTTCAAATTCTTTAGGCACTGAATTCTAAAGTAGTAATCGCATTTCAAGAAAAGTAAAAATCACATTTCAGGGGAATATCTGGATAAAATTTTAGTTAAAAGGGAATTTTTTTCGAAAGAGTGTGGAGAGGTTCTCAATTAATGAACAGAAAATTTAAATATTCATAGATATATTAAAAAGGAAACATTCAAAACTGTTCAATCTAGGTTTAGTTTTCAAAAAAGCAAGGACAAATTATCCAACAAGATTAGAACAAATTAGTTATGCGGCTCGATGAGAAAAAAAAGTGTGGCACCATTGATTACGCTATAATAAGATTTACTTCTAGATTCTATACATAATGAGATTTAAATTAGGAAAATATCAAGTCCACTGATAAAGTAATTAGGAATGTCAAATACTTATCTGAAACAGGTATTTTGCTTTCAGACAATTATTTCATATTAAGAACTGTTTTATTCTGTTTTCTTAGAATATCGATCGCAAAATATTCATAACACATAGCAGGAAAACTTATGGCATGCCGAATCCTATTTTGAAATTGACTGATTTTGATTAATGTTAAATCTTAAGCATCAATTTTAAATTAGTGGAAGTGAAAAAACAAGAAAAACAATTTCACACAATTTATAATTGATAGATAGAGCTAAAACAAAGTGGTATTAAAATAATGAACTCTAAGCTTATAAACGTTATAAATCGGATAAACAAAAACACGCGTTTAGAAATCAGCATCTATTGAAGTAGTATTAAAAATAGCGCATTTTGCCAATTCAAAATTGATTGTTTATATTAATATTAAAATGAAACATTTTATATTACCAAGATGTTTAGATCAAATTTTTTATTTTAGAGGAAAATGTCAAAATTTAGACAAATTGACGGCACAAAGGGTGGTTGATTAATTATCTTTAAAATTTAAAAAAATAAACAACTTTATTGAATGTTACATGTGTTATAAATATTCAACTTTATATGCAAACTTATGTTACAATTTATAATTCATTAGACAGGTGAAGTCTCTCGAAAACTAGATAGTCTTTCCATCAGCTTAATTTTGTCATTTATTAACAAAGCAAATAACTTTTTTTTGCAAAAATGTAAGTATGCTTGTATAAAATTTAACTACTTTAATTTTGTTAAGTATGTATTTTCTCAACTGTGTGTGGAATCATTTTACTACATTGTACAATAAGGTAATTCAATGAACTATACCAGAACCGACTTTTGTAAAAGTGCTGCAATATGTCTATTTTTGGTAAGATATTAAAAATATTCAAAATAGGAATATTGAGATAACAATATACTCAATAGTATTAATTTTTATTCCACATATAATGAACATTTAAGCATAAATTTCTTGAACTCAAATATAATATTATTATAGTACAAGAGCAAATTTTGCACTGGGGGAGTCGCAGTTTTCTATAATTGATATTTTAAAAAACTAATTATATACAAACTAAATAGTTTAAGGCTATCAACTATACATTACAGTTATTGAATTACAACAATTGCGTCCCAAACCATTTCCAAAAACAAAATCCAAAAGGAAATTGAATTCTCAACAAAAGATGGAATTTCATAAACGTTTAAAACTACCACTCAAAAGATTCACATAACTGTTAAGAAAGGCTAAAATATAAAATTTTAGAGTTATTTTTTTAAATATAAAAAATGTATCTGACAACATTTTATTTGGTTTTTTTTATTGTATATTTCAGTATATATAATGCAAAATTTTCAGTTTTATTTTGTTCGATGTTGTGTTTGAAATATTAAAAGATTGAGCCCGAAAATTTAATTTATTATTAATAATGTTATTGTGTGAAAACCAGATTAAACAAAAATAGTTATATAATCATACGTTAATGCTTGTAAAAACTTAAAATAATGCAACAATGAACGGTGCAGTAATAAGTACCTTGGCGACGGAATTGTTTAGTCATCTTTCTTTAATTGTCTAGATTTGTATCATCGATAAATTCTTATTTCTATACACTGCTGAAATGGAAGTTCAATATAAAATATTTTGTCCGTGTTCTGACACACACAGTAGCACTAATTTTTAAACCTTTTCGTCAATGAATATGTATGAGGAAAATGCTTAAACATAATTTTCCTGTCGTTATCAATATAACATGAGTAAAATTACAGTTTTTAAATATATGGAAAAATTTCTAAATTCAAACTGTACTTTTTAACATAATAAATTTTCAGTACTTTTAAATGCCAACGGTAATTTAAATTGTGTCCACGTTTTATTCATTATCCTAATCCTTTAATTAATGCAAAATATTAAAATCCTGCATAATTTTATTACACCTTATATATATAATATACTAGTCAAATAGTTGATTGTTCATTTCTACATATTGTATTGCATACCCGATTCATACATTATAGAATTAATATTAATTACATTTAAACACAATCAGATGAAAATATCCTAATCCAATACATTATTTATTTGTCATAAATACTTTGAAATAGCAATTTTGAGTTTAATTTCGGTATCATGATTTTTTAAATAGTCGAATATTCCTTCACTTGAATACATATAATTTTATTGTTCTTATGACTCCGAATAAACCTAAAATCAATTCCACATATTGCACGTCTAAGACAAAACAACTTATTTGCTTTCACTATATGTCCACATAAATATTTAAACTTGGAATAAACAGAAAGCATATATTTTTATTACATGAACATTCTTTTTGAATAATCAATTTCTTTCGTCTACTCAGCCATTGGATTTAGGTAACTTCATCACCCGGTAAACCAGTATTTTCGCTAAGGAAGCAAATACTTGTCCTATCTATTTCATATTAAGCCTAACGGTTGGACGGAAATTGGACTGAATAGGTGATTTTCCACTGAGCCCGCTGTTCCGGCCATGGGAAAGGCTCTTCCTTATCTTTTCAATCAGTGCGGGGAACACAGTTACAGTTAAACTCGGCACAGTTGGTGGTTTATTTCGAATGGAACTGGAAAATGATGAATCATTTATGGAGGCTGTGTTGTATATAAATATTAAAGTGAAATTTTAAATGTGGTTTTCTGTAGATAAAATTACAAATGGGGGAAATTATTGTACTCAACCTATTTAATCTTTCACAGGTGTTGAAAAAGTATTTTTTTATAAAATAAAATGGCCACCTACTATTTAAAAGTTTCAATGAAAAGCTATTTTTGAACTTGAAGATTTAATAAGGAGAAAATTAATTATTAAACAATATATAAACCCAGAGAAAGCATTGTAGGTTCCAGATCGGTTTTATATTGTACAATCAAGGTTTATTAACATTTTACTACATGTCAAAAAGTACTCGAAATTATTCTAAATCTATAAATTAATTTAATAATAGAATAATAAAACAGTTGTATATATAAATTTATTTAATATAATTGTTAGCATAAAGATTTAGATTTTAAAATAATTGTTTTGAAATTGTTTACAAAAATAAATTATCCGTGTCTTAAAACAATTTCCCAGAAGAGTCAATTATAGAATAGAGTTCCACCGTTTTATAAATTTAGCTTCGTAATAAATGATATAACAAACAAAAAATATAAATCTATCAAAAAAAAACATTTTAAAGTTGAGGATTAATTTATTTTATTTCAAAAAAGGTATAGGAATTCTTTAGAAAAAACAAACACATTATTTTGACTTTATTATTCTTTTTTCATTATTAATGCTTATTATTCTTTTTAAAAGTTGTTAATGAATGAAAAGGACATCTAGTTTAAAGTAATGAGATTTTCTATTACTAAAATAGTTTTTAAAAAGTATCCGGCTTTGCAGAAATTTAATAATAACTTAAAATTTAAGGGGGTCCGATACCTTCGACATTTTTTTCTTTATTTTTATACTTGTACAATCCAATTTTTTTTCCCTTTCTAAATATGCATAAAAAACCATTTTAAGACGCTCAATTTTTTTTTTAAATTGCACATTTATTTTTAAATTAAAATTTTAGTAAATTTTTCAACAATTTTAAAATTCCTACTCCTTTTTTGTTTTTCAATATTTTGAAGCAATTTTTTTATTTAAGATCTTGAATAATATGTAAATAGATGTACGCATTCAAATTTTGATTCAGATACAGTACTTTAAAAAAATAAAATATATTAGAAATTTTGGAAAAAAAATTGACGAAAAAATATAAAATTCCATTTTAAGTGGTTTTAAAAAACAAATTATGGTAAAAATAGGGAATCTGAATGCATACATCTATTTAAAATATATTTATCTTGCTATACACACACAAATTATGATTTTAAGTATAATAGTAAAAAAGCCTTAGTATTTTTAGTGCGCATTAAATTTCAAAACCACGAACAGAGATATTTGCTTTTAAAGTTTACATATAGGGATACAACTATGTTATAGGAACACATCATTAATATAGTGTCTCTTTAAAACATTCATAACTAAAAAAGTAATAGGAATTTTTTGAAGCAGTTTTGTGTGAGTTATTAAGATAAGTTTGAATATTATTTTTTAAATATAAAAAAAAAATGACTTTTTTTGCGAATTTTGGGTATCGGACCCCCTTAAAATAACAAATTTGTTGCAACATTATTTAATATACAATTTTATATTTTATGCAGTTTAAATATTAAAATTTTTTTTTTTTTTAGCTCTAGTATAAGGCTAGGGAAAATGAGTTTTAAAACTCTATATTTGTTGTTTAAGGTTCTATATCTCTCAGGATTTTTTTTAAATTACATTTTTTTAATTATTTTTTTCATTTTTTATAGGAATAAAATCCTTTATTTTTATTTATATTTAAGGGTTTTAAATATTTTTAATAATTATTTATATTTTGATTCTTTTATATCAAATGTGGGGGATATGGTTGTATGGAAATTTTTATGTAAAAAATGAATGATTAAAACAAATGTTTTATTTGCAAACATTTTTCTAGCTACAGATTTTGCAATTTTTTAGAGCAAATATTTTATTATTGTGTTATAATATATTGTATTAAAATTATGAGAAATATCTGTAAACATAATATTGGTTTCGAAACAAACAAAAAATGCATATTTAATGAAATTGTGAAATTGAAGTAGCAGCTATAATGAAGTTGTAATATTGAAATCGTCGTAATAAAACTTAAAATATAAAAGTTTTTATAGTGAAGTTATAATATTGAAAGTGAAATAATAAAGTTGTAACATTAAAAGTTTAATATTGAAGTTGGTATAATGAGCTTATTATATTAAAAGTAATTTTCATAATAAAGTTGCAAATTTAAATTGATATAATTAGTTACAGAAGTAATAATAATTAATACTGTTATAATACTGAATTTTAGTTTCAAGAAAGTTGTTTTATTTAAATTCTGATAATTTAGTAATAATATTAAAGTTGTTATAGTAAATTTATAATATTAAAGTTGTTATAGTAAATTTATAATATTAAAGTTGTTATAGTAAATTTATAATATTAAAGTTGTTATAGTAAATTTATAATATTAAAGTTGTTATAGTAAATTTATAATATTAAAGTTGTTATAGTAAATTTATAATATTAAAGTTGTTATAGTAAATTTATAATATTAAAGTTGTTATAGTAAATTTATAATATTAAAGTTGTTATAGTAAATTTATAATATTAAAGTAAATTTAATGAAGTTTTATTATTGAAGTACTTATAATAACTCTTTAAATTGCAGCTATAATATAGAAATTGTTAAAATGAAGTGTTAAAAATAAAGTTATTTAATATTTTGACATATGCATTTTAAAAAATACCATATTTGTGTTAAACTAAATTTATAATTTTGCGAATTCATTTAAAATGTACTATGTCCATTTGAAATATTATTTATGTAAAAGTGTTTACAAATACTAGAAAATGTATAGCACATTTTATTCGGAATAGATAACTATCACGAACTAAATGGAGACGAGAATTGTTTGGGAGAAATTTTATGCAAATATTGTAATTTGCAATCTTTTACTGCAATAACAAATGTTATCTATTTTAATATAGTCTGAGTAAATAATACAATTTTGTTAAAAATCACAAATATATATCATATAAATTTGAGTAAAAGATTTGCAAAATTATCCCCAAATGTAAAATAAGCATAATTTTGCAATATATTTGTCTCCCTAGTCTCTTTATAGCACTTACTCTATTGAAGACTTCAAGATATTGGCTCATGTTCTATTTCTCTGTTTATCTCAATCAATCCTTTAGGGTACAAATGCGTAGCTTTAGCGAAAAATTATTCAAATGCTTCATTCCTCTGATGCTACTCGCATTACAAGGTCTGCAATAACCAGTTATGGGAAAAAAAGCGAGGGAAGCGCTTCTGAAAGATATTTTTGCCGAACCTAAACAATCGGTGTAATGCATGCCAATCCCAATTACTTATTAATTACATGCTATTTTGTAATAATTCACGGTGGTTAATTATTATTAATCTTTAATATCTTAATTATGGCAAAATAGTGTAGTGGTACTACTTTTGACGGTTGGTTTGTAAATTTTTTCTGAGATTTCAGAACCAAAGAGCTAAGGACATGACAATGATAGCAAATTAAGAAACATAATTATAAATTATCGCATATCAATATGCTAAAAGTTAAAGTTGAGTTCAATATGGGGTATACAAAATTCATTTTAATCTTATGCAGAGAGAAAGGACTCGGGTAACATTCAACACAAACATGCAATATTAATTGCTTTTTTTTCCAAAAATAATGTTAAACAAATACTTCATTGGCGTTGGGCATATAAAACTAAATCGTATTTCTGATAATTGAAAGAACTATATTTCTTTCTGACATTTTATCTCTTGAAAAATCTTCACTTATTGTGAATTTTTACGCTATGATTTTTTATTTATGAATACCCAATTCAACCAGTTACTTTCATACGTAAAACAGTTTTAGAATATGTTTATAATGTTCTTTTCAGCAATATTATTACTATATTAATTAGATGGATTGCTAATAACAAAACAATTTTGTATTGGAAACATGGTTTTATTTTGGAGTTGACATTGCTTAAGGAAGAATGCCCCAATTCGAAAGTAAATACTATGAAGATGTTTTGCTAGATATTAGAACAGACAAGACAGAAGCACCAAATCCTAATTTTTTTTTTATTAATGAATTAAGAAATACCATTTTTTGCATTGGTAGAACTCTTTTTCTAAACAATAATCAAAAATAAAAATAATATTTAATATTTTGCGATTTTTATGCCTAAATAGACTTTTTTTTAAAAAACACTACTCCTGCTCCAATGTTTAATGTTTATTTTTTTAATTGATTAAATAACATCAAAGTATATACTACAGATACAGGAATAGACTTTTGCAGATATGTTTTTTAATTGTTTTCAAAAAATTATTTTAAAGATGATAAAATGGTATATAAACATCTAAACAAACATATGTTTTCTGTCTTTTACTGCTTTGAAATTGTGTAAATATCTTCTTAAGTATATATAGCATCGTTTTATGAAAAACAATTATCAATTTTTTTCGGAATTTGGGGCTTGGGTATCCCTTAAATAGATATCCAATTCGGATATTTTTAAATAAAGAGTGCTGAAATGTGGTATTGGTTTGTAAAAAAGTTATTTAATTCTAATATTATAATTTGAGAACACACACATACTTTATTTATTAAAATTTAATTCTACCATTTTTACAGTACGTGTTCTTACTAGGAAATAAAAAAATCAATCTATTATACTTTTTTTAAACAGCATTCACCAATTATTTTCCTAAATGATGCGCATACCTGCCAATTAAATATTCAAAATATAAATTATACATTAACTTTATTACAACTTAATAGCTAAATGCAGAATTATTTGGATAAAATCAACAAGTGCTCCATTAAACTTTATGTCAAGATATGGAAGATATTAACAGTGGATCATTGTCAAGTTCAGCTGAATTTCTCACAGAAATTTAGCAGGTGTTGCTATAATCCTTTATGGATTTTCTCTTTTTATACATTTTAGCAAAAAGGAAATACTAATTTTGATTTAAATCCTTTCACATTTTGACGTTGGGATGGTAATAAAAGAGTGTGGGTGGAATATTCTTTGTTTTACGAAATTAAATTAAATATATTAATGGAAGATTAAACTTGAATAGTACATGAGCAAAATACTAATTCCTAAAGTATTGTATTAGTAATATTAAATATTACCCTGAGTTAAAGCGCCATGTAGAGAAATAACGTATTCGTTTTAATATTTTGACACTGATGAAAATATTTTTTTTTTACTTTTAATAGTGTTAAAATTGTACGCGTGGCATTAAATTTTCACGAGTTAACTATGACCGTTCAGAAAACTAACCAAGTTATATATTTATTTTCACTGTTAGAGAGTTAAATTAAAATTTTAATAAATTCATATATTTTTTTAAAAAAACTTTTTAATTCTTAAAGAGATGGCTTTGAATTTATACCACAATAAAAAAAAGTTTGGAAAATATTAAAAAACATAGTATTTTTATGAATTTAAAAATGCTGTGTATTGCTTTAAAAAGTACAGATACAAGGATACAAAAATACTTTGTAACGGTCTGAAGGTTAAAACGGTACTAGAGCTACACAATGGGCAATAACCTACTACTATAAATATACTCCAAAATAAAGATACTGAGTCGTAATTTGGCTCCATGATTACTTATTACTTTAAACATCCAGCTTTCCCACTACGTACAACGTGAGGACACTTCGGCCACGATATTTAACATACCTTTTGAATTTGGTGCCACTTTACAAACAAATACCAAAATATCGCCATCAATTTTAAGTAGTGGTAATGTGTATAAACTTAACATAAAATATCTACATTTTAGTCACTTTTTCTGAAAAATAAAAATATATTTTACAATAATTTTTAGAGAATTTATATATAGTTTATTTTTTAACTTTATACACTTTACATTCAAATATTTTGTAACAAAACTTTTAGTACGATGTATTTCATCAAATTCCAATACCCGATCTGTGAAAAAAATCAGTGCTGTTATGTTTTGCAATTATCGAATATAGTTGATCGAAAATTAGTCCCTTTCAACTCTACCTTTCAGCAATTCCTCTGTAAAGTTGTTAGTTTGTAACGTATTTCCGACCAAATGCTGCGTTTGATTTTTATTTTCAAATATGTCATGAATGGTTGTTGAAATCATTAAAATCAGCTTATAATTTTTTTAATTATAATTATTACTTTTTTTGGTCGCGAAGTCTACTGTTCCCAGAGTTAATCGTTTAATTATGTATTAGGCTTTAAATTAAACGTCGTGATAATAATATGTTTCGTGTACAAAACATTTCATTGTCTTTTAATTAAGATAATTTTCTAGATTTTTTTTTCTTAGAAGATGTAGAAACATAACCGTAACAAATCATATTGCCTGCGGTTAACTTATTTTTCCATGCATTTTGTGCATTAAACAGTTTTTTCTATTACATAAGATTGTATTAAAAAGATTATACTGATTTTCCGGCAAGTATTATGAAAAATACACTAATAATTATTTTTAATGAGGACAGGGTAATTTCTTTTTCTGGGTTTGTTTCCGTTTTCTTTTTTTTTGTGCTTTGAAGGGAAAAGATTGGATAATGACTTATTTTATATATTAAATATCTAGCATATGTAAACCTTTGAAAGGATAATAAAATATAATAAAATTGGAAAGGAGAAATAGCCTACTTAATCATCCCCACTAAAATACGTAGTTAAAAGAAAGAAAATTAAACTATTGTTAAACTAGAAGTATGTGAATATTTGTAGTATGTGCGACTATATCCTGGTATACGTTTATTAGATGGTAGTATAATTTTTTATCAATTATATAGTTAATATGCAGAATTTATTAATTATTGATAAATCCCTCCCCCCCCCCCGCCCCACCAACGGAAGAAAGTGCCTTTTCAGCCTGTTCATTATTCCGTTTACGGTAAACTCAACATATCTCCACAGTTTTCATTAGTTTCGAAATATTTGAATTAAGTTGTTCGGCTTGAACTGCTCTTTCAACCTGCTTAAATGTCATATGCCGCAACAGAGCCCCGGATTTAGAGCTATCGGGGCCACTAGCAGAATATGTTGCGTATACCCCCCACCTCCCGACTACACGGAGTGGGAGGGATTATAGATTACCCCCGATAAAATAAAGACGGCAGGTACGGAGAAGGGGGGAGGAAGGTGAGCGGAATGTTTTTGAAAAAATATATATTCCGAAAATGCAAATTAAATAGTTTTGAAGTGTACAAACGAAATTGGGGTACTCTGTATTTTGTTCATTTCCGAAACAATGTTACAAAATTTCAACGATTTCAAGAAATCTCATGACGCAATGGCGTTCTCGAATTTATGAAAATAATAATAAAATATTGCACTCGTTCTTGTATTACCCTCAAATGTCTCAAAGCAAAAGAAAAATTAAAACAACTGATTTTTCCCAACACAGTACGAAATAACACGTGATAAGATTACAGTATAATATCATTTTCATTAGGATACGGATTATCATCCTTCCAAATAATGTTTTTCGCAAGTTGATTATGTGTGTGTGTGTGTGTGTGTGCGGGCCCTTAGGCTGCAGTCTATATAGCTATGTTGCCTATGCCCAAATCCGGCTATGTGCCGCAATTAAAATTTAATGGGATGTTTTGGCTTCATAATGAAATCCTCTACAAATCATCAATTTTAACTCGACAAAAATAGATTGAACTGCCATCTGGTAAATTAAATTGCAGAGATCTTCGTTCTTTTCTATTTGACCGACTTACCGGTCGATTAAAAGTGAAGTTACAGTGGTTAAACAAGCCGGCTCACTTTTATTCATTCGCCCACCACGCTGTACGAAGGTCAGAGTGGTTGACAAGGCCTACTTTCCTCAACACAATGGTACGCCTCAAATTCAACTATAAATTTCACATCATTCCGACTGTATTTTAGTTGTTGTATGTTAATGTATACTATAATGGGATAAATTTTAAACCATGAATTTTGAATAACTGGTTTCTTTATTTCATGCATACATATAAAATATAGATAATGCGTATCACATTCAAATTCATAGCCATCAAATTTCAAACCTCCATCTCCTATCTCATCCAATCATAGTTATCATTACCATAATCCCCTCTATATCTCCAAATAAACTATTTCATGATAATAATGTGGAACTCTGTCGCCTTCTCTATCAAAAATGGGTATTGATAATGCTGTTAAGAAACCTAAATATTCTGAAAATCGACATGGCACCAATTCTCAAATTCTCGTATCACAAATCCTTTAACTGTTCTTCCTTGATAGGGAATCTGCAATGAGTTTGTCTCTCATGTTCTGTGGCACCTGCTCAGAATACTCATTTGGTATGCGATGAATTATTCAAAAGAGTCAATATGCAGCCTGAAAGGGAATTTTAGATTCGGTTGTTTGTTCTTGGGTTTGGGTGACATTTGTGGAGCTAGTAAAATACTATTTTAAGAAAATTCCGATATTAGAAGTAAAACTATTATCATATTAGTTTATGTTGTTCTGTCAATTAATTTTACTGGTATATGAGGAGGTCCGGCGTATAAAACCAACTACATCTTCCAGATAAAAATGTTCAGTATTTGCTATGTTTGTGTTCGGATAAAGTTGTATACAGTTGATTTGGGGCCGGACTCAAGAGTGGATGAAGTTGGTTTTGTTTCAGCCGCTGCATTTTAAACTTTTCTTTTTAATGTATATAGATTGTTTTTGGTTACTCCGTTCTGTGTTTTAGATGCCAATTAACATAAAGATCGATATCCAATTGATATCCCGATTTTTAAAAAAATGGATAAAGTCTGTATTGCGCCGGATCTCCGCATATATTGTCGGGGTCAGTACTACAACTTGATAACTACAATTAGCTGTATTTCCGCACTTTCACTAGGGAATGCCCCCACTCACGTGTTCCTAATCGTGAAAGTGCGAAGGTTAGTTCTTTAGATATTGGTAAATAACTAAATCCTATGATGTTCCAACCGTTGTCAGTCTTTTTTTTTTATCTCAGTCGTTTTGACAATCGATCATAATAATTGTTGAAAAACAGCTTAAAACTAACTGGAATAATCGTTCGGGAATTCACTCCTATTGACAATCGATTATTTTCATTTAAACAATCTTTGGACAGTCGTTTCTACAATTTTGCATCATAATAACAGTTCAAAAACAGCTGAAAATCTCGGAGCAGTCGTTTGTGTCTCCTCATTCCCTCCGAGCAGTCGGTTATGGCATTTCATCACAAAACTCCCACGCCATTTAAAAAAAATAACTTTTAGTTTTTTTATGATATAAAATAAATTTAGAGGTAGATCTTGTGGTTTATATTTGGCGGTTCGTGATTTCGCGAAAAGTTTTTAAAAAGTTAAAAACTTAATCAGCGTGCATTGCTGTTGTTCGAGAGACTAGGCTAGTTGTCCGAAATTCATTAGACATTGTGGGAAATCAAACAATTTTCCGCGCTTTGGCATATTGGCCTAGTTAATTTACAGTTTAAATAGGGAACCTGCAGATTCAATGATTTTTTTCAGTGCAAAATAAACATGGCAAGAAAAAAACCACTTACTGAAATAATTTGATTTAACTGTAATAATTTGATTTAACTATTTGATGTAACTGTAATAATTTGATGTAACTGTAATAATTTGATTTAACTATTTGATGTAACTGTAATAATTTGATTTAACTATTTGATGTAACTGTAATAATTTGATTTAACTATTTGATGTAACTGTAATAATTTGATTTAACTATTTGATGTAACTGTAATAATTTGATTTAACTATTTGATGTAACTGTAATAATTTGATTTAACTATTTGATGTAACTGTAATAATTTGATTTAACTATTTGATGTAACTGTAATAATTTGATTTAACTATTTGATGTAACTGTAATAATTTGATTTAACTGTAATAATTTGATTTAACTGTAATAATTTGATTTAACTGTAATAATTTGATTTAACTGTAATAATTTGATTTAACTGTAATAATTTGATTTAACTGTAATAATTTGATTTAACTGTAATAATTTGATTTAACTGTAATAATTTGATTTAACTGTAATAATTTGATTTATCTGTAATAATTTGATTTAACTGTAATAATTTGATTTAACTGTAATAAGTTGATTTAACTGTAATAATTTGATTTAACTGTAATAAGTTGATTTAACTGTAATAAGTTGATTTAACTGTAATAATTTGATTTAACTGTAATAATTTGATTAAAATGTTAACCTAAACCTTTTTATTTAATTTAAAGCGAATACATCTTTTGGTGCTTTCATATTTTGTTTACGTATTCCAAATAGAATTCTATAAATTATTGAAAGGTTTAGTAATCCGATTAGTTCATGGTGAAAATGTAAAAACTATTATGATAAAGGCACTTTATATGATATAAAACAAAAACGTAACTAATAACAGTATTTAAATCTAGATTTCTGATCATTGCAAAGATATTACGATATTTGTTAGTAATTTAAAAAAAAATCCATATATCCAAACATTTCGAAACAATACTTTTTAAATTCTTTATTTGGAAAAATATAATTCACATTTTGAAAATAATATGGTATTACTTAATCACTTAGAATTAATATAGTATTCCCCAATAATTTTCTGAAATGTTATTCATTCTTAGAAGATTTTTCTGAAATATATTAAGGTTATAAATAGTTGCTCAAATGTAAAAAAAACCGATAAAACCACATCTATTTAAAATATTTTGCAGTGGACGCCACCATTATGAATGTCTTGAATGGATGTCTAGACACATAAATAATCAAATCTTTTGTGAAAGATGAAGTTAAATATTCATTATGGGAAGATTACAGAGATATTTCTCAAATAATCAAATATTTATAACCGGTCATGTATTGTTAGATAAAAGGAAAAAAATGTAATCGTTTCATTGCAACTGACAAAATATTTCATAATAAGAAGAAGAATATAAGTTAAATTAGGAGTTAAAACTATATAAAATGTGTATTTTTTTTTATAAAAACAAAATTTGGGTTATTGTAAATGTTGAAGATTATCCAATATTACTAAATTTATATCTGTTCTGATTTCCATTCTGATTTCTTTAACTGAAATATAATTCCTGTATATTATTTTCTTTGAAAAACGGCAACTTTTCTAAAAAAAATATATATATAATATACTTGTAAAGTTACATATTCCTGACAAAATATTTATTATTTACATCTCTAATACATTTAGGACTTTTTTTTTAAAGTGATGTTTCCTAATATTGTTGCGATTAAAGCTAAGTTACAATTTCTATCACTAATATTCAATGTTAAAATTTCTCCTCTCTTTTACAACACAACAGTTTGAATATTGACGATGGTTCAAAAGCAGTTTTTTAGAAAAAATTACATTAAAAAGTTCATTTAACATAGGCTTAAATGGAGTCCCCCAATCTTCAATTACATTTGAATAATGTCAACTTGAAATATCACAACCGTTAATGTATTTTTATATGGAAATATTTAAAAAATACAGTATTTTTTACAAATATTTTGGCAAAATATTTTTTACCAAATTTCTTTAATATGTTAATGACATATTTTTTTTAACAATCAAATTGATATATTTATAGTTAATAATGTATTTATCCATACAGACATTTTGAAACTACATGAACAAAATTTAAATGAAATCCAAGTTATTTGAATTAATTTCACGGAAAAATATTTTCAAGCATTCTTACCTCTTGCAATGTTCTTTCAATGTAAACGAAACAATCAAATTGATATATTTAACAATCAAATCGTTTCAAATAGTTTTTTTTGTCAATCAAATAGTTTTTTTAACAATAAAATAGTTTTTTTTAAGAATCAAATTGATATATTTATAGTTAAAAATATCTTTATCCACACAGACATTTTGAAAGTATATGAAAAAAATTTAAATGAAATCCAACTTATTTGAATTAATTCTACGAAAAAATATTTTCAAGCATTCTTACCTCTTGAAATGCTCTTTCAATGTAAACGGTTTATAATTACACATATTTTAGTGGTACATATTTGTGCGAGAAATGCAGGGTGTCAGTTTTACGACGCAGACAAGTTTATGAGGGGCACAGAATACGTTCCATTTCCCCGATTCCAATCTAAGAAGGAATGAAGTATGTTTGGCATCCTTGAGAACATTTGAAGCGTTTTCGTAAATATTTCCTTCTGACAGAAGTCAACAAATATAGAATATTAAACGGTTGTTTGCTAATATTTTATCTTAGTTCTAGTTGAAAGATTGTAAGTGAAGGTTTTGGTGATACAATGAAAAAAAAATATTATTTATTTTCTTAATTAAAAGCAGTTTATGTTTGTTTCTATAAAGTAATTTTCAACTAAACAAGTTGTACGTCTAGTAGAAATGCGAGAGTTTTTCAATTTCAAGCAAATGTATCACCTATTGTAAACAATGCTGATTTAGTTCTTTTAATGTATTTAGGTGATATATTAACATTTACTAAAATGTATATTATAAATGTATATTATTAAATGTATTATAAATGTATATTATTAAATGTATTATAAATGTATATTATTAAATGTATTATAAATGTATATTATTAAATGTATTATAAATGTATATTATTAAATGTATTATAAATGTATATTATTAAATGTATTATAAATGTATATTATTAAATGTATTATAAATGTATATTATTAAATGTATTATAAATGTATATTATTAAATGTATTATAAATGTATATTATTAAATGTATTATAAATGTATATTATTAAATGTATTATAAATGTATATTATTAAATGTATTATAAATGTATATTATTAAATGTATTATAAATGTATATTATTAAATGTATTATAAATGTATATTATTAAATGTATTATAAATGTATATTACATTTACTAAATGTAAATGTATTATGCATCATACATTGTAGATATTTGTTCTATACATTATATTTATCTCTTTTTGCTGCATACTTCTATAATGTAATATTAAATATTTTTATTAATTAAAAACAATTATCTACTTTTAATAAAATAAAATATAATTATGTATCAAAAATAATATAAAATGATATTTCTTAAAATGAAGCATATAACATTTAAAAATTATTCCGTCTAACAATATTTATTTTAGTAATTATAACTTGAATGGCAAGTAGTTTTTTTTTAAATGACACGGTACAACTATTTAAATACTCTAAAAAAATTAGCTACTTTGTGATCTTAGAAACTACTACATTTGAAATATTCAATATTTTATATACTGACACTGTGTTTAATTTTAGCGATTACAATTATTAATAAAAAGCAAATGAATAGCATAATTATAGCTACGCTTAAAACCGTTTTGCAAAAATGCGAACATATAGTGAAGCTGAGATAGTACTTTGAAATTATGAAAGAATGAGTCTATTATAAGTCTATTTTGAACCATGTACTAAATTAACACATAAATATTGATGACAATAATTTATTTGTAAAAAATTAATTTTTCAATGATTAATTTAATTTTAAAAAATAATATAAATGTATTGTTAAATTTATTGTGAATGGAAGCTTGATAATTAATCTACAGATTTCTCTTTTTTAACGTAATATTCGTCCGGAATAATAAAAGTATAGTTAACTTTTTTTTAATATAAAATTATATTAAATATTTTAATAATAAAAACAAATCATGATAATAGTTTATAACTACTAAATCAATGAATTAAAAAATAATTCTTGATTTATCTCATACATATATAACAAACCATTTTTTTATTCAAAAAAATTCAAATGTAACTAGTTCTTATATATTTTCTTTTATACTGACAAGAAATAATAGATCGATAACGACTACATTTTGTCTATCTGTGTCAATGTCTACCACATTTGCTAAAATTGATTTGAAAATAAAACATGTATAAATTCATATTTATGAACTTAAGAATAATAAAGTATTCATTCTTGTACGAAACTATTTTGGTTTCTTGTGAATATAAATCATCTGTTGTGATGACAAAATTTGTTTCATCAAAGGATAAGAATTCCGCGAAAACTTTATGACAACTAATGAATGGCTAATGAAGATATATCACACTTTTAAAGTCCTCCCCCCCCCCCCTCTAAAACTTCAGCAGTGAAAAAAGTTTGCGTATCAGTTGAAGTATGTCAATTTAATAAGTTTAATTTTTTTGATTTTCCTCACAAGCGTAATATTGAATTTACAATAATAAAAAATAAATTGTTTAAAAGTTCAGACATAAATTTCCGTTATTTTATCTGTTGGGAATATAATTAACAACTAGCAAATTTTTGCGATTCATATTAATGCTTTAGCTAAACAATTATTTATATAATTACAATTATAGTTTTTCATTACAATATCATGTCATATGGTCGTATTTCATACAAATTATGAAATTTTTTAATAAATATTTACATTTTTAATAAACTATATTGAGACTTATTTTATAATAATTATAATTTTATTTATTGATGTAAGAGTAAACTAAAAATATGTTCATGATACATACATTTATTCTATTTAAATACTTATTTTCTAATATTCATTTGCCGTTAATAAAAATAATTTTTAAAAAATCATATTACTGTTAATATTTCTTGCTTCAAATATGAAAACACGATTTCTGATTTTTATGTTAGACCTCTATATATTAATTTTATGAAATCATTTCTGTAATGCAATACGTATAAATATATTTAATATTTACACGTTTAAAATAAATTAATTTTAGAATTTTTATTTTATTTTTATATCTGTTTTTTATTTTATTTGTCACAATCACTTACTTCAGTCCTAAACAGTAACTACGAATAGATTTTACAATAAAATAAAATTATATGAAAAGAAACAAAAATAAAAGGTAATTAAAATAAATTCTTTCGGGTATCTGAAATAAAACTAAATTTAATTTCAAAATGCCACACCTAATTATAGTTAAATCATGACAGTTTGTCGTTATAAATTGCATTTTTAAGACATAACAAAAAACCAACAAAAACGTAATGATTACAAAACTGTCAAAATATATATTCCTGAAGAAGTCTAAAATGACAAAACAAATTAGTTTCCTATTTATAACTATAGATTCAACCAAATCATCTTTAATAAAGAATGTCAACCTTCTAGTGTAAATGCAAGTACAAATAAACTACAATTCATTATTTGAAAACACATTCAAAACCCTATATAGCTCAAAGCAGTATATACACGACCAGGAATATCCATTTTTTTTCGAGTCATGCATCCAATTTTTAAATTAATAAATATACTTCATTTTACAATAGTTGTTTATTTTAAAGGGTCTAGTCGCGCCTTACAAGGAATCTTTTTACAATTAATTAAAAACAATTAAACAGTTTTATATAGCATGAACTGAAAAAATTATTTAATTACCAAGCGGTAAAAACTACTTTACAATTGCGAAAATATCTGAAGCTTTAGTCTGCTAGTGTACTTTTACTGAAATAAAAAACATGTCACACAGTTCTTTATCTTTCAGAGGAATCGCAAAAGGAATATTGAAATTTTATTATGATGGACCCATGACTTTTGATATGACTTATGATATTTCAATAAATAGACTAGATATTCTGAACATAGTGTTTGATGTAGAAGAGTAAAAATAAAGAAGTGTCTGCGATTCTTAAAAAGATAGACGAAGCAATGCTTTTGGATGCATTCATTTTTTTCTGTTACTTATTAAATTGGACTGAAATCTGAAGTTTTCTAAGATCCATCTACCAATACTTAGGGCATGCAAGTATTGATATCAAATCAATGAAATATTTTTTTCTTCCAAATAATAGATCATCAATTATATTCATCATCATTAATATTAAAATAACAGTTATTTGAATAACTAAAATAATAATGTAAATTAAATGCATCATACAGTGTAGATATTTGTTTTATATACGTTATATTCATCTCTCTTTGATGCGCACTTCTATAATTTAATATTAAATTATTATTAATAATTATAAACAATTATATACTTTTCATAAAAGAAAATATAATTATGTATCAGAAATAATATAAAATGATATTTCTTAAAATGAAGCATATAATATTTAAAAATTATTCCGTCTAACAATATTTATTTTAGTAATTATAACTTGAATGGTAAGTAGTTTTTTTTAATGACATGGTATAACTATTTAAATTCCCTAAAAAAAATTAGCTACTTTGTGAACTTTGAAACTACTACTTTTGAAATATTCAATATTTTCACATATTTCTCTTTACATAGTACTCCAAACTTTTAATAGCAATTAGTTATAACTTCTTTAATTTGTACTATATAAAACTTAAAAGAATTATATATTTATTTTAGAGAAACATTTTCCAACACATACTTATAAGTGCATATAAATAATTACAATTTATGTATCCTATTTATCATGTCACAAATGAATACATGTGTTTATAATAATAAATTACATCAAGATGTCAATGATTAAATATAAATTTATTTCCCTCTAAGATTATCGTTAGTCAAAAAACAAAAAAACGTCAAAAATTACAATTAGCGATTTTTTAAGCATGATCTTTTTTTGCGATTTGACTTCATCACGTTTGGTGTACTGGCAACTATAAGAAGCAATAAAAGAAAAAATTTGAACAATACAGAATTTTTATCGCCAGAAATCAATCTTCACCAACCAAACAATTAAGCTAATGTTTTATGTTTATTTACAGCAACAAAAGAATTCCTTCCCAGTTATATAAAACTCAATAGCAATAAAAACACTCTCCCCTAAAGAGCCTCAAAGACCTTTTTCTGTGATGTAAGTGAACGTTCTTGATGACAACGATCCAGTGCTTGATTTACGGGGAAATGGTTGTCGATGCGCTGGAAAAGGACGTGCAGGATGTGTTTATGGGGGGACGTAAAATACGTCCCTCGTTCACGGCCATAATCGATGCCGAAATTAAGCGCACTTGGTATTCCTGGAGACGTTTGATGCTCGTCTCTGTTATTTATTCCTCCCTAAAGAGGTCAATAAGGATGAATAAAATAATATGTCGGATCTTCAGAAGGATGAATGAGAAGCCCGGATTTAAATTTATCCGGTGATTTGGTATCAACTGAGAAAAAATTATGAGTAATTTTAAAAATAATATGAAAACTCGATTGCTAATTTGTATTGTTTAGTTATTTAACAAAACATTTTATTCATAAAATTTTATAAATACACTGTATAAGAAAGGTACTTAAAAATGAGCACCTGAACCTACTTGTTTGTTTCGTAAATGAGCAATGACGTACTCAAATTTAAGTAACCGTACTTTCTCAAAAATAAGCATAAGTTTAGGATCTGAGCTTCTGTCAAAGCCATCTTAACAAAGCGACCTAACAGACTTAAAATAGTTGTCCAGAAGATAGTTTTTCACATTCTTTGATGTCGATTACTTAAATAGAAATCGAGTTATTACAACTCAATTATCTTACTTCTCATTCTTTTGGCACACTTTTTTAACATTTCTTCCTCTTATAACTTCTTCAAGATGCTGTAGTAGTTTAACGAATAAGGCTATGGACTTCGATGCTGAGGATTTGGGTTCGATTCCCTGTAAATTTTGGTTGTAATTGGCATATTTATGGAAAGTTATTTATGAAGATAGGTTAGCATTTGCTGTTTTTATTCATTGTACTTCTTTTTGAGTATGTGTCTTTTTCAAAATAGAAACTTGTGTATTCGGAGCCATTATAAGCAACGAATATACTCAAATATGAGTATTATTTTACTTTTTAAGTACCTATTTTTAACAGTGTATTTTGCAGTGTTTTTAAATCAAATATTTTGGTTGGTTTCTGAGTAGCATTGGTGGTTAGTTCTTGTTTATAGCTTTTTTTAAAAGAAAAATTTCAGCATTTTGAAAATAAAAGTATTTTGTAATATGCCGTTTATTTAAATGTATTTTTCACTATCTATAAGTTATTCTACAAGTCACAGAGTTTGCTGGTAGCAAAAATTATTTTTTAACTTAACATATTTTTTTCACCCACACAGTTTGTCCTCTCAACACTGCAACACTGTATAAACTCAACAGAGCGTGAATCTTTGCTCATAGTACATAACAAAAAAAAGAACAAAAGTGTCATTGCAAACATGTGCAAATTCACAACTGAGATGAAAAATAAATACAATATACTCTTCACTTTGATAACAAGTAGGGAAAATTTACATAATTGGAGCTTGTGTGTTATGCAAATTAGCAGATGGTGTTTGGCTCTTATTAAAGGCAGCACAAAGAAGGTCATTTTGGGTATCTTTTTATGTTATCATCATATCTAGTGCATATGTTCGTTTTCGAAAAAAATATATTTTCCGTGCACATGCTGAGATATTACCTTTTTTCGGTCGTATTTTTCTTGAAATTTTGGGCTCCTACAGTTTGGATACTTTTTTCTTTTTTTTTTCTTTTATTCCGAGTAAAGATTCTTGATCTTCAGTGTTTATGAAGTCTTGACGGGACAATATTATACAATGTTAAAAATATAATATGACTGTCCCAGTCAAAAAAATCAACATAAAACTTTCATGAAAATCGTGTTAAAAATAGGACAAGTAAAATAAAAAACGCTTAAATATAAATTTTTACCGACATTTAAAGTTTTTAAAAGGTGAGAGGTATGTGTTATACGCGATACTAAAATATTTTTTTCCAAACGCTGGGTCTTATTTTACAACCATTTTCAGTACAGGCAATTAATCATCTGATCAGTAAAAATTACAAAAAAAACTTTTAAAATTTATATTTAAAGAAATTTATACATTTGAGGGCCTAGCGTGGGGGGGGGGAGAGAGAGAGGGGATTAGATACTTATTATGATGCGATGTTAAAATATATTTTGTTACAGTCAAAATATTTTATTATACAATCATTTTCAGTAATTTAAATAAAAATTAGATTATATAGAAAATTTAAAAAAAAAATTTTAATTTTTAATGTCCAAGCGGGGGGGGGGGGGGGGGGGGGTTTAAATATATTCTGATTTCGAAATATTTTTTTGTAAGAACCTTGACATCAATACACAAAGTTTACCACCACAGGGGAGTTCGAATTAAAAAAATTATAGAAATCGAACCACCTTGGGGTAAATGGTTGAAAGACTCAGCATATAAATTTTTTAATGGAAAATATAGGATTTTTAAAGGTAAATATGGTAAAATAAGTTAGGTTTTAAAGGTACATTTTATGTAAATAAATATAAAACTTCAAAAAACGCGCAGGTTTTATAAAGGTATTTGTAACAACATGCATGTTAAATGAAGGTTTTATGAAGGTTTTTGGTGAAGGTATATTTTTTTATTGTTTTGCTGGAATATGTCTGTAAATCGAAAATCCCTTTATAATATGCGTAGTGGTATTAAATTTTAAACATCATTACTCTTTTTAAGATAAACGTTTTATTATACATTATAAATATTTTTTCATAATTAGATATTTTCATTTAAAAGTTTTATAATTACGTTATATGTCCATTTTACAAGATGCTAAAATACAAGATAATGATATAGTCAGTGAACTGGGGGTATTGGTAATAGATTAGATAAAAATGGGTCATCAATGTATAATAGCTAGCAAGGAAGCTAATAGTATGTTGGGTTACAAAAGTGTTTCATAAAAATATAAGGATAATCTTGCCATTGTATAAAAATTTATTAAGGGCTCTTCTGAAGCTAGGCCGTACAGTTTTGGTCACCGAATCTTAAAAAAATACATTGATTTGTTAGAGAAAATTCAACAAAGGGATACTAAAATGGTACAAGGGTTTTCATGCATGGAATATCAAGATAGTTTAAGAAATTTGCATACGTATACTCTGGAAGAGAGAAGGGTTAGAGGAGATTTGACTGTCCAAATTTATTAAACAAGGGGATGTGTAGTGTTTATATTTTAATACGAGTAATAGAACGAGAGGTCATGGGTTTAAATTAAACACAATTTCTGTAATAGGATAAGAGACAAGTGGAACAACTTGCCAGTGGATATTGTTAATTCTAAATAAGAAATTGATTTTAAGAAGAAGTTAGATAGTCATGGGGGGATAATGAGGAGATGCTTGACTGAATGAACCTTTTTGGGTCTTGAGCCTGTTGTTAGTCGTCAATGTTTGTATTTAAAACGTTTCGCAATATATTATATCTTGTAAGAATAATATTAAAAGAGTGCCCATTTAAAATTTAGACTTCTTTTGTATGATTAATTTCAGAATATAAAATAAAATCATGCTCAAAATTCTCAGAACCAATATTAAGATTTTTATTTACAACTTCTGTGTAATCATTTAATTTTGAATAATACGTTTTATTTTTATTTATTTAGAAACAAGGTTTGAGATTTAATTCGTTTTCAACTAATAAAGACTATTACACTTTCTCATATAATAATTACTATGTAATTAAACAAATCCAGCAGCGTTTAAAATAATCCTACTATTACCCATAAACTTTTTTTTAAATGTGAAAAAAATATGAAACTCTTAAGAATATATCATTTTTATTTGCGAATATCTTGTACGTTAATTAAAAACATAAAAGCACTTTCATATAAGTCCAAATGCATATATTTCACGTTTCATAATTTTTTAAAGTATTATGAACCGCAAATACTCATGAATTAATAATTGTTGTCGGTTAATTAACTTTCAGATAAAAAAAATCCTAAGGTTTTTTTTACCCTAACATTACGATATGCAAATGTCTTTTTGCGAAGTATTTAACATAGAATGCATTTTTGCTGTTCAAATTTTATGCCTCAGTAGATTTTAATTAACGTTGCAACTTCTGATATCATTTGAAACATTAAATTTTAAATTACTATCAATGCTAATAGGGATAATTACGTGTCATAACTATTATTACACCTTTTATGACGCATACATTTTCTGATGACTAGATTAACGAAGAGTCCCCATTTAATTTATTATACTAGAAATAATATTTTTATGCTGGAAATATGATAATATAATCTTTAAAATATATATAAAGTTAAATACTAGAAATTTTATTTATTTACTTAATAATACCTTTAATGTAAAAATATGTTTAGACATAAAGAAATATTTTTTTACTCAATGTGATGTTCAGATACCCAAAATAATATCGTATTTTATTATTTCCTAAACATTTCGTAATTTGTTTTGTTTCCTGATATTGATCGATTGAATCAAATATTTAAAAATGTCATACGTTTGAATAACAAATTCTTATTTTAGTAATACTAATATAAGTAAACTAAACATCCGTCAGTTTCACCTAATTTTTTATTTTCGAATATAATATCACATTTATTTACTTTCGTGGTAATGAAAGCATTTCGGTTTCCATAATTTTAAAATTTTAATTTCGAATTTTTTTTAAAAGATTATTAATATATTTCAAATATTATTTATTTCAGTAGGGTAAGGTGGTGGGAATTTGAGTATTAAAACTCGATATTGACGTTCAAAGTCATATTTCTGTGAATATTGTAAAATTACAATTGTTTTCAAAAGCGGTCACTTATTTATTAGACACACAATTGTACATTTTTATTTAATTCTGAGATTTATAAATATTTGTAATAACAATAATTTTTCTAATGTAACCTAAATGGAATAATTTACAGTAGGGATAATTTGAATCATCATTGGTAATTATGGAATTTGTCGCATAAAAACGCTCTATTAGAACAAAAAAGTCAAATTAGTAACAACAACCTTCAATTTTTAAAAAAATCAGTATATTTGATTACTAATGGGGTGATTTTATAATTAACTATTTTAAAAGCAAGTTGTAATACGCCATTTTGAAAAAAATCGTCTTTTTTATTATTTATTATATTCGAAAACTAACACCTACTTATTATAGCATGTTCTATTTTATTTAGAAATTCATGCTGTATTTGCGTTTATTTAAAAACAAATTCTGCAGTCGATTTTTGAATTAAATTTAAAACATTATGTTTCCCTTGTAATAAAAAAAAGCAAAAGCTTCTACTTTTTTATCAAAATATATTCTTTTGATGACAATTTATATAGAAAAAAAAACATGTATGTTACTTCTTTATATTAACACATAAACAGTATTAAATATATACCAGTTAGTTCTTGTGATTTATAACTGGTTTTGGAAATGTATGTGCCGTAATAATGTTTTTTTTTTATCCAAGAAGCAAACCCTGCTATATCTACATTCCAATCTGAATCTGAATATGCCGTCTTCATCGGCGAAAAAAAACCATCATTGCACTTCAAAGTTCGATTGAATATTTGCTTTGCCATGTCTTTCTATCCATTTCCAAACTTTAAATTGCGTTTTTCTCTAAATCGATTTTTATGCAACGACGGGGTATTCCCCTTGTACCTTTCAAAATCATATTTATTGTGTTCCATATTTTCCTTAAATACAAAGAATTAACTAAAATAATTTGTTTAATTTTTCTTTATTTCCAACACAATAACAAACAACACAGTATAATGTTGATAAGTCTTGAAAAACAAAGTATGTGTCGCATTTAACTATTGATGCAAAGCATGCGTCAATCTTTCAATACAAAATGAAGAGCGATTCCTGTTTTTCTCCTATTCCCTTCCAACAGCGACGTTTCATTTAGTAGTAAACCTTGGTACTTTGTGTTTAGAAGCTTATTCCAACTGTAATCTTCAAACTGATTAAAATTTGAAAGCAAGTGAGCTTTGAAGAACGATCGTCAAACTTAAATATTTGATGAAGGGAACTTGAGAAGAAATAGAATAAAGCAAACATCTTCCTTTTCCACACTAATTACTCCAGAATGCCGAAGGAAAATATATTTTTAAACGTTTAAACTGCAACTCTCATTTAAAAGGTTAAGAAAAGGATTTTGTTCAAATCGACTTAAACATTTAATACTGGATTCATTCGGCCATAAATGAAAATTAATGCCAAACTTGCAAAATACCGATATTACCGGTAATTAATTTCTATAAATATAAACTCGTGGAGTGTTTGTTATTTAAAATAAAACATATATTTTTATTTTTAAACATATTTATATATGTCGCTTTATAATTGTGTCATCCAATATCTTGACAGTCGATATTAAATTTTAACCATACTGAAATTGACATGTACACTCGAAACTTACTTTCTGAAAACTGGCTGTCTTGATACTTTTTACTTGTAACATACATACGTAATCCAAGGCATCCTATTTGACCACTGAACTAAAATAATAACTGGAGTGATTACTCATAATTGGGGAAATGCACTTTACCATGGTGCGCTGATGAATGCTGTTCGGGAGACAAGGTTTAGAAAACATCCTATCTTGGCTTTTGCTCCGTTATATTCGAGTTGCGTTGGTCTTGAATATTTTATTAAGTAATTAATATTTTATTTCTTGTATCTAAACAAGCAAGTATGGTAAAAAATTAAATTTGTAACATATAATGTATTTTTGAAAACCTGAAATGTGGTTTTAAAACTAGAATTACTAATATGCACTTTATTCTATGCCCAACACCATTCAAAATATTGTTCTACCTAGTCTCAAAAGATTATAAAGCGGTCATGCACGCTTTGTCTGTCCTCTAGTAATTATTTTAACTATGTGATACTTAACCTTACTCTATTCATATAACTACTTAAAAATGTAAAAATTTTACTACTTCAATAACATTAATATCATCAATATTCGTTTAACAAAACCCGTAACGTTTTTTTTTTAATTATATCATTAATAATTAACTATTAATAAATTAGAATGTTATAAGTTGGCGTAGAACATTATTTCAGGATTACGTTATTGCGCCACTGAACTTAATTTATTAAAATATTTGTGGAACTTTAAATATGAATGTCTTAATCGTGTGACTGTAACCCTAACTATCCAGAAGGTTCATAAGTTTCATTCCATCTAATTATTCTCTACAAAGAGATAAGTGCTATATAATACAACGCAGTACTTTTATCTCTCGTTTTGTTTCACTAAAATTCCCTGAGTGTCTACCTTTTATCTTCTACCACACGTGAAGAACGGCTTTTTGTCTACATTTCCCCAAGAAAACTCTTCCGCCAACCGTTTACTTTGCTCTCCAGAAAAGCCATTTGGCCCCTTCAATAGCTCTGAAGAACATTGGCTTTCCGAAGTTCGGACAGGGCCAAAAACGAGTCTTTGGCGAACGGAGGAAAGTTTTACTGATAGAAAAAAGGTGAAAGAATGGAGCCAAAAAAAAGTGATTGATTGTCTTTCTAATGGAGATCTACCATCGCCAAGAATTCGCCAATAGATCTATCAATGTTTTCTGAATTGGGTATCGTTTACCCATGAGGAAACGAATGTACCCATCCGTGGGTGTATATGGTAGGAATAAGGCTTAATGTTATTTTAATATAGAATAACCCATGAAAAATATCGAAATTGTAAATCAGTGTTCACTGCAAGAATATGTCCTTTAAATTATCCATAAATTACTTTTTTTCTAATTTTTTTATTTTATTTTATTATTTTATTCATGATTTTAAAATATACCCCTGCGTTTTAGATTTGAAATTAAGTTTTTTTTAACATAAAGCATTTTATGAGTTTAAAAATTAAGTTCTAGAAAACTTACAATACACGGGTGTATATATTATAGATCCTGATTATTCAGATATTAGTATTTGTTAAGCGTTATTTGTTCGCTTTTATGTTTATACAAGTTTGGAAATCTACTGAACCGAATGTAGATTTGTCGTAAAGTTTTCTTTTAGTTTCTTTTCGTATTAAAAATTATATAAATGTTTATGGTTTTCAATTTCATTAAAAAACTATATTATTTTCAGAAAATTGAATTTATTAGTACTTTTAAACACAAAATCGCATTTTAAAATTATTAAACAAATAAACCAAACGTTATTCTGAAAATATACTATTTTATCAAAATAATAATAATAATAATTACAACCACAAATAAAGAAAGACATTCTTTAAATTAAATATCTAACTTACTTTATAGATTCCCAAGAAGAACAAATAGCAAACACAAAATTTCGTTAACATTAAAATAGTTTATTTAGTGATAAGATCTGAATATTGTAGAACTTAAAAAAATGGACCATCTAAATAATTTTTTTAATTTTTGGGTAATCCTCTTAAATAAATTACAAATTATTCCATACTTAAACTTATATATTACAACTATATCATTCCAAATATGCTCGATTTTTTTTATTAAGAATCATCATAGTTCTTTGCATTCGCGTTTTTAAATATAAAGTAAACATTACACCCGTGTTTTGTCACATTGAGGTGATACATAGGAAAACTCGAATAAATTGTGCTAAATACATCGACTCATATACAGATTGCAATCTTTGAAAGTAACTTTTAATGGGATAAAACGTGTTTTTAACGAATATAATAGTTCAATTCAATAGAAAATTTGCTGTTAAAGTTAATGATTTAATAATATATATTTTTAAACAAACACGTTTTTCACAAAACAAATTTTGATTATCTGCTCCACTAATATAACTTGATACTTTTCATTTCCAAAAGGAACTATGGCTCACATATACAAACACAAAAACTTAAAAGTAAAAGAGTTAAAGTTAAAAAATATAATACTTAATATTACATTATATTAAAATAGATAAAAGTACTGATATATATTTTGTCTTATTTTTTATCAAGATTCTTTAAACGAAACAAAATGAAAAAGATCAAATGTCTTATACAATACACGTATAAAACGTATATTAAAAACTGTTTTTAAATTAGCCATATATTTATCAGATGTCTAGAATAGATGCTTTAATATCTTATACACATTAAGTTTTAGAAATAAAAAATATTTATCTAAACATCAACAAGTATAAAATTGAATTAAAGCGATATTTAACAAAGTTTGTTGAACTTCTCTCTTCACTAACAAATTCGCATCTTCACTGCATGTCTTATGTTGGTCGTCCCATCCATTGATCTCTGAACTTTGAACAAAGAATTTTGTTATTTGAGAGAAGAAGTAAACAAACTTCCGTGTCACTCTGAGAAGATCAGTTTGTCAGCTTGTGATCTACGTGACAAAATTCAGCGATGAAGAAGACATCGAAACTGGCAGAGAAAGAACCTTTAAGGCGGAAAGTTTTATATTTATAATAGGGTTAGTATTAACACCTTTGAGGTAAGGAATATTGAATTTTGGTTGAATTACTTAATTGATTGATTGAAAATGACTATTTTGGAACAATTGCATTAATTCCGAGACATTACATAATTTTTTTTAATTTTTAATTGAAGGAAACTGGCCAACACTTGCAATAATCAGAACTGTGTAAATGGCCAGGCATTTCATGCGGTGATAAGTTACGTTCCGAAATGGCAGACAAATGATATACAATACACACAGTGTCTGATAAAATGTTGGTACTTCGTGAAAACAATAGATATTTCATAAAGTACTTGATTGAGACATGTGTATATAATTTATAAATGTATGCGAAATAAATAAATGCAATCTATGGTGAACTTTAGTTTAAAATAATTTCTCATATAGTAGAAAAATATTTTGTTGTATTGTAGAAAAGTATTTGTTTTATAAAAAGCTTCTATTTTTTTCCATTTTGCTTACCACCCTTTGATTACTAATTTTATACAATATATTATTGACTTTAAACTGTAGTTAATAATTATTTTGTACCTGCAACTGTAGTTAACAATTATTTTGTTTAATTATTTGAATTATCTTTTTCTAGTGGTCCAATAATTATTAAACCAAAAATAAGGTATTTCTAAAAATATTAAAGATACTAGAGAAGCTTCAATTTTATTTTTCAAATTGGAGTTCATATACGTTACATTAAAGTAGAGGACATAGAAACCGGCAAATGTAATAGCATCGGTTACAGTTCTAAGGGAAAGCAATTCCGAAAAAAAGTAGTTTACTTTTTGTAAAAGAAATCGTATTTCGAACTTGTGTAATTTCTCTATTCGGATTCCACTAATATTAATCAAACACATTGCCATTGCAATCTTTACAAAAACCAAAGTCGAATATTTTTTCCAGAACAATACATTTGGCGTATTTTTTTTTATATATATTTATACTTACAACATTATTAACAATGGCGGTAATTTATCTGTGGCTTATAAAAAGAAGTCTCATTGACTTAACATAGAACATTGGACCTTCTTTTTCTAGATCCCAGATACCTGCACTGAAAAAGATACAAAACATTATTAGGTTTAGAAATATTAACAAGTTATCACACCGAAAATAGAATCTACTCCATTTATTAAATTAACTGCAACAAACATAAGTGTTTAATATAAGTCCCATTGTATATAATTCATAAAATATTTTTAATTTATTATGCATTTTCAACTAGATACTGGATGTTTGAATTATCTTTTTGCATAACTTTTTTTTAATTCCTAAATAAAAATAACAAGAAAATCCATGCATCTTTTGATATATTCAGTTTTAAAATGACTTTTATCGTGACATAAATGAGATTCCTGCGAAAATATGAACACTCCCCGGTTTTAAATATAGAGGTGTATGTTTAAACGAAATTTGGGGAAAGTAAACTAAAAAACTGTATGGTGCACACATTTCTTTTGAGAAAGTCGCGACCGTTAAGCCATTTTTCGGAACTAACTTTTATCAACTTTCCTTTATGGAAACCATTAGCCCAATCTGACGCGACGTTAGGAATAAACTTTCATTTTTTGATGTCTGGGAAAGTATATTTATGCTGTGCAAATTTCAGTCAAGTAGAAATATATTTTAAAATCTTCAGTTTTTATGTCTAACTTTCGGAGCATAAATTTGGAAAGGTTTGACCTTTGTATACTTTAATACCTGAATTTCCAATTTGATGGCTCTTAAAGTCTTGTTAGTTTAATACCCAAAGCAAACCAAATAGTGTTTACGGGTTTTAAAGTATAAATATAATTTAAAAGTGAATTTTATTTTGGATTAATTTACATAAATATAAATGATTCGTTTTGGAACAGATTAATGTTGGATAAAAATCGAGTTAATTCAAAAGTTTGAATTTATAAAATAATCTTTTTTTTATAAAAAAAAGAAAACTGACTTTAAGAAATCACGCTAAAAAGTAAAAAGTATTTTTTTTATTTTACAAACAAGTTGAAGTTTTTTTAACTGTTTAATGTATATTTTACACTTATTATAAACTATTTGGAATAGGCACCAAAATGTATGTATGAATTTTGTAAATTGGCACCAAATTCAAAAAGTTGTAATAAGTGTAAAATAAACAGTAAATATTTCAATTTTTTCAACTTGTTCGTAAAATTAAAAATTATTTTTTACTTTTTAGAGCCTTTTCTTACATTTGGTATTCCTTTTTATAAAATATATATATTTTTTTTTCCTATTTAGTTTTTAATTTAGAAGGAACCTTCGCCCCCTATTATTATTCCCCAAAATTCATGTTGTTGATCACATTTTTCGACGTGTAGTATCCGGTTTAATAAATGCCGGTTTAACAAAACTATATCGTCTCAATAGTGCATATTGTAAAGAAATGCCTATGCATGTTAATAAATGCCGGATGAACGAAATGTCATTGTTGTACAATTTCTATCAAATGAAAATATTTTGAAATAGGATAAATTGTTTTAAAAAAAACTCCGGTTAATCGATATTTCCGGTTACGTAACAGCCGGATAACTCATTATTTTTTGCCTAAGTGGATTTTTCTCTATCGAACAAAAAAAAATCGATTTCGGACAATATTTTTTTTAATAGTCTGGTTAATTGAGAATTCCGGATAGTTAAATGCCGGATAACCGGATATTTTTTTCATTTTAAAAGATGGCCCCAAGTGAAACATCCCCTATCCAATAAAAAAATTGCCCAAATATCTAAATTAGAACAGAAATTTTGCGCGAACATAAGTAAAAAAAATACATAAAAGTCGAATTGATAACATCACTCCTTGGCCCGCGATTTGACGGTTTTAATTTAAGTTTATCTCGGTTTTATTTTAAAATTTTGGTTGGCGCGGTGTTTAGTCGGTTAAAAAGGAAAAAGAATAAGTACATATATTTTGTTCCTAATTTAATTAAAGAAAAATTAAAATAAAAAATGTATACATAAATTTACTATAAACTGCCAGGAAACTTATCATTTAAAAATAAAGAAATGGGTTTTCCTCAACGAGATTTTACGGTTTACTTAATGTGTGTGTGGTGGGATCTTATTTTGCCAATAATTTGTAATCGATTAACTATCACGATTTATAGAAGCAATATGTATATATATATATATATATATATATATATATATATATATATATATATATATATATATATATATATATATATATATATATATATGTAACCCTTCCTTTATTTTCCCGGTTATTTACGAGAAGATTAGAAGGAGCAGCTTGTTCTGTATTAACAATACTATAAAGCGAAGTTTAATTCAGTAGCACTTATGTATAGCATTCACAACAGGTGATCTTATAATCTTAAAACCTGTTATCAACTGATCGCCCTGATTTGCGAACTAAACAGCTGTGGCGTTCTGTTTAGATGACATGTTTTAACCTAAAATTCAACACGTAGAAAACGCTGGTTACGATAAAACTACCATGATTTAAATTCCCACCAGGTATTCGTGGTATGGAGGTTTATAAAGTGGGATTGGTTCCATTTTAAATGTCACCCATGTCATCTAATCATAGATTAAAATTATGATGTAGTATTTCCGAGTTCTTGATAAAAAACGTCTTTAAAAATAGCTGCATGGGGTATCAGGATAAAAACACCATGTCAAGTTTTCAGGGTGATTAATACCGACACTATAACTCTGTGAGAAATAGAATGATTAACATATATTTGGTGTCGTTCAATTGAAAATTAATGCCAATGCGGCAAAATATTGAAATAATACAAATAGGTCCTTGGATTGGATGAGGCCTACGTATTCTGACGAAACAGGTTTTTTTTATATTCCTTGTATTGAATATCAAAGCTATTATTTTTATCTGAAGAAATGATGCTTCACGTAAAACCCTTTTGGCCCTGCACCAACTTCGCCACATCCAATTTTTTCCTATATAATATTTACCAAACCATCGCCAATATTCAATTATGTAGCTTTATTATTGTTAAATAGGATACTGATACAATAGTCTAAGGAAAAGATACGTTGTATCATAACTTATTTAAAATCACAAGCTAGTTTCTTATTGGTTAAAATACCTCAAAATAATATATTTCTATTTGTATTTTTCTACACCAGGTTTTACAATATGCAAATATCAAGTATGCTTTTATAAAGCTACAGATAAAAAATTGTAAAAAAATAATATAATTTTACAGATTTCATGCATTCTAAAGTATATTTTTACATTACCGTATGCTATGCAGTCAGCATATTTCAATATTTATCCCGCATAGGAGTACATCTCCAAGTGAAGAATCAGGAGATCTCAAACATGATTTCTTATTCCTTCATCAAAGCATCTCTTCTGTTTGTTTCTTTTGGGAGAGGTTGCGAACAAATATTAGATTACTCGAAATTCCAAGAGCATCTCTTATATCACACATAAGTTTCCCTTCTACTATCTCTTTCTGTTTTACGGCAGAGGCTTAAATGTGCGGAAATGTTTTTTTTTTTTTTCAAAATGAAAATCCCCCAAAACAGCAACTGAGTTGAAGAGTAAAAAAAGCAAATAGCGCGCGGGAAAAGGGGGGAATAACTAGACGCCACTTGGAAAATTGCTTTTCTTTTGTTTAGCGTGAGATTTCGCCGAACTATTCTTTTTAAAACAAGGCGGTTTAATTGAAAACCTTTTTTTTAACGATCCGACATTGCTCTTGTTTAAAAATAATATGAAACGGTTGAACAAATATATTAGAAGCGTTGGTAAAACAAATATAAGTAACATTATTGTTTAGAATCAATAGTCATTCGTATAACACATAATATTCATTAAATAAAAGTTTGGTCTTTTTATTGCAAGCAGACTTTATAACACATTAATAGATTTTGATATTAGATTAGCTACAAAACATGTTACAAAAAATGTCCTTATTCATAAAATTCAAAAGAAAAGTAAATATTGTATTTATATTTTAATCTAGTTTAAAAGAAGCATGTTAAATGAATTATTATTCAAATTGTTTATAACATGTAATATAAGACAAGGAGAATTTCTTTTTCATTTTCTTGGATAAAGATATTGTTATTCATTCATTGTATTCATTGTAATCTATTCAATGCGAATTTTTTCGTATAATGTTATCTTGTTACATTTGAGCCATTTAGTTTCAAAATCTGATATATTTATTTTCATAAATTTTACAGGGGACGCTAAAAATAATTGACAGCCATGTACTTTTGGATCTAAACGCATGAATTAGATTGCATTTTAGACTGGATTCAGACACTTTTGGTCAATACCGCTTGGCAAGATGATGTAGTGCATTGGCAATTTGTAAAAACAAATTTAAAAAAAAACAATTATGCGAAAATGTGGTTCTATCTGGGTTTGAACTGTGATATTTTAAGTTTAAAAAATATATCGCATAATTTTTTGTTTTTCTTCTGATGTTCTGTATTAAATATATATAACAAATTGCGCTGCGATGTCAATACTAATTAAATTCCGAATTAATAAATAAATGAAATATTAGCTGTAATCGTTCAATTTTAACTTGAAACCTATGTATATGTCTCCGTTTTTATTAACACTCATTATAAAAATTATTTATCATATGTACCCAAATTTATTTTTGAAGCAATTTCATGTAATACAAGTAAGTATTAAATAGTTTTTTTTTTTAAATATTTACGTTCAAAGGCGCAATATCCCGTGTTAGTATCTCCATTGTTTTCAACAATACACATAACATTAGAAACATAAATAATTTCGATAACTATTCAAATATGTTGATTGGAATTATAGTTTAAAATCTTTATCTTAAAAAAATATTTTTAATTAAAAATACACTATGAAAATTGCTTACTGTCAATTACTTTCATGTCATGTAAACATTACTCCCATTTGTCAAACGTTAATAATATATTTCTAATATTTATCTCAGAGACGCTCAAACGAACTTTCTATGTGCAAAGTTGTTTTCATTACTTGAATATTCAAATAATATTTCCAGTAAGAAATGTAATAACTTAATATATATCTTTAAATCTTGTATATATTTTAAATCGATAACTTTCATGCTTCACCAAAAATTCATTTAAAAAAAAAATTGTAAAATGGAGCATTTTTAAGAATTTAAATATTGTGTACATTACTGAAAATACTAGAGATCTCAGAACAAATTTTAAATTTGTTTATTATATTGCAACTTGAAGCAAAATAACATTTTTAAAACATTCTAAGGCAAGAAACGAGTTTTTATTTGATAAATATACAGCATATCCAATTTTGATCTTGCAACTCAAACAATTTCTACTGAAGTGGATGCATCATGTAGCTAAAGTCTCAGTAAATCCAAAATATTGTAAGCTAAAAAGAATTACTTCAGTAAAACATTTCAATGTTGAACGAATGCGTCGAGAATACACTCCTAATTGGGAGTAAATAACATCGAAAAACGTCAAAAGAACCCGTTTTGGGAATGAGTTATCTTCGGGTTTTATCTGAAAAAATACAATGGCGTATACAATGGGGATCTTTAGAGGTGGAAGGGAAGTAATTGAGTGCTTGATATTTCCATTAACAAACTGGCTTTTTGAATTCCCGAGAGATTTTGATGCGATTTTCGCACTTTATCCTTTTTAAGACTCTCTGTTCACTTTTTACAACAGATAAACATTGAATTTCAGTAGTTGGAAAGGCTATTTGTGTTTGCATAAAATATATATTACATGGCTCTTAATGCTTGTTTGTGTATTTAAGGAAACCTTAACATTAGTGTGAGTTGACACAAGTGTCTTTACACTTCCATCGAATTTATCCTAATACATAAATAGAAAAACTGTAGTGGGCTATGAATTAAAATATTGAAGTTAATTTTAATTTAGATGAAGGAAGGGGGGTGAAATGAACTCGTATTAATAAATCTTAAAAAGCAATTACATGAATAGTACACTGTTGAAAACAGGTACTAAAAAATAAGTAATATGTACTCATTTCTAAGTGCATTCGATGCTTATCATATAATTCGAAAACATAAGTTTCATTTTTGAAAAAGACATATACTCAAAATGAGTACAATGAGTAAAAATGAATAAAAAGGGCAGTTGCTTGCCTACATAGGATGTCTTCATAAATCACTTTTAATAAATATCGACAATTACAACCAAGACTTCCTGGAAAACGAATCCAGATCCTCAGGCAGCTCAATCCGCTGTACTACCAAAGCGACATGAAGAAGTTATAAAGAGAAGAAATGTTAAAAAGGTGTGCCAAAAGAATGGGAGGAAATATATTTGAGTTGAATAATATAAGAAACCATCTTCTGAACAAACATTTTAAGTTTGTCAGGTCGCTTTGTTAAGATGGCTTGAACAGAAGCTGAGATGAGCAATATTAAATCACACTTCTCATTTTTAAGAAAGTGCAAATACTAAATTTGATTATGTCATCGCTCATTTACGATGCACTTGTAATCAAATAATAACGAGTATGTTTAGGTGCTCATTTTTTCGTACTTTTTTTTTACAGTGTGCATACATTTCATAAAGGTAAAAATGTTTAAAAGACAAACACAATAAACTTTATGATTATTTCATTTTTTTTTATGCACGAACATATAGAAAAATCCCAACCCATTTGCTAAGGTGCTAGTTGTTGGGTTGAGATTAAAAGTTCATTTAAATACTCAATTTGTATTGTATGTAGTACTTTATTATTGTAGGAAAAAGGAATATTTTAATTGGCCGAAACCTCCGACGATTGTTGTCTACCATTCCCTGTAATAACTCTACTAATTTTCAAATGGCTGTCCAGACCCAACTTAAAACTCATATTTTATACATTTGATTTTTTTTATATATATTCGCATTCAAAACCAGGGAATCATTGTCTCCATTCGTTGAACTGAAACCGAAAATATATACAATACTGCATCAATCAATACTTCATCCAAATACTACGCCAAATAACACCTTACTGAGCATCGGATAAGTCCTCCACAAACATTGATGTCCGTAATGAAACGTATGTACGGATCTCAAGCGAACACACACCAATTTGCAAGCTAAACACTACAGTGGGATGGACTGTGGTTATGACTGAAAGAGATGAGATAGCAAACTTTTTGTTTCGCTTGTCATAGAAGTTGGGAGTCTGAGAGGGAGTTGGATGATCAACGTACGCATTATTTATTCTTTGTGTTCATTTTTTACTTCGAGAAAGGATTTTCTTCTCTTTTTTTTCTGTGTTTATGTAATAGGGTGCATTATTACGTATAAAAACAACAGAAGCATAAAATTCTTTGAAAATCTGAAAAATTAGATAAATTGTCATTATTTACAAAGTATGTCATATTCTACTAGTTATCATTTATTGTATAGCATATATAAGTACATCTTATTTATTCGGTGTTTTTATTTATTAAGAAGTTTTTTTACGAAGTTCTTATAAAATATCTTAAGAAGTTCTTAATAAATATCTTAAGAAGTTTTTTTTTAATAAATATCTTAAGAACTTTTTTTTTAATATATTTATTTAGAAGTTTTTGTAAGTTTTTTTTTTTTTTTAACTTTTAAGAAACAGAAATCTATAATTGAAATATTATCTTTAAAATATTAAATTAATTTAAATAAACAATAATTGATTTAAGGAAACACAATAATTGTAAAATTCTCGATTTTTTTTTTATTTGGTAAAAGTTATAGTTTGGTATCTTCTAGAAATGCTTGCAAAATACTGGAACTATTTCTAAGTTTTTAATGAGTTATTTTAAATTTGATGCTGTATTGACAGATATATGTGTTTCAAGGAAAAAAAGTTTAAATAGTTTTTTCTTTGTGTTTTGTTTGCTTTACCCTATTGTTTATTAAATAATGCTAACACAAATATTTTTCTTCTTTTGTTTCTCAGATGTAAGAATCTGAGGAACACTGACTTTGATAGTATGATGACTTAAATTTTTTTTTCACTATTAACGTTTATTAAAATATATTTAAATAAATATACATTTTATTCAGTAATTGTTAAAATGGACAATCACTTATATTTCACTAGATTTCAGAAGGATATTTAGGGCTGAAAGGCACAAAATTGTTATTTTACATTCTCTTTAATTTAAGATAAGAAAATATTAAAATGTTATAATTACAAAAACTTAATAAAATACTAATTAAATATTATTTAAAAAAAACAATTATCAATACATAATTTATAAGTTTATCACTTTTTAATTATGTTAAATTTTAAATTAATATTGGTATATTTGAAGCATATTAACGTGCTTATGAAAAATGTCGCCAACATACACGATTCGAAGGATAGAGATAATATATAGTAATATTATTTAAAAACTTTGTATTTTTAATTTAAATACAAAAATTATGCATGCATATTTAAAAATTGTAATTTTTGAAAAAAAACATTCAAATATTTTAAAAAATGTATTTCTAAATATTCCACAATATATTAGAAAATATCCAAATACGACTTACAAAATTTTTCCAAAATTTTAATGATGTTGATAAAACTGATAAGGAAAAATATGACATTGTTGTATAGTAAATTTAATAAATGCACATTAAATGCTACGTATAAAAATATATAAGAAAAAATATGTTTCAATGCCTTATTAATTTTGTGCTTTTAATTTTTTTTCTTTACTGCAAAAAATGCAATGCATTTTCATTAGTAACTTAACATAATATGTAATCATCCAATTGGAAAAATAACATTTAAAATTTGGTTGTATCAAAAGACTCTTTATGACGGTGATATAAATTAGGTACGTGATAAATTCGTTAACGAATAAAATAAGTAGCACAAAAATTCTCTCAATTAACAAGACAACATAGGAATTTAATTAAATATGTCGTAAATTGCCTTATAGGATTTTGACAATTAGGATTTTGATAAGTATTTTGGTTAAAAATTTATTAATTTCCAAATGTGAAAGTCGTAACTGAAGATAAATTTAATGATTCTAATTTAAGATGCTAGCATAAAAAACGCGCATAAAAAATCTACATTTAGTGTATTTAAATATAATAAAAAATGTGATTGCCAATTTGATATTTTAGTAAATATTTTCATGTTTCTATATGGAAATTGAAGCTCTACCTCGACGATTAGCAAGTAGAAAAAGAATATGGGAAATACTTTAAACAGTTTTCACACATTCGACTTTTTAAGGTTTTTTGAAAAGCTCGTATATAATGTGTATAATATTTAACTAAAGCCTGTTTTTAAGTAGAAGCCTGGTTTTTTTTTTATTTTCCCATCAGCTGATTTGATACCAGATGGGAGATTTTGTGTTACTTGATTGAGATTAAAAAATGTAAATATATTACGCAATTATGTTTTATTATTTCTTCAAAAATAGCATTCACTTATTTTACACGTCAACATTTAAACGTATGCACATCACTAACATATAAAATCCTGGGACTAAAAATCGGACGTAGATGTGTCAGAATAGGGCCATATGACACCACGAATGCGTGCTCCATGACTCGAATGCAATCGGCAATGAATTTTACAATACGGTGACTGATCTATATTGGTCTTGGGGCAGGGAAACAGAAAAAACTCACTATAGTATTGATACAAGTGAAATGAGACAATATTCTTATACCACTCGACGGCCGATCCTACTATAGAGAAAAAAGAAGAATCCTTCATTTTTGCGGTACAAGTGCGCTAGGAAAATGTACTAGTACCAAAAGACGTCCGATCCCACTCGGAAAAAAACGTAAGACACTTTCACTTGTATTTTACAAGCGCAAACGGACAATAACTTATAATAAGTCTTAAAGACAGATACTAAGACTTCTTTTAAATAATGAGTAATGATAGAGGAACCCCTTAAAAGTTACTTAAATAATCATAGGCTAGAACAGAAGTATGATAATAACCTGAATGTACTATGTTGCCTTAAACCGACGATGACAACAATGCATTTGGCTCTAATAAAGTATATTAAACTAACCGGAAAAGTATTGTTCTTATTTGCAATCTCCAAACATTCACTGTTGCAACAACGATTATTTTTTTTATAACAATGAATGCATATTGAAATTTATTAGTCTTTAAAAATCTCTCATTTCGACGCCATTTTTCGTGAATTGTGGAATCAACTTCAAAGTTTCAGCTGAAAGGTTTAGCGATTTACGTAGCGTAATAAACTGTTTGGAAGTGCGAAATGATTGAACTTTATTACTTAGGTAAGTAACATTTACTTGAACCTCTAAAGAATTTGTATAAATTGCTTCATCAGTTTTCCTGAAATAACCTGAATAGGCTTCACTTATTTCGTTCAAATTGTGCTCTAGATATATGTATGTCATTTTGAAATTTACGTACCTAAGACACGTTTGAACCACGGATTGTTTATTTATCTATCAATGTGGGCTTTATTTTGATACACTCTACACGTTTTATTCGTAAAGTATTTATTCATGTTTCGTTAGCATATTTTAATATTTTTTTAGAAATGTACTTAGTTTTAAAAGTGCCTGATTACTAGAATAAATCCAAATGTTTCTTAAAGGGATAAATACTTCGTTCATCACTTTTTCATAGTCACTTGTACAAAGAATAAGTTTACATTTGCAATATAATTATTTTATTGAATATTTTCACCAAAAAATTATACAAACGTTATAGTCATCTCGAACTCAGGATAATAGTTATGTTTTTTATTGTTAGCTTATTAGGTGCATTAACAAACTATATTTAGTATCTTTGAAGGATAGACAAACATTTTAATGGCATGAGATATTTAAGTCGATGTTTTTATTTTTTACGGGAAAATTGAAGTCTGTCTTAAAAAGTCTGTCTACAATTTAAAAAAGTTTTCAGAACTTAAAATTTTTTAGGATTTTTAAGAGAGTTTAAAATATGCATAATACTTGACTTGATACAATTGCCTGTATCATTTCTCTATTTCTATCAGCAATTTAAGGTTACCAGACGGTTGGTTCTGTAATTTGTGATTGAGATTGAAAATTGTAAAAATACTACGTAATTGTGTTTGATTATTTAAGTTGGTTAAACGTAACGTCCATGTAATTTGTTTGCCTGTATTTAAATCGATATAATTCACTTAAAGATAAAATCATTGGAAATTTCTATTTAGCTAAGTCAGAAATCGGCCAGAATACACATTACTAGTGCGGTACAAGTGTAATCGGACACTGCACTTGTGCCACCCGACAGCCGATCGAACTTTGGAGAAAAACTGAAGACACCTTCACTTGTGTGGTACAAGTGTAATCGGACAATACACTTGTACCACACGACAGCCGATCATACTTTGGAGAAAAACTGAAGATACCTTCACTTGTGTGGTACAAGTGTAATCGGACAATGCACTTGTACCACACGGCAGCCGATCATACTTTGGAGAAAATCTGAAGACACCTTCTCTTGTTTGGTACAAGTGTAATCGGACAATGCACTTGTACCACACGACAGCCGATCATTCTTGGGAGAAAAACTGAAGACACCTTTACTTGTGTGGTACAAGTTTAATCGGACAATGCACTTGTACCACACGACAGCCGATCATTCTTGGGAGAAAAACTGAAGACACCTTTACTTGTGTGGTACAAGTTTAATCGGACAATGCACTTGTACCACACGACAGCCGATCATACTTTGGAGAAAAACTGAAGACACAATCACTTGTGTGGTACAAGTGTAATCGGACAATGCACTTGTACCACACGACAGCCGATCATACTTTGGAGAAAAACTGAAGACACCTTCATTTGTGTGGTACAAGTGTAATCGGACAATGCACTTGTACCACACGACAGCCGATCATACATTGGAGAAAAACTGCAGACACCTTCTCTTGTGTGGTACAAGTGCAATCGGACAATGCACTTGTACCACACGGCAGCCGATCATACTTTGGAGAAAAACTGAAGACACCTTCACTTGTGTGGTATAAGTGTAATCAGACAATGCACTTGTACCGCACGACTGCCAATCATCCTTGGGAGAAAAACTGAAGACACCTTCACTTGTGTGTTACAAGTGTAATCGGACAATGCACTTGTACCACACGACAGCCGATCATACTTTGGAGAAAAACGGAAGACACCTTCACTTGTGTGGTACAAGTACAATCGGACAATGTACTTGTACTACACGGCAGCCGATCATACCTTGGAGAAAACTGAAGACAACTTCAGTTGTGTGGTACAAGTGTAATCGGACAATGCACTTGTACCACACGACAGCCGATCATACTTTGGAGAAAAACTGAAGACACCTTCATTTGTGTGGTACAAGTGTAATCGGACAATGCACTTGTACCACACGGCAGCCGATCATACTTTGGAGAAAAACTGAAGACACCTTCACTTGTGTGGTACAAGTGTAATCAGACAATGCACTTGTACCGCACGACTGCCAATCATCCTTGGGAGAAAAATTGAAGACACCTTCAGTTGTGTGGTACCAGTGGAATCGGGCAATGCACTTGTACCACACGACAGCCGATCATTCTTGGGAGAAAAATTGAAGACACCTTCAGTTGTGTGGTACCAGTGGAATCAGACAATGCACTTGTACCGCACGACTGCCAATCATCCTTGGGAGAAAAATTGAAGACACCTTCAGTTGTGTGGTACCAGTGGAATCGGACAATGCACTTGTACCACACGACAGCCGATCATACTTTGGAGAAAAACTGAAGACACCTTCATTTGTGTGGTACAAGTGTAATCGGACAATGCACTTGTACCACACGGCAGCCGATCATACTTTGGAGAAAAACTGAAGACACCTTCACTTGTGTGGTACAAGTGTAATCAGACAATGCACTTGTACCGCACGATTGCCAATCATCCTTGGGAGAAAAATTGAAGACACCTTCAGTTGTGTGATACCAGTGGAATCGGACAATGCACTTGTACCACACGACAGCCGATCATACTTTGGAGAAAAACTGAAGACACCTTCATTTGTGTGGTACCAGTGGAATCAGACAATGCACTTGAACCGCACGACTGCCAATCATCCTTGGGAGAAAAATTGAAGACACCTTCAGTTGTGTGGTACCAGTGGAATCGGACAATGCACTTGTACCACACGGCAGCCGATCATACTTTGGAGAAAAACTGAAGACACCTTCACTTGTGTGGTACAAGTGTAATCAGACAATGCACTTGTACCGCACGATTGCCAATCATCCTTGGGAGAAAAATTGAAGACACCTTCAGTTGTGTGGTACCAGTGGAATCAGACAATGCACTTGTACCGCACGACTGCCAATCATCCTTGGGAGAAAAATTGAAGACACCTTCAGTTGTGTGGTACCAGTGGAATCGGACAATGCACTTGTACCACGCGACAGCCGATCATACTTTGGAGAAAAACTGAAGACACCTTCATTTGTGTGGTACAAGTGTAATCGGACAATGCACTTGTACCACACGGCAGCCGATCATACTTTGGAGAAAAACTGAAGACACCTTCACTTGTGTGGTACAAGTGTAATCAGACAATGCACTTGTACCGCACGACTGCCAATCATCCTTGGGAGAAAAATTGAAGACACCTTCAGTTGTGTGGTACCAGTGGAATCGGGCAATGCACTTGTACCACACGACAGCCGATCATTCTTGGGAGAAAAATTGAAGACACCTTCAGTTGTGTGGTACCAGTGGAATCAGACAATGCACTTGTACCGCACGACTGCCAATCATCCTTGGGAGAAAAATTGAAGACACCTTCAGTTGTGTGGTACCAGTGGAATCGGACAATGCACTTGTACCACACGACAGCCGATCATACTTTGGAGAAAAACTGAAGACACCTTCATTTGTGTGGTACAAGTGTAATCGGACAATGCACTTGTACCACACGGCAGCCGATCATACTTTGGAGAAAAACTGAAGACACCTTCACTTGTGTGGTACAAGTGTAATCAGACAATGCACTTGTACCGCACGATTGCCAATCATCCTTGGGAGAAAAATTGAAGACACCTTCAGTTGTGTGGTACCAGTGGAATCGGACAATGCACTTGTACCACACGACAGCCGATCATACTTTGGAGAAAAACTGAAGACACCTTCATTTGTGTGGTACCAGTGGAATCAGACAATGCACTTGTACCGCACGACTGCCAATCATCCTTGGGAGAAAAATTGAAGACACCTTCAGTTGTGTGGTACCAGTGGAATCGGACAATGCACTTGTACCACACGACAGCCGATCATACTTTGGAGAAAAACTGAAGACACCTTCATTTGTGTGGTACAAGTGTAATCGGACAATGCACTTGTACCACACGGCAGCCGATCATACTTTGGAGAAAAACTGAAGACACCTTCACTTGTGTGGTACAAGTGTAATCAGACAATGCACTTGTACCGCACGATTGCCAATCATCCTTGGGAGCAAAATTGAAGACACCTTCAGTTGTGTGGTACCAGTGGAATCAGACAATGCACTTGTACCGCACGACTGCCGATCATCCTTGGGAGAAAAATTGAAGACACCTTCAGTTGTGTTGTACCAGTGGAATCGGACAATGCACTTGTACCACACGACAGCCGATCATACTTTGGAGAAAAATTGAAGACACCTTCAGTTGTGTGGTACCAGTGGAATCGGACAATGCACTTGTACCACACGACAGCCGATCATACTTTGGAGAAAAACTGAAGACACCTTCATTTGTGTGGTACCAGTGGAATCAGACAATGCACTTGTACCGCACGACTGCCAATCATCCTTGGGAGAAAAATTGAAGACACCTTCATTTGTGTGGTACAAGTGTAATCGGACAATGCACTTGTACCACACGGCAGCCGATCATACTTTGGAGAAAAACTGAAGACACCTTCAGTTGTGTGGTACCATTGGAATCGGACAATGCACTTGTACCACACGACAGCCGATCATACTTTGGAGAAAAACTGAAGACACCTTCACTTGTGTGGTACAAGTGTAATCGGACAATGCACTTGTACCACACGGCAGCCGATCATACTTTGGAGAAAAACTGAAGACACCTTCACTTGTGTGGTACCAGTGTAATCAGACAATGCACTTGTACCGCACGATTGCCAATCATCCTTGGGAGAAAAATTGAAGACACCTTCAGTTGTGTGGTACCAGTGGAATCGGGCAATGCACTTGTACCACACGACAGCCGATCATACTTTGGAGAAAAACTGAAGACACCTTCACTTGTGTGGTACAAGTGTAATCAGACAATGCACTTGTACCGCACGATTGCCAATCATCCTTGGGAGAAAAATTGAAGACACCTTCAGTTGTGTGGTACCAGTGGAATCGGACAATGCACTTGTACCGCACGACTGCCAATCATCCTTGGGAGAAAAATTGAAGACACCTTCAGTTGTGTGGTACCAGTGGAATCGGACAATGCACTTGTACCACACGACAGCCGATCATACTTTGGAGAAAAACTGAAGACACCTTCTCTTGTGTGGTACAAGTGCAATCGGACAATGCACTTGTACCACACGGCAGCCGATCATACTTTGGAGAAAAACTGAAGACACCTTCACTTGTGTGGTATAAGTGTAATCAGACAATGCACTTGTACCGCACGACTGCCAATCATCCTTGGGAGAAAAATTGAAGACACCTTCAGTTGTGTGGTACCAGTGGAATCGGACAATGCACTTGTACCACACGACAGCCGATCATACTTTGGAGAAAAACTGAAGACACCTTCATTTGTGTGGTACAAGTGTAATCGGACAATGCACTTGTACCACACGGCAGCCGATCATACTTTGGATAAAAATTGAAGACACCTTCACTTGTGTGGTACAAGTGTAATCAGACAATGCACTTGTACCGCACGATTGCCAATCATCCTTGGGAGAAAAATTGAAGACACCTTCAGTTGTGTGGTACCAGTGGAATCGGACAATTTACTTGTACCGCACGACTGCCAATCATCCTTGGGAGAAAAATTGAAGACACCTTCAGTTGTGTGGTACCAGTGGAATCGGACAATGCACTTGTACCACACGACAGCCGATCATACTTTGGAGAAAAACTGAAGACACCTTCAGTTGTGTGGTACAAGTGTAATCGGACAATGCACTTGTACCACACGGCAGCCGATCATACTTTGGAGAAAAACTGAAGACACCTTCACTTGTGTGGTACAAGTGTAATCAGACAATCCACTTGTACCGCACGATTGCCAATCATCCTTGGGAGAAAAATTGAAGACACCTTCAGTTGTGTGGTACCAGTGGAATCGGACAATGCACTTGTATCACACGACAGCCGATCATACTTTGGAGAAAAACTGAAGACACCTTCATTTGTGTGGTACAAGTGTAATCGGACAATGCACTTGTACCACACGGCAGCCGATCATACTTTGGAGAAAAACTGAAGACACCTTCACTTGTGTGGTACAAGTGTAATCAGACAATGCACTTGTACCGCACGATTGCCAATCATCCTTGGGAGAAAAATTGAAGACACCTTCAGTTGTGTGGTACCAGTGGAATCGGACAATGCACTTGTACCACACGACAGCCGATCATACTTTGGAGAAAAACTGAAGACACCTTCATTTGTGTGGTACAAGTGTAATCGGACAATACACTTGTACCACACGGCAGCCGATCATACTTTGGAGAAAAACTGAAGACACCTTCACTTGTGTGGTACAAGTGTAATCAGACAATGCACTTGTACCGCACGATTGCCAATCATACTTTGGAGAAAAACTGAAGACACCTTCACTTGTGTGGTACAAGTGTAATCAGACAATGCACTTGTACCGCACGATTGCCAATCATCCTTGGGAGAAAAATTGAAAACACCTTCAGTTGTGTGGTACCAGTGGAATCGGACAATGCACTTGTACCACACGACAGCCGATCATACTTTGGAGAAAAACTGAAGACACCTTCATTTGTGTGGTACCAGTGGAATCAGACAATGCACTTGTACCGCACGACTGCCAATCATCCTTGGGAGAAAAATTGAAGACACCTTCAGTTGTGTGGTACCAGTGGAATCGGACAATGCACTTGTACCACACGACAGCCGATCATACTTTGGAGAAAAACTGAAGACACCTTCATTTGTGTGGTACAAGTGTAATCGGACAATGCACTTGTACCACACGGCAGCCGATCATACTTTGGAGAAAAACTGAAGACACCTTCACTTGTGTGGTACAAGTGTAATCAGACAATGCACTTGTACCGCACGATTGCCAATCATCCTTGGGAGAAAAATTGAAGACAGCTTCAGTTGTGTGGTATCAGTGGAATCAGACAATGCACTTGTACCGCACGACTGCCAATCATCCTTGGGAGAAAAATTGAAGACACCTTCAGTTGTGTGGTACCAGTGGAATCGGACAATGCACTTGTACCACACGACAGCCGATCATACTTTGGAGAAAAACTGAAGACACCTTCATTTGTGTGGTACAAGTGTAATCGGACAATGCACTTGTACCACACGGCAGCCGATCATACTTTGGATAAAAACTGAAGACACCTTCACTTGTGTGGTACAAGTGTAATCAGACAATGCACTTGTACCGCACGATTGCCAATCATCCTTGGGAGAAAAATTGAAGACACCTTCAGTTGTGTGGTACCAGTGGAATCGGACAATTTACTTGTACCGCAAGACTGCCAATCATCCTTGGGAGAAAAATTGAAGACACCTTCAGTTGTGTGGTACCAGTGGAATCGGACAATGCACTTGTACCACACGACAGCCGATCATACTTTGGAGAAAAACTGAAGACACCTTCATTTGTGTGGTACAAGTGTAATCGGACAATGCACTTGTACCACACGGCAGCCGATCATACTTTGGAGAAAAACTGAAGACACCTTCACTAGTGTGGTACAAGTGTAATCAGACAATGCACTTGTACCGCACGATTGACAATCATCCTTGGGAGAAAAATTGAAGACACCTTCAGTTGTGTGGTACCAGTGGAATCGGACAATGCACTTGTACCACACGACAGCCGATCATACTTTGGAGAAAAACTGAAGACACCTTCATTTGTGTGGTACAAGTGTAATCGGACAATGCACTTGTACCACACGGCAGCCGATCATACTTTGGAGAAAAACTGAAGACACCTTCACTTGTGTGGTACAAGTGTAATCAGACAATGCACTTGTACCGCACGATTGCCAATCATCCTTGGGAGAAAAATTGAAGACACCTTCAGTTGTGTGGTACCAGTGGAATCGGACAATGCACTTGTACCACACGACAGCCGATCATACTTTGGAGAAAAACTGAAGACACCTTCATTTGTGTGGTACAAGTGTAATCGGACAATGCACTTGTACCACACGGCAGCCGATCATACTTTGGAGAAAAACTGAAGACACCTTCACTTGTGTGGTACAAGTGTAATCAGACAATGCACTTGTACCGCACGATTGCCAATCATCCTTGGGAGAAAAATTGAAGACACCTTCAGTTGTGTGGTACCAGTGGAATCGGGCAATGCACTTGTACCACACGACAGCCGATCATACTTTGGAGAAAAACTGAAGACACCTTCACTTGTGTGGTACAAGTGTAATCAGACAATGCACTTGTACCGCACGATTGCCAATCATCCTTGGGAGAAAAATTGAAGACACCTTCAGTTGTGTGGTACCAGTGGAATCGGACAATGCACTTGTACCACACGACAGCCGATCATACTTTGGAGAAAAACTGAAGACACCTTCATTTGTGTGGTACCAGTGGAATCGGACAATGCACTTGTACCACACGACAGCCGATCATACTTTGGAGAAAAACTGAAGACACCTTCATTTGTGTGGTACAAGTGTAATCGGACAATGCACTTGTACCACACGGCAGCCGATCATACTTTGGAGAAAAACTGAAGACACCTTCAGTTGTGTGGTACCAGTGGAATCGGACAATGCACTTGTACCACACGACAGCCGATCATACTTTGGAGAAAAACTGAAGACACCTTCATTTGTGTGGTACAAGTGTAATCGGACAATGCACTTGTACCACACGGCAGCCGATCATACTTTGGAGAAAAACTGAAGACACCTTCACTTGTGTGGTACAAGTGTAATCAGACAATGCACTTGTACCGCACGATTGCCAATCATCCTTGGGAGAAAAATTGAAGACACCTTCAGTTGTGTGGTACCAGTGGAATCGGGCAATGCACTTGTACCACACGACAGCCGATCATACTTTGGAGAAAAACTGAAGACACCTTCACTTGTGTGGTACAAGTGTAATCAGACAATGCACTTGTACCGCACGATTGCCAATCATCCTTGGGAGAAAAATTGAAGACACCTTCAGTTGTGTGGTACCAGTGGAATCGGACAATGCACTTGTACCACACGACAGCCGATCATACTTTGGAGAAAAACTGAAGACACCTTCATTTGTGTGGTACCAGTGGAATCGGACAATGCACTTGTACCACACGACAGCCGATCATACTTTGGAGAAAAACTGAAGACACCTTCATTTGTGTGGTACAAGTGTAATCGGACAATGCACTTGTACCACACGGCAGCCGATCATACTTTGGAGAAAAACTGAAGACACCTTCACTTGTGTGGTACAAGTGTAATCAGACAATGCACTTGTACCGCACGATTGCCAATCATCCTTGGGAGAAAAATTGAAGACACCTTCAGTTGTGTGGTACCAGTGGAATCGGACAATGCACTTGTACCACACGACAGCCGATCATACTTTAGAGAAAAACTGAAGACACCTTCATTTGTGTGGTACAAGTGTAATCGGACAATGCACTTGTACCACACGGCAGCCGATCATACTTTGGAGAAAAACTGAAGACACCTTCACTTGTGTGGTACAAGTGTAATCAGACAATGCACTTGTACCGCACGATTGCCAATCATCCTTGGGAGAAAAATTGAAGACACCTTCAGTTGTGTGGTACCAGTGGAATCGGACAATGCACTTGTACCACACGACAGCCGATCATACTTTGGAGAAAAACTGAAGACACCTTCATTTGTGTGGTACAAGTGTAATCGGACAATACACTTGTACCACACGGCAGCCGATCATACTTTGGAGAAAAACTGAAGACACCTTCACTTGTGTGGTACAAGTGTAATCAGACAATGCACTTGTACCGCACGATTGCCAATCATACTTTGGAGAAAAACTGAAGACACCTTCACTTGTGTGGTACAAGTGTAATCAGACAATGCACTTGTACCGCACGATTGCCAATCATCCTTGGGAGAAAAATTGAAGACACCTTCAGTTGTGTGGTACCAGTGGAATCGGACAATGCACTTGTACCACACGACAGCCGATCATACTTTGGAGAAAAACTGAAGACACCTTCTCTTGTGTGGTACAAGTGCAATCGGACAATGCACTTGTACCACACGGCAGCCGATCATACTTTGGAGAAAAACTGAAGACACCTTCACTTGTGTGGTATAAGTGTAATCAGACAATGCACTTGTACCGCACGACTGCCAATCATCCTTGGGAGAAAAATTGAAGACACCTTCAGTTGTGTGGTACCAGTGGAATCGGACAATGCACTTGTACCACACGACAGCCGATCATACTTTGGAGAAAAACTGAAGACACCTTCATTTGTGTGGTACAAGTGTAATCGGACAATGCACTTGTACCACACGGCAGCCGATCATACTTTGGATAAAAATTGAAGACACCTTCACTTGTGTGGTACAAGTGTAATCAGACAATGCACTTGTACCGCACGATTGCCAATCATCCTTGGGAGAAAAATTGAAGACACCTTCAGTTGTGTGGTACCAGTGGAATCGGACAATTTACTTGTACCGCACGACTGCCAATCATCCTTGGGAGAAAAATTGAAGACACCTTCAGTTGTGTGGTACCAGTGGAATCGGACAATGCACTTGTACCACACGACAGCCGATCATACTTTGGAGAAAAACTGAAGACACCTTCAGTTGTGTGGTACAAGTGTAATCGGACAATGCACTTGTACCACACGGCAGCCGATCATACTTTGGAGAAAAACTGAAGACACCTTCACTTGTGTGGTACAAGTGTAATCAGACAATCCACTTGTACCGCACGATTGCCAATCATCCTTGGGAGAAAAATTGAAGACACCTTCAGTTGTGTGGTACCAGTGGAATCGGACAATGCACTTGTATCACACGACAGCCGATCATACTTTGGAGAAAAACTGAAGACACCTTCATTTGTGTGGTACAAGTGTAATCGGACAATGCACTTGTACCACACGGCAGCCGATCATACTTTGGAGAAAAACTGAAGACACCTTCACTTGTGTGGTACAAGTGTAATCAGACAATGCACTTGTACCGCACGATTGCCAATCATCCTTGGGAGAAAAATTGAAGACACCTTCAGTTGTGTGGTACCAGTGGAATCGGACAATGCACTTGTACCACACGACAGCCGATCATACTTTGGAGAAAAACTGAAGACACCTTCATTTGTGTGGTACAAGTGTAATCGGACAATACACTTGTACCACACGGCAGCCGATCATACTTTGGAGAAAAACTGAAGACACCTTCACTTGTGTGGTACAAGTGTAATCAGACAATGCACTTGTACCGCACGATTGCCAATCATACTTTGGAGAAAAACTGAAGACACCTTCACTTGTGTGGTACAAGTGTAATCAGACAATGCACTTGTACCGCACGATTGCCAATCATCCTTGGGAGAAAAATTGAAAACACCTTCAGTTGTGTGGTACCAGTGGAATCGGACAATGCACTTGTACCACACGACAGCCGATCATACTTTGGAGAAAAACTGAAGACACCTTCATTTGTGTGGTACCAGTGGAATCAGACAATGCACTTGTACCGCACGACTGCCAATCATCCTTGGGAGAAAAATTGAAGACACCTTCAGTTGTGTGGTACCAGTGGAATCGGACAATGCACTTGTACCACACGACAGCCGATCATACTTTGGAGAAAAACTGAAGACACCTTCATTTGTGTGGTACAAGTGTAATCGGACAATGCACTTGTACCACACGGCAGCCGATCATACTTTGGAGAAAAACTGAAGACACCTTCACTTGTGTGGTACAAGTGTAATCAGACAATGCACTTGTACCGCACGATTGCCAATCATCCTTGGGAGAAAAATTGAAGACAGCTTCAGTTGTGTGGTACCAGTGGAATCAGACAATGCACTTGTACCGCACGACTGCCAATCATCCTTGGGAGAAAAATTGAAGACACCTTCAGTTGTGTGGTACCAGTGGAATCGGACAATGCACTTGTACCACACGACAGCCGATCATACTTTGGAGAAAAACTGAAGACACCTTCATTTGTGTGGTACAAGTGTAATCGGACAATGCACTTGTACCACACGGCAGCCGATCATACTTTGGATAAAAACTGAAGACACCTTCACTTGTGTGGTACAAGTGTAATCAGACAATGCACTTGTACCGCACGATTGCCAATCATCCTTGGGAGAAAAATTGAAGACACCTTCAGTTGTGTGGTACCAGTGGAATCGGACAATTTACTTGTACCGCAAGACTGCCAATCATCCGTGGGAGAAAAATTGAAGACACCTTCAGTTGTGTGGTACCAGTGGAATCGGACAATGCACTTGTACCACACGACAGCCGATCATACTTTGGAGAAAAACTGAAGACACCTTCATTTGTGTGGTACAAGTGTAATCGGACAATGCACTTGTACCACACGGCAGCCGATCATACTTTGGAGAAAAACTGAAGACACCTTCACTAGTGTGGTACAAGTGTAATCAGACAATGCACTTGTACCGCACGATTGACAATCATCCTTGGGAGAAAAATTGAAGACACCTTCAGTTGTGTGGTACCAGTGGAATCGGACAATGCACTTGTACCACACGACAGCCGATCATACTTTGGAGAAAAACTGAAGACACCTTCATTTGTGTGGTACAAGTGTAATCGGACAATGCACTTGTACCACACGGCAGCCGATCATACTTTGGAGAAAAACTGAAGACACCTTCACTTGTGTGGTACAAGTGTAATCAGACAATGCACTTGTACCGCACGATTGCCAATCATCCTTGGGAGAAAAATTGAAGACACCTTCAGTTGTGTGGTACCAGTGGAATCGGGCAATGCACTTGTACCACACGACAGCCGATCATACTTTGGAGAAAAACTGAAGACACCTTCACTTGTGTGGTACAAGTGTAATCAGACAATGCACTTGTACCGCACGATTGCCAATCATCCTTGGGAGAAAAATTGAAGACACCTTCAGTTGTGTGGTACCAGTGGAATCGGACAATGCACTTGTACCACACGACAGCCGATCATACTTTGGAGAAAAACTGAAGACACCTTCATTTGTGTGGTACCAGTGGAATCGGACAATGCACTTGTACCACACGACAGCCGATCATACTTTGGAGAAAAACTGAAGACACCTTCATTTGTGTGGTACAAGTGTAATCGGACAATGCACTTGTACCACACGGCAGCCGATCATACTTTGGAGAAAAACTGAAGACACCTTCACTTGTGTGGTACAAGTGTAATCAGACAATGCACTTGTACCGCACGATTGCCAATCATCCTTGGGAGAAAAATTGAAGACACCTTCAGTTGTGTGGTACCAGTGGAATCGGACAATGCACTTGTACCACACGACAGCCGATCATACTTTAGAGAAAAACTGAAGACACCTTCATTTGTGTGGTACAAGTGTAATCGGACAATGCACTTGTACCACACGGCAGCCGATCATACTTTGGAGAAAAACTGAAGACACCTTCACTTGTGTGGTACAAGTGTAATCAGACAATGCACTTGTACCGCACGATTGCCAATCATCCTTGGGAGAAAAATTGAAGACACCTTCAGTTGTGTGGTACCAGTGGAATCGGACAATGCACTTGTACCACACGACAGCCGATCATACTTTGGAGAAAAACTGAAGACACCTTCATTTGTGTGGTACAAGTGTAATCGGACAATACACTTGTACCACACGGCAGCCGATCATACTTTGGAGAAAAACTGAAGACACCTTCACTTGTGTGGTACAAGTGTAATCAGACAATGCACTTGTACCGCACGATTGCCAATCATACTTTGGAGAAAAACTGAAGACACCTTCACTTGTGTGGTACAAGTGTAATCAGACAATGCACTTGTACCGCACGATTGCCAATCATCCTTGGGAGAAAAATTGAAGACACCTTCAGTTGTGTGGTACCAGTGGAATCGGACAATGCACTTGTACCACACGACAGCCGATCATACTTTGGAGAAAAACTGAAGACACCTTCTCTTGTGTGGTACAAGTGCAATCGGACAATGCACTTGTACCACACGGCAGCCGATCATACTTTGGAGAAAAACTGAAGACACCTTCACTTGTGTGGTATAAGTGTAATCAGACAATGCACTTGTACCGCACGACTGCCAATCATCCTTGGGAGAAAAATTGAAGACACCTTCAGTTGTGTGGTACCAGTGGAATCGGACAATGCACTTGTACCACACGACAGCCGATCATACTTTGGAGAAAAACTGAAGACACCTTCATTTGTGTGGTACAAGTGTAATCGGACAATGCACTTGTACCACACGGCAGCCGATCATACTTTGGATAAAAATTGAAGACACCTTCACTTGTGTGGTACAAGTGTAATCAGACAATGCACTTGTACCGCACGATTGCCAATCATCCTTGGGAGAAAAATTGAAGACACCTTCAGTTGTGTGGTACCAGTGGAATCGGACAATTTACTTGTACCGCACGACTGCCAATCATCCTTGGGAGAAAAATTGAAGACACCTTCAGTTGTGTGGTACCAGTGGAATCGGACAATGCACTTGTACCACACGACAGCCGATCATACTTTGGAGAAAAACTGAAGACACCTTCAGTTGTGTGGTACAAGTGTAATCGGACAATGCACTTGTACCACACGGCAGCCGATCATACTTTGGAGAAAAACTGAAGACACCTTCACTTGTGTGGTACAAGTGTAATCAGACAATCCACTTGTACCGCACGATTGCCAATCATCCTTGGGAGAAAAATTGAAGACACCTTCAGTTGTGTGGTACCAGTGGAATCGGACAATGCACTTGTATCACACGACAGCCGATCATACTTTGGAGAAAAACTGAAGACACCTTCATTTGTGTGGTACAAGTGTAATCGGACAATGCACTTGTACCACACGGCAGCCGATCATACTTTGGAGAAAAACTGAAGACACCTTCACTTGTGTGGTACAAGTGTAATCAGACAATGCACTTGTACCGCACGATTGCCAATCATCCTTGGGAGAAAAATTGAAGACACCTTCAGTTGTGTGGTACCAGTGGAATCGGACAATGCACTTGTACCACACGACAGCCGATCATACTTTGGAGAAAAACTGAAGACACCTTCATTTGTGTGGTACAAGTGTAATCGGACAATACACTTGTACCACACGGCAGCCGATCATACTTTGGAGAAAAACTGAAGACACCTTCACTTGTGTGGTACAAGTGTAATCAGACAATGCACTTGTACCGCACGATTGCCAATCATACTTTGGAGAAAAACTGAAGACACCTTCACTTGTGTGGTACAAGTGTAATCAGACAATGCACTTGTACCGCACGATTGCCAATCATCCTTGGGAGAAAAATTGAAAACACCTTCAGTTGTGTGGTACCAGTGGAATCGGACAATGCACTTGTACCACACGACAGCCGATCATACTTTGGAGAAAAACTGAAGACACCTTCATTTGTGTGGTACCAGTGGAATCAGACAATGCACTTGTACCGCACGACTGCCAATCATCCTTGGGAGAAAAATTGAAGACACCTTCAGTTGTGTGGTACCAGTGGAATCGGACAATGCACTTGTACCACACGACAGCCGATCATACTTTGGAGAAAAACTGAAGACACCTTCATTTGTGTGGTACAAGTGTAATCGGACAATGCACTTGTACCACACGGCAGCCGATCATACTTTGGAGAAAAACTGAAGACACCTTCACTTGTGTGGTACAAGTGTAATCAGACAATGCACTTGTACCGCACGATTGCCAATCATCCTTGGGAGAAAAATTGAAGACAGCTTCAGTTGTGTGGTACCAGTGGAATCAGACAATGCACTTGTACCGCACGACTGCCAATCATCCTTGGGAGAAAAATTGAAGACACCTTCAGTTGTGTGGTACCAGTGGAATCGGACAATGCACTTGTACCACACGACAGCCGATCATACTTTGGAGAAAAACTGAAGACACCTTCATTTGTGTGGTACAAGTGTAATCGGACAATGCACTTGTACCACACGGCAGCCGATCATACTTTGGATAAAAACTGAAGACACCTTCACTTGTGTGGTACAAGTGTAATCAGACAATGCACTTGTACCGCACGATTGCCAATCATCCTTGGGAGAAAAATTGAAGACACCTTCAGTTGTGTGGTACCAGTGGAATCGGACAATTTACTTGTACCGCAAGACTGCCAATCATCCGTGGGAGAAAAATTGAAGACACCTTCAGTTGTGTGGTACCAGTGGAATCGGACAATGCACTTGTACCACACGACAGCCGATCATACTTTGGAGAAAAACTGAAGACACCTTCATTTGTGTGGTACAAGTGTAATCGGACAATGCACTTGTACCACACGGCAGCCGATCATACTTTGGAGAAAAACTGAAGACACCTTCACTAGTGTGGTACAAGTGTAATCAGACAATGCACTTGTACCGCACGATTGACAATCATCCTTGGGAGAAAAATTGAAGACACCTTCAGTTGTGTGGTACCAGTGGAATCGGACAATGCACTTGTACCACACGACAGCCGATCATACTTTGGAGAAAAACTGAAGACACCTTCATTTGTGTGGTACAAGTGTAATCGGACAATGCACTTGTACCACACGGCAGCCGATCATACTTTGGAGAAAAACTGAAGACACCTTCACTTGTGTGGTACAAGTGTAATCAGACAATGCACTTGTACCGCACGATTGCCAATCATCCTTGGGAGAAAAATTGAAGACACCTTCAGTTGTGTGGTACCAGTGGAATCGGACAATGCACTTGTACCACACGACAGCCGATCATACTTTGGAGAAAAACTGAAGACACCTTCATTTGTGTGGTACAAGTGTAATCGGACAATGCACTTGTACCACACGGCAGCCGATCATACTTTGGAGAAAAACTGAAGACACCTTCACTTGTGTGGTACAAGTGTAATCAGACAATGCACTTGTACCGCACGATTGCCAATCATCCTTGGGAGAAAAATTGAAGACACCTTCAGTTGTGTGGTACCAGTGGAATCGGGCAATGCACTTGTACCACACGACAGCCGATCATACTTTGGAGAAAAACTGAAGACACCTTCACTTGTGTGGTACAAGTGTAATCAGACAATGCACTTGTACCGCACGATTGCCAATCATCCTTGGGAGAAAAATTGAAGACACCTTCAGTTGTGTGGTACCAGTGGAATCGGACAATGCACTTGTACCACACGACAGCCGATCATACTTTGGAGAAAAATTGAAGACACCTTCATTTGTGTGGTACCAGTGGAATCGGACAATGCACTTGTACCACACGACAGCCGATCATACTTTGGAGAAAAACTGAAGACACCTTCATTTGTGTGGTACAAGTGTAATCGGACAATGCACTTGTACCACACGGCAGCCGATCATACTTTGGAGAAAAACTGAAGACACCTTCAGTTGTGTGGTACCAGTGGAATCGGACAATGCACTTGTACCACACGACAGCCGATCATACTTTGGAGAAAAACTGAAGACACCTTCATTTGTGTGGTACAAGTGTAATCGGACAATGCACTTGTACCACACGGCAGCCGATCATACTTTGGAGAAAAACTGAAGACACCTTCACTTGTGTGGTACAAGTGTAATCAGACAATGCACTTGTACCGCACGATTGCCAATCATCCTTGGGAGAAAAATTGAAGACACCTTCAGTTGTGTGGTACCAGTGGAATCGGGCAATGCACTTGTACCACACGACAGCCGATCATACTTTGGAGAAAAACTGAAGACACCTTCACTTGTGTGGTACAAGTGTAATCAGACAATGCACTTGTACCGCACGATTGCCAATCATCCTTGGGAGAAAAATTGAAGACACCTTCAGTTGTGTGGTACCAGTGGAATCGGACAATGCACTTGTACCACACGACAGCCGATCATACTTTGGAGAAAAACTGAAGACACCTTCATTTGTGTGGTACCAGTGGAATCGGACAATGCACTTGTACCACACGACAGCCGATCATACTTTGGAGAAAAACTGAAGACACCTTCATTTGTGTGGTACAAGTGTAATCGGACAATGCACTTGTACCACACGGCAGCCGATCATACTTTGGAGAAAAACTGAAGACACCTTCACTTGTGTGGTACAAGTGTAATCAGACAATGCACTTGTACCGCACGATTGCCAATCATCCTTGGGAGAAAAATTGAAGACACCTTCAGTTGTGTGGTACCAGTGGAATCGGACAATGCACTTGTACCACACGACAGCCGATCATACTTTAGAGAAAAACTGAAGACACCTTCATTTGTGTGGTACAAGTGTAATCGGACAATGCACTTGTACCACACGGCAGCCGATCATACTTTGGAGAAAAACTGAAGACACCTTCACTTGTGTGGTACAAGTGTAATCAGACAATGCACTTGTACCGCACGATTGCCAATCATCCTTGGGAGAAAAATTGAAGACACCTTCAGTTGTGTGGTACCAGTGGAATCGGACAATGCACTTGTACCACACGACAGCCGATCATACTTTGGAGAAAAACTGAAGACACCTTCATTTGTGTGGTACAAGTGTAATCGGACAATACACTTGTACCACACGGCAGCCGATCATACTTTGGAGAAAAACTGAAGACACCTTCACTTGTGTGGTACAAGTGTAATCAGACAATGCACTTGTACCGCACGATTGCCAATCATACTTTGGAGAAAAACTGAAGACACCTTCACTTGTGTGGTACAAGTGTAATCAGACAATGCACTTGTACCGCACGATTGCCAATCATCCTTGGGAGAAAAATTGAAGACACCTTCAGTTGTGTGGTACCAGTGGAATCGGACAATGCACTTGTACCACACGACAGCCGATCATACTTTGGAGAAAAACTGAAGACACCTTCATTTGTGTGGTACCAGTGGAATCAGACAATGCACTTGTACCGCACGACTGCCAATCATCCTTGGGAGAAAAATTGAAGACACCTTCAGTTGTGTGGTACCAGTGGAATCGGACAATGCACTTGTACCACACGACAGCCGATCATACTTTGGAGAAAAACTGAAGACACCTTCATTTGTGTGGTACAAGTGTAATCGGACAATGCACTTGTACCACACGGCAGCCGATCATACTTTGGAGAAAAACTGAAGACACCTTCACTTGTGTGGTACAAGTGTAATCAGACAATGCACTTGTACCGCACGATTGCCAATCATCCTTGGGAGAAAAATTGAAGACACCTTCAGTTGTGTGGTACCAGTGGAATCGGACAATTTACTTGTACCGCACGACTGCCAATCATCCTTGGGAGAAAAATTGAAGACACCTTCAGTTGTGTGGTACCAGTGGTATCGGACAATGCACTTGTACCACACGACAGCCGATCATACTTTGGAGAAAAACTGAAGACACCTTCATTTGTGTGGTACAAGTGTAATCGGACAATGCACTTGTACCACACGGCAGCCGATCATACTTTGGATAAAAACTGAAGACACCTTCAGTTGTGTGGTACCAGTGGAATCGGACAATTTACTTGTACCGCACGACTGCCAATCATCCTTGGGAGAAAAATTGAAGACACCTTCAGTTGTGTGGTACCAGTGGAATCGGACAATGCACTTGTACCACACGACAGCCGATCATACTTTGGAGAAAAACTGAAGACACCTTCAGTTGTGTGGTACAAGTGTAATCGGACAATGCACTTGTACCACACGGCAGCCGATCATACTTTGGAGAAAAACTGAAGACACCTTCACTTGTGTGGTACAAGTGTAATCAGACAATCCACTTGTACCGCACGATTGCCAATCATCCTTGGAGAAAAATTGAAGACACCTTCAGTTGTGTGGTACCAGTGGAATCGACAATGCACTTGTATCACACGACAGCCGATCATACTTTGGAGAAAAACTGAAGACACCTTCATTTGTGTGGTACAAGTGTAATCGGACAATGCACTTGTACCACACGGCAGCCGATCATACTTTGGAGAAAAACTGAAGACACCTTCACTTGTGTGGTACAAGTGTAATCAGACAATGCACTTGTACCGCACGATTGCCAATCATCCTTGGGAGAAAAATTGAAGACACCTTCAGTTGTGTGGTACCAGTGGAATCGGACAATGCACTTGTACCACACGACAGCCGATCATACTTTGGAGAAAAACTGAAGACACCTTCATTTGTGTGGTACAAGTGTAATCGGACAATACACTTGTACCACACGGCAGCCGATCATACTTTGGAGAAAAACTGAAGACACCTTCACTTGTGTGGTACAAGTGTAATCAGACAATGCACTTGTACCGCACGATTGCCAATCATACTTTGGAGAAAAACTGAAGACACCTTCACTTGTGTGGTACAAGTGTAATCAGACAATGCACTTGTACCGCACGATTGCCAATCATCCTTGGGAGAAAAATTGAAGACACCTTCAGTTGTGTGGTACCAGTGGAATCGGACAATGCACTTGTACCACACGACAGCCGATCATACTTTGGAGAAAAACTGAAGACACCTTCATTTGTGTGGTACCAGTGGAATCAGACAATGCACTTGTACCGCACGACTGCCAATCATCCTTGGGAGAAAAATTGAAGACACCTTCAGTTGTGTGGTACCAGTGGAATCGGACAATGCACTTGTACCACACGACAGCCGATCATACTTTGGAGAAAAACTGAAGACACCTTCATTTGTGTGGTACAAGTGTAATCGGACAATGCACTTGTACCACACGGCAGCCGATCATACTTTGGAGAAAAACTGAAGACACCTTCACTTGTGTGGTACAAGTGTAATCAGACAATGCACTTGTACCGCACGATTGCCAATCATCCTTGGGAGAAAAATTGAAGACAGCTTCAGTTGTGTGGTACCAGTGGAATCAGACAATGCACTTGTACCGCACGACTGCCAATCATCCTTGGGAGAAAAATTGAAGACACCTTCAGTTGTGTGGTACCAGTGGAATCGGACAATGCACTTGTACCACACGACAGCCGATCATACTTTGGAGAAAAACTGAAGACACCTTCATTTGTGTGGTACAAGTGTAATCGGACAATGCACTTGTACCACACGGCAGCCGATCATACTTTGGATAAAACTGAAGACACCTTCACTTGTGTGGTACAAGTGTAATCAGACAATGCACTTGTACCGCACGATTGCCAATCATCCTTGGGAGAAAAATTGAAGACACCTTCAGTTGTGTGGTACCAGTGGAATCGGACAATTTACTTGTACCGCACGACTGCCAATCATCCTTGGGAGAAAAATTGAAGACACCTTCAGTTGTGTGGTACCAGTGGAATCGGACAATGCACTTGTACCACACGACAGCCGATCATACTTTGGAGAAAAACTGAAGACACCTTCATTTGTGTGGTACAAGTGTAATCGGACAATGCACTTGTACCGCACGATTGCCAATCATCCTTGGGAGAAAAATTGAAGTCACCTTCAGTTGTGTGGTACCAGTGGAATCGGGCAATGCACTTGTACCACACGACAGCCGATCATACTTTGGAGAAAAACTGAAGACACCTTCACTTGTGTGGTACAAGTGTAATCAGACAATGCACTTGTACCGCACGATTGCCAATCATCCTTGGGAGAAAAATTGAAGACACCTTCAGTTGTGTGGTACCAGTGGAATCGGACAATGCACTTGTACCGCACGACTGCCAATCATCCTTGGGAGAAAAATTGAAGACACCTTCAGTTGTGTGGTACCAGTGGAATCGGACAATGCACTTGTACCACACGACAGCCGATCATACTTTGGAGAAAAACTGAAGACACCTTCTCTTGTGTGGTACAAGTGCAATCGGACAATGCACTTGTACCACACGGCAGCCGATCATACTTTGGAGAAAAACTGAAGACACCTTCACTTGTGTGGTATAAGTGTAATCAGACAATGCACTTGTACCGCACGACTGCCAATCATCCTTGGGAGAAAAATTGAAGACACCTTCAGTTGTGTGGTACCAGTGGAATCGGACAATGCACTTGTACCACACGACAGCCGATCATACTTTGGAGAAAAACTGAAGACACCTTCATTTGTGTGGTACAAGTGTAATCGGACAATGCACTTGTACCACACGGCAGCCGATCATACTTTGGATAAAAATTGAAGACACCTTCACTTGTGTGGTACAAGTGTAATCAGACAATGCACTTGTACCGCACGATTGCCAATCATCCTTGGGAGAAAAATTGAAGACACCTTCAGTTGTGTGGTACCAGTGGAATCGGACAATTTACTTGTACCGCACGACTGCCAATCATCCTTGGGAGAAAAATTGAAGACACCTTCAGTTGTGTGGTACCAGTGGAATCGGACAATGCACTTGTACCACACGACAGCCGATCATACTTTGGAGAAAAACTGAAGACACCTTCAGTTGTGTGGTACAAGTGTAATCGGACAATGCACTTGTACCACACGGCAGCCGATCATACTTTGGAGAAAAACTGAAGACACCTTCACTTGTGTGGTACAAGTGTAATCAGACAATCCACTTGTACCGCACGATTGCCAATCATCCTTGGGAGAAAAATTGAAGACACCTTCAGTTGTGTGGTACCAGTGGAATCGGACAATGCACTTGTATCACACGACAGCCGATCATACTTTGGAGAAAAACTGAAGACACCTTCATTTGTGTGGTACAAGTGTAATCGGACAATGCACTTGTACCACACGGCAGCCGATCATACTTTGGAGAAAAACTGAAGACACCTTCACTTGTGTGGTACAAGTGTAATCAGACAATGCACTTGTACCGCACGATTGCCAATCATCCTTGGGAGAAAAATTGAAGACACCTTCAGTTGTGTGGTACCAGTGGAATCGGACAATGCACTTGTACCACACGACAGCCGATCATACTTTGGAGAAAAACTGAAGACACCTTCATTTGTGTGGTACAAGTGTAATCGGACAATACACTTGTACCACACGGCAGCCGATCATACTTTGGAGAAAAACTGAAGACACCTTCACTTGTGTGGTACAAGTGTAATCAGACAATGCACTTGTACCGCACGATTGCCAATCATACTTTGGAGAAAAACTGAAGACACCTTCACTTGTGTGGTACAAGTGTAATCAGACAATGCACTTGTACCGCACGATTGCCAATCATCCTTGGGAGAAAAATTGAAAACACCTTCAGTTGTGTGGTACCAGTGGAATCGGACAATGCACTTGTACCACACGACAGCCGATCATACTTTGGAGAAAAACTGAAGACACCTTCATTTGTGTGGTACCAGTGGAATCAGACAATGCACTTGTACCGCACGACTGCCAATCATCCTTGGGAGAAAAATTGAAGACACCTTCAGTTGTGTGGTACCAGTGGAATCGGACAATGCACTTGTACCACACGACAGCCGATCATACTTTGGAGAAAAACTGAAGACACCTTCATTTGTGTGGTACAAGTGTAATCGGACAATGCACTTGTACCACACGGCAGCCGATCATACTTTGGAGAAAAACTGAAGACACCTTCACTTGTGTGGTACAAGTGTAATCAGACAATGCACTTGTACCGCACGATTGCCAATCATCCTTGGGAGAAAAATTGAAGACAGCTTCAGTTGTGTGGTACCAGTGGAATCAGACAATGCACTTGTACCGCACGACTGCCAATCATCCTTGGGAGAAAAATTGAAGACACCTTCAGTTGTGTGGTACCAGTGGAATCGGACAATGCACTTGTACCACACGACAGCCGATCATACTTTGGAGAAAAACTGAAGACACCTTCATTTGTGTGGTACAAGTGTAATCGGACAATGCACTTGTACCACACGGCAGCCGATCATACTTTGGATAAAAACTGAAGACACCTTCACTTGTGTGGTACAAGTGTAATCAGACAATGCACTTGTACCGCACGATTGCCAATCATCCTTGGGAGAAAAATTGAAGACACCTTCAGTTGTGTGGTACCAGTGGAATCGGACAATTTACTTGTACCGCAAGACTGCCAATCATCCTTGGGAGAAAAATTGAAGACACCTTCAGTTGTGTGGTACCAGTGGAATCGGACAATGCACTTGTACCACACGACAGCCGATCATACTTTGGAGAAAAACTGAAGACACCTTCATTTGTGTGGTACAAGTGTAATCGGACAATGCACTTGTACCACACGGCAGCCGATCATACTTTGGAGAAAAACTGAAGACACCTTCACTAGTGTGGTACAAGTGTAATCAGACAATGCACTTGTACCGCACGATTGACAATCATCCTTGGGAGAAAAATTGAAGACACCTTCAGTTGTGTGGTACCAGTGGAATCGGACAATGCACTTGTACCACACGACAGCCGATCATACTTTGGAGAAAAACTGAAGACACCTTCATTTGTGTGGTACAAGTGTAATCGGACAATGCACTTGTACCACACGGCAGCCGATCATACTTTGGAGAAAAACTGAAGACACCTTCACTTGTGTGGTACAAGTGTAATCAGACAATGCACTTGTACCGCACGATTGCCAATCATCCTTGGGAGAAAAATTGAAGACACCTTCAGTTGTGTGGTACCAGTGGAATCGGACAATGCACTTGTACCACACGACAGCCGATCATACTTTGGAGAAAAACTGAAGACACCTTCATTTGTGTGGTACAAGTGTAATCGGACAATGCACTTGTACCACACGGCAGCCGATCATACTTTGGAGAAAAACTGAAGACACCTTCACTTGTGTGGTACAAGTGTAATCAGACAATGCACTTGTACCGCACGATTGCCAATCATCCTTGGGAGAAAAATTGAAGACACCTTCAGTTGTGTGGTACCAGTGGAATCGGGCAATGCACTTGTACCACACGACAGCCGATCATACTTTGGAGAAAAACTGAAGACACCTTCACTTGTGTGGTACAAGTGTAATCAGACAATGCACTTGTACCGCACGATTGCCAATCATCCTTGGGAGAAAAATTGAAGACACCTTCAGTTGTGTGGTACCAGTGGAATCGGACAATGCACTTGTACCACACGACAGCCGATCATACTTTGGAGAAAAACTGAAGACACCTTCATTTGTGTGGTACCAGTGGAATCGGACAATGCACTTGTACCACACGACAGCCGATCATACTTTGGAGAAAAACTGAAGACACCTTCATTTGTGTGGTACAAGTGTAATCGGACAATGCACTTGTACCACACGGCAGCCGATCATACTTTGGAGAAAAACTGAAGACACCTTCAGTTGTGTGGTACCAGTGGAATCGGACAATGCACTTGTACCACACGACAGCCGATCATACTTTGGAGAAAAACTGAAGACACCTTCATTTGTGTGGTACAAGTGTAATCGGACAATGCACTTGTACCACACGGCAGCCGATCATACTTTGGAGAAAAACTGAAGACACCTTCACTTGTGTGGTACAAGTGTAATCAGACAATGCACTTGTACCGCACGATTGCCAATCATCCTTGGGAGAAAAATTGAAGACACCTTCAGTTGTGTGGTACCAGTGGAATCGGGCAATGCACTTGTACCACACGACAGCCGATCATACTTTGGAGAAAAACTGAAGACACCTTCACTTGTGTGGTACAAGTGTAATCAGACAATGCACTTGTACCGCACGATTGCCAATCATCCTTGGGAGAAAAATTGAAGACACCTTCAGTTGTGTGGTACCAGTGGAATCGGACAATGCACTTGTACCACACGACAGCCGATCATACTTTGGAGAAAAACTGAAGACACCTTCATTTGTGTGGTACCAGTGGAATCGGACAATGCACTTGTACCACACGACAGCCGATCATACTTTGGAGAAAAACTGAAGACACCTTCATTTGTGTGGTACAAGTGTAATCGGACAATGCACTTGTACCACACGGCAGCCGATCATACTTTGGAGAAAAACTGAAGACACCTTCACTTGTGTGGTACAAGTGTAATCAGACAATGCACTTGTACCGCACGATTGCCAATCATCCTTGGGAGAAAAATTGAAGACACCTTCAGTTGTGTGGTACCAGTGGAATCGGACAATGCACTTGTACCACACGACAGCCGATCATACTTTAGAGAAAAACTGAAGACACCTTCATTTGTGTGGTACAAGTGTAATCGGACAATGCACTTGTACCACACGGCAGCCGATCATACTTTGGAGAAAAACTGAAGACACCTTCACTTGTGTGGTACAAGTGTAATCAGACAATGCACTTGTACCGCACGATTGCCAATCATCCTTGGGAGAAAAATTGAAGACACCTTCAGTTGTGTGGTACCAGTGGAATCGGACAATGCACTTGTACCACACGACAGCCGATCATACTTTGGAGAAAAACTGAAGACACCTTCATTTGTGTGGTACAAGTGTAATCGGACAATACACTTGTACCACACGGCAGCCGATCATACTTTGGAGAAAAACTGAAGACACCTTCACTTGTGTGGTACAAGTGTAATCAGACAATGCACTTGTACCGCACGATTGCCAATCATACTTTGGAGAAAAACTGAAGACACCTTCACTTGTGTGGTACAAGTGTAATCAGACAATGCACTTGTACCGCACGATTGCCAATCATCCTTGGGAGAAAAATTGAAGACACCTTCAGTTGTGTGGTACCAGTGGAATCGGACAATGCACTTGTACCACACGACAGCCGATCATACTTTGGAGAAAAACTGAAGACACCTTCTCTTGTGTGGTACAAGTGCAATCGGACAATGCACTTGTACCACACGGCAGCCGATCATACTTTGGAGAAAAACTGAAGACACCTTCACTTGTGTGGTATAAGTGTAATCAGACAATGCACTTGTACCGCACGACTGCCAATCATCCTTGGGAGAAAAATTGAAGACACCTTCAGTTGTGTGGTACCAGTGGAATCGGACAATGCACTTGTACCACACGACAGCCGATCATACTTTGGAGAAAAACTGAAGACACCTTCATTTGTGTGGTACAAGTGTAATCGGACAATGCACTTGTACCACACGGCAGCCGATCATACTTTGGATAAAAATTGAAGACACCTTCACTTGTGTGGTACAAGTGTAATCAGACAATGCACTTGTACCGCACGATTGCCAATCATCCTTGGGAGAAAAATTGAAGACACCTTCAGTTGTGTGGTACCAGTGGAATCGGACAATTTACTTGTACCGCACGACTGCCAATCATCCTTGGGAGAAAAATTGAAGACACCTTCAGTTGTGTGGTACCAGTGGAATCGGACAATGCACTTGTACCACACGACAGCCGATCATACTTTGGAGAAAAACTGAAGACACCTTCAGTTGTGTGGTACAAGTGTAATCGGACAATGCACTTGTACCACACGGCAGCCGATCATACTTTGGAGAAAAACTGAAGACACCTTCACTTGTGTGGTACAAGTGTAATCAGACAATCCACTTGTACCGCACGATTGCCAATCATCCTTGGGAGAAAAATTGAAGACACCTTCAGTTGTGTGGTACCAGTGGAATCGGACAATGCACTTGTATCACACGACAGCCGATCATACTTTGGAGAAAAACTGAAGACACCTTCATTTGTGTGGTACAAGTGTAATCGGACAATGCACTTGTACCACACGGCAGCCGATCATACTTTGGAGAAAAACTGAAGACACCTTCACTTGTGTGGTACAAGTGTAATCAGACAATGCACTTGTACCGCACGATTGCCAATCATCCTTGGGAGAAAAATTGAAGACACCTTCAGTTGTGTGGTACCAGTGGAATCGGACAATGCACTTGTACCACACGACAGCCGATCATACTTTGGAGAAAAACTGAAGACACCTTCATTTGTGTGGTACAAGTGTAATCGGACAATACACTTGTACCACACGGCAGCCGATCATACTTTGGAGAAAAACTGAAGACACCTTCACTTGTGTGGTACAAGTGTAATCAGACAATGCACTTGTACCGCACGATTGCCAATCATACTTTGGAGAAAAACTGAAGACACCTTCACTTGTGTGGTACAAGTGTAATCAGACAATGCACTTGTACCGCACGATTGCCAATCATCCTTGGGAGAAAAATTGAAAACACCTTCAGTTGTGTGGTACCAGTGGAATCGGACAATGCACTTGTACCACACGACAGCCGATCATACTTTGGAGAAAAACTGAAGACACCTTCATTTGTGTGGTACCAGTGGAATCAGACAATGCACTTGTACCGCACGACTGCCAATCATCCTTGGGAGAAAAATTGAAGACACCTTCAGTTGTGTGGTACCAGTGGAATCGGACAATGCACTTGTACCACACGACAGCCGATCATACTTTGGAGAAAAACTGAAGACACCTTCATTTGTGTGGTACAAGTGTAATCGGACAATGCACTTGTACCACACGGCAGCCGATCATACTTTGGAGAAAAACTGAAGACACCTTCACTTGTGTGGTACAAGTGTAATCAGACAATGCACTTGTACCGCACGATTGCCAATCATCCTTGGGAGAAAAATTGAAGACAGCTTCAGTTGTGTGGTACCAGTGGAATCAGACAATGCACTTGTACCGCACGACTGCCAATCATCCTTGGGAGAAAAATTGAAGACACCTTCAGTTGTGTGGTACCAGTGGAATCGGACAATGCACTTGTACCACACGACAGCCGATCATACTTTGGAGAAAAACTGAAGACACCTTCATTTGTGTGGTACAAGTGTAATCGGACAATGCACTTGTACCACACGGCAGCCGATCATACTTTGGATAAAAACTGAAGACACCTTCACTTGTGTGGTACAAGTGTAATCAGACAATGCACTTGTACCGCACGATTGCCAATCATCCTTGGGAGAAAAATTGAAGACACCTTCAGTTGTGTGGTACCAGTGGAATCGGACAATTTACTTGTACCGCAAGACTGCCAATCATCCGTGGGAGAAAAATTGAAGACACCTTCAGTTGTGTGGTACCAGTGGAATCGGACAATGCACTTGTACCACACGACAGCCGATCATACTTTGGAGAAAAACTGAAGACACCTTCATTTGTGTGGTACAAGTGTAATCGGACAATGCACTTGTACCACACGGCAGCCGATCATACTTTGGAGAAAAACTGAAGACACCTTCACTAGTGTGGTACAAGTGTAATCAGACAATGCACTTGTACCGCACGATTGACAATCATCCTTGGGAGAAAAATTGAAGACACCTTCAGTTGTGTGGTACCAGTGGAATCGGACAATGCACTTGTACCACACGACAGCCGATCATACTTTGGAGAAAAACTGAAGACACCTTCATTTGTGTGGTACAAGTGTAATCGGACAATGCACTTGTACCACACGGCAGCCGATCATACTTTGGAGAAAAACTGAAGACACCTTCACTTGTGTGGTACAAGTGTAATCAGACAATGCACTTGTACCGCACGATTGCCAATCATCCTTGGGAGAAAAATTGAAGACACCTTCAGTTGTGTGGTACCAGTGGAATCGGACAATGCACTTGTACCACACGACAGCCGATCATACTTTGGAGAAAAACTGAAGACACCTTCATTTGTGTGGTACAAGTGTAATCGGACAATGCACTTGTACCACACGGCAGCCGATCATACTTTGGAGAAAAACTGAAGACACCTTCACTTGTGTGGTACAAGTGTAATCAGACAATGCACTTGTACCGCACGATTGCCAATCATCCTTGGGAGAAAAATTGAAGACACCTTCAGTTGTGTGGTACCAGTGGAATCGGGCAATGCACTTGTACCACACGACAGCCGATCATACTTTGGAGAAAAACTGAAGACACCTTCACTTGTGTGGTACAAGTGTAATCAGACAATGCACTTGTACCGCACGATTGCCAATCATCCTTGGGAGAAAAATTGAAGACACCTTCAGTTGTGTGGTACCAGTGGAATCGGACAATGCACTTGTACCACACGACAGCCGATCATACTTTGGAGAAAAATTGAAGACACCTTCATTTGTGTGGTACCAGTGGAATCGGACAATGCACTTGTACCACACGACAGCCGATCATACTTTGGAGAAAAACTGAAGACACCTTCATTTGTGTGGTACAAGTGTAATCGGACAATGCACTTGTACCACACGGCAGCCGATCATACTTTGGAGAAAAACTGAAGACACCTTCAGTTGTGTGGTACCAGTGGAATCGGACAATGCACTTGTACCACACGACAGCCGATCATACTTTGGAGAAAAACTGAAGACACCTTCATTTGTGTGGTACAAGTGTAATCGGACAATGCACTTGTACCACACGGCAGCCGATCATACTTTGGAGAAAAACTGAAGACACCTTCACTTGTGTGGTACAAGTGTAATCAGACAATGCACTTGTACCGCACGATTGCCAATCATCCTTGGGAGAAAAATTGAAGACACCTTCAGTTGTGTGGTACCAGTGGAATCGGGCAATGCACTTGTACCACACGACAGCCGATCATACTTTGGAGAAAAACTGAAGACACCTTCACTTGTGTGGTACAAGTGTAATCAGACAATGCACTTGTACCGCACGATTGCCAATCATCCTTGGGAGAAAAATTGAAGACACCTTCAGTTGTGTGGTACCAGTGGAATCGGACAATGCACTTGTACCACACGACAGCCGATCATACTTTGGAGAAAAACTGAAGACACCTTCATTTGTGTGGTACCAGTGGAATCGGACAATGCACTTGTACCACACGACAGCCGATCATACTTTGGAGAAAAACTGAAGACACCTTCATTTGTGTGGTACAAGTGTAATCGGACAATGCACTTGTACCACACGGCAGCCGATCATACTTTGGAGAAAAACTGAAGACACCTTCACTTGTGTGGTACAAGTGTAATCAGACAATGCACTTGTACCGCACGATTGCCAATCATCCTTGGGAGAAAAATTGAAGACACCTTCAGTTGTGTGGTACCAGTGGAATCGGACAATGCACTTGTACCACACGACAGCCGATCATACTTTAGAGAAAAACTGAAGACACCTTCATTTGTGTGGTACAAGTGTAATCGGACAATGCACTTGTACCACACGGCAGCCGATCATACTTTGGAGAAAAACTGAAGACACCTTCACTTGTGTGGTACAAGTGTAATCAGACAATGCACTTGTACCGCACGATTGCCAATCATCCTTGGGAGAAAAATTGAAGACACCTTCAGTTGTGTGGTACCAGTGGAATCGGACAATGCACTTGTACCACACGACAGCCGATCATACTTTGGAGAAAAACTGAAGACACCTTCATTTGTGTGGTACAAGTGTAATCGGACAATACACTTGTACCACACGGCAGCCGATCATACTTTGGAGAAAAACTGAAGACACCTTCACTTGTGTGGTACAAGTGTAATCAGACAATGCACTTGTACCGCACGATTGCCAATCATACTTTGGAGAAAAACTGAAGACACCTTCACTTGTGTGGTACAAGTGTAATCAGACAATGCACTTGTACCGCACGATTGCCAATCATCCTTGGGAGAAAAATTGAAGACACCTTCAGTTGTGTGGTACCAGTGGAATCGGACAATGCACTTGTACCACACGACAGCCGATCATACTTTGGAGAAAAACTGAAGACACCTTCATTTGTGTGGTACCAGTGGAATCAGACAATGCACTTGTACCGCACGACTGCCAATCATCCTTGGGAGAAAAATTGAAGACACCTTCAGTTGTGTGGTACCAGTGGAATCGGACAATGCACTTGTACCACACGACAGCCGATCATACTTTGGAGAAAAACTGAAGACACCTTCATTTGTGTGGTACAAGTGTAATCGGACAATGCACTTGTACCACACGGCAGCCGATCATACTTTGGAGAAAAACTGAAGACACCTTCACTTGTGTGGTACAAGTGTAATCAGACAATGCACTTGTACCGCACGATTGCCAATCATCCTTGGGAGAAAAATTGAAGACACCTTCAGTTGTGTGGTACCAGTGGAATCGGACAATTTACTTGTACCGCACGACTGCCAATCATCCTTGGGAGAAAAATTGAAGACACCTTCAGTTGTGTGGTACCAGTGGTATCGGACAATGCACTTGTACCACACGACAGCCGATCATACTTTGGAGAAAAACTGAAGACACCTTCATTTGTGTGGTACAAGTGTAATCGGACAATGCACTTGTACCACACGGCAGCCGATCATACTTTGGATAAAAACTGAAGACACCTTCAGTTGTGTGGTACCAGTGGAATCGGACAATTTACTTGTACCGCACGACTGCCAATCATCCTTGGGAGAAAAATTGAAGACACCTTCAGTTGTGTGGTACCAGTGGAATCGGACAATGCACTTGTACCACACGACAGCCGATCATACTTTGGAGAAAAACTGAAGACACCTTCAGTTGTGTGGTACAAGTGTAATCGGACAATGCACTTGTACCACACGGCAGCCGATCATACTTTGGAGAAAAACTGAAGACACCTTCACTTGTGTGGTACAAGTGTAATCAGACAATCCACTTGTACCGCACGATTGCCAATCATCCTTGGGAGAAAAATTGAAGACACCTTCAGTTGTGTGGTACCAGTGGAATCGGACAATGCACTTGTATCACACGACAGCCGATCATACTTTGGAGAAAAACTGAAGACACCTTCATTTGTGTGGTACAAGTGTAATCGGACAATGCACTTGTACCACACGGCAGCCGATCATACTTTGGAGAAAAACTGAAGACACCTTCACTTGTGTGGTACAAGTGTAATCAGACAATGCACTTGTACCGCACGATTGCCAATCATCCTTGGGAGAAAAATTGAAGACACCTTCAGTTGTGTGGTACCAGTGGAATCGGACAATGCACTTGTACCACACGACAGCCGATCATACTTTGGAGAAAAACTGAAGACACCTTCATTTGTGTGGTACAAGTGTAATCGGACAATACACTTGTACCACACGGCAGCCGATCATACTTTGGAGAAAAACTGAAGACACCTTCACTTGTGTGGTACAAGTGTAATCAGACAATGCACTTGTACCGCACGATTGCCAATCATACTTTGGAGAAAAACTGAAGACACCTTCACTTGTGTGGTACAAGTGTAATCAGACAATGCACTTGTACCGCACGATTGCCAATCATCCTTGGGAGAAAAATTGAAGACACCTTCAGTTGTGTGGTACCAGTGGAATCGGACAATGCACTTGTACCACACGACAGCCGATCATACTTTGGAGAAAAACTGAAGACACCTTCATTTGTGTGGTACCAGTGGAATCAGACAATGCACTTGTACCGCACGACTGCCAATCATCCTTGGGAGAAAAATTGAAGACACCTTCAGTTGTGTGGTACCAGTGGAATCGGACAATGCACTTGTACCACACGACAGCCGATCATACTTTGGAGAAAAACTGAAGACACCTTCATTTGTGTGGTACAAGTGTAATCGGACAATGCACTTGTACCACACGGCAGCCGATCATACTTTGGAGAAAAACTGAAGACACCTTCACTTGTGTGGTACAAGTGTAATCAGACAATGCACTTGTACCGCACGATTGCCAATCATCCTTGGGAGAAAAATTGAAGACAGCTTCAGTTGTGTGGTACCAGTGGAATCAGACAATGCACTTGTACCGCACGACTGCCAATCATCCTTGGGAGAAAAATTGAAGACACCTTCAGTTGTGTGGTACCAGTGGAATCGGACAATGCACTTGTACCACACGACAGCCGATCATACTTTGGAGAAACACTGAAGACACCTTCATTTGTGTGGTACAAGTGTAATCGGACAATGCACTTGTACCACACGGCAGCCGATCATACTTTGGATAAAAACTGAAGACACCTTCACTTGTGTGGTACAAGTGTAATCAGACAATGCACTTGTACCGCACGATTGCCAATCATCCTTGGGAGAAAAATTGAAGACACCTTCAGTTGTGTGGTACCAGTGGAATCGGACAATTTACTTGTACCGCACGACTGCCAATCATCCTTGGGAGAAAAATTGAAGACACCTTCAGTTGTGTGGTACCAGTGGAATCGGACAATGCACTTGTACCACACGACAGCCGATCATACTTTGGAGAAAAACTGAAGACACCTTCATTTGTGTGGTACAAGTGTAATCGGACAATGCACTTGTACCACACGGCAGCCGATCATACTTTGGAGAAAAACTGAAGACACCTTCACTTGTGTGGTACAAGTGTAATCAGACAATGCACTTGTACCGCACGATTGCCAATCATCCTTGGGAGAAAAATTGAAGACACCTTCAGTTGTGTGGTACCAGTGGAATCGGACAATGCACTTGTACCACACGACAGCCGATCATACTTTGGAGAAAAACTGAAGACACCTTCATTTGTGTGGTACAAGTGTAATCGGACAATGCACTTGTACCACACGGCAGCCGATCATACTTTGGAGAAAAACTGAAGACACCTTCACTTGTGTGGTACAAGTGTAATCAGACAATGCACTTGTACCGCACGATTGCCAATCATCCTTGGGAGAAAAATTGAAGACACCTTCAGTTGTGTGGTACCAGTGGAATCGGGCAATGCACTTGTACCACACGACAGCCGATCATACTTTGGAGAAAAACTGAAGACACCTTCACTTGTGTGGTACAAGTGTAATCAGACAATGCACTTGTACCGCACGATTGCCAATCATCCTTGGGAGAAAAATTGAAGACACCTTCAGTTGTGTGGTACCAGTGGAATCGGACAATGCACTTGTACCACACGACAGCCGATCATACTTTGGAGAAAAACTGAAGACACCTTCATTTGTGTGGTACCAGTGGAATCGGACAATGCACTTGTACCACACGACAGCCGATCATACTTTGGAGAAAAACTGAAGACACCTTCATTTGTGTGGTACAAGTGTAATCGGACAATGCACTTGTACCACACGGCAGCCGATCATACTTTGGAGAAAAACTGAAGACACCTTCACTTGTGTGGTACAAGTGTAATCAGACAATGCACTTGTACCGCACGATTGCCAATCATCCTTGGGAGAAAAATTGAAGACACCTTCAGTTGTGTGGTACCAGTGGAACCGGACAATGCACTTGTACCACACGACAGCCGATCATACTTTAGAGAAAAACTGAAGACACCTTCATTTGTGTGGTACAAGTGTAATCGGACAATGCACTTGTACCACACGGCAGCCGATCATACTTTGGAGAAAAACTGAAGACACCTTCACTTGTGTGGTACAAGTGTAATCAGACAATGCACTTGTACCGCACGATTGCCAATCATCCTTGGGAGAAAAATTGAAGACACCTTCAGTTGTGTGGTACCAGTGGAATCGGACAATGCACTTGTACCACACGACAGCCGATCATACTTTGGAGAAAAACTGAAGACACCTTCATTTGTGTGGTACAAGTGTAATCGGACAATACACTTGTACCACACGGCAGCCGATCATACTTTGGAGAAAAACTGAAGACACCTTCACTTGTGTGGTACAAGTGTAATCAGACAATGCACTTGTACCGCACGATTGCCAATCATACTTTGGAGAAAAACTGAAGACACCTTCACTTGTGTGGTACAAGTGTAATCAGACAATGCACTTGTACCGCACGATTGCCAATCATCCTTGGGAGAAAAATTGAAGACACCTTCAGTTGTGTGGTACCAGTGGAATCGGACAATGCACTTGTACCACACGACAGCCGATCATACTTTGGAGAAAAACTGAAGACACCTTCATTTGTGTGGTACCAGTGGAATCAGACAATGCACTTGTACCGCACGACTGCCAATCACCCTTGGGAGAAAAATTGAAGACACCTTCAGTTGTGTGGTACCAGTGGAATCGGACAATGCACTTGTACCACACGACAGCCGATCATACTTTGGAGAAAAACTGAAGACACCTTCATTTGTGTGGTACAAGTGTAATCAGACAATGCACTTGTACCGCACGATTGCCAATCATCCTTGGGAGAAAAATTGAAGACACCTTCAGTTGTGTGGTACCAGTGGAATCAGACAATGCACTTGTACCGCACGACTGCCAATCATCCTTGGGAGAAAAATTGAAGACACCTTCAGTTGTGTGGTACCAGTGGAATCGGACAATGCACTTGTACCACACGACAGCCGATCATACTTTGGAGAAAAACTGAAGACACCTTCATTTGTGTGGTACAAGTGTAATCGGACAATGCACTTGTACCACACGGCAGCCGATCATACTTTGGAGAAAAACTGAAGACACCTTCACTTGTGTGGTACAAGTGTAATCAGACAATGCACTTGTACCGCACGATTGCCAATCATCCTTGGGAGAAAAATTGAAGACAGCTTCAGTTGTGTGGTACCAGTGGAATCAGACAATGCACTTGTACCGCACGACTGCCAATCATCCTTGGGAGAAAAATTGAAGACACCTTCAGTTGTGTGGTACCAGTGGAATCGGACAATGCACTTGTACCACACGACAGCCGATCATACTTTGGAGAAAAACTGAAGACACCTTCATTTGTGTGGTACAAGTGTAATCGGACAATGCACTTGTACCACACGGCAGCCGATCATACTTTGGATAAAAACTGAAGACACCTTCACTTGTGTGGTACAAGTGTAATCAGACAATGCACTTGTACCGCACGATTGCCAATCATCCTTGGGAGAAAAATTGAAGACACCTTCAGTTGTGTGGTACCAGTGGAATCGGACAATTTACTTGTACCGCACGACTGCCAATCATCCTTGGCAGAAAAATTGAAGACACCTTCAGTTGTGTGGTACCAGTGGAATCGGACAATGCACTTGTACCACACGACAGCCGATCATACTTTGGAGAAAAACTGAAGACACCTTCATTTGTGTGGTACAAGTGTAATCGGACAATGCACTTGTACCACACGGCAGCCGATCATACTTTGGAGAAAAACTGAAGACACCTTCACTTGTGTGGTACAAGTGTAATCAGACAATGCACTTGTACCGCACGATTGCCAATCATCCTTGGGAGAAAAATTGAAGACACCTTCAGTTGTGTGGTACCAGTGGAATCGGACAATGCACTTGTACCACACGACAGCCGATCATACTTTGGAGAAAAACTGAAGACACCTTCATTTGTGTGGTACAAGTGTAATCGGACAATGCACTTGTACCACACGGCAGCCGATCATACTTTGGAGAAAAACTGAAGACACCTTCACTTGTGTGGTACAAGTGTAATCAGACAATGCACTTGTACCGCACGATTGCCAATCATCCTTGGGAGAAAAATTGAAGACACCTTCAGTTGTGTGGTACCAGTGGAATCGGACAATGCACTTGTACCACACGACAGCCGATCATACTTTGGAGAAAAACTGAAGACACCTTCATTTGTGTGGTACAAGTGTAATCAGACAATGCACTTGTACCGCACGATTGCCAATCATCCTTGGGAGAAAAATTGAAGACACCTTCAGTTGTGTGGTACCAGTGGAATCGGACAATGCACTTGTACCACACGACAGCCGATCATACTTTAGAGAAAAACTGAAGACACCTTCATTTGTGTGGTACAAGTGTAATCGGACAATGCACTTGTACCACACGGCAGCCGATCATACTTTGGAGAAAAACTGAAGACACCTTCACTTGTGTGGTACAAGTGTAATCAGACAATGCACTTGTACCGCACGATTGCCAATCATCCTTGGGAGAAAAATTGAAGACACCTTCAGTTGTGTGGTACCAGTGGAATCGGACAATGCACTTGTACCACACGACAGCCGATCATACTTTGGAGAAAAACTGAAGACACCTTCATTTGTGTGGTACAAGTGTAATCGGACAATACACTTGTACCACACGGCAGCCGATCATACTTTGGAGAAAAACTGAAGACACCTTCACTTGTGTGGTACAAGTGTAATCAGACAATGCACTTGTACCGCACGATTGCCAATCATACTTTGGAGAAAAACTGAAGACACCTTCACTTGTGTGGTACAAGTGTAATCAGACAATGCACTTGTACCGCACGATTGCCAATCATCCTTGGGAGAAAAATTGAAGACACCTTCAGTTGTGTGGTACCAGTGGAATCGGACAATGCACTTGTACCACACGACAGCCGATCATACTTTGGAGAAAAACTGAAGACACCTTCATTTGTGTGGTACCAGTGGAATCAGACAATGCACTTGTACCGCACGACTGCCAATCATCCTTGGGAGAAAAATTGAAGACACCTTCACTTGTGTGGTACAAGTGTAATCAGACAATGCACTTGTACCGCACGATTGCCAATCATACTTTGGAGAAAAACTGAAGACACCTTCACTTGTGTGGTACAAGTGTAATCAGACAATGCACTTGTACCGCACGATTGCCAATCATCCTTGGGAGAAAAATTGAAGACACCTTCAGTTGTGTGGTACCAGTGGAATCGGACAATGCACTTGTACCACACGACAGCCGATCATACTTTGGAGAAAAACTGAAGACACCTTCATTTGTGTGGTACAAGTGTAATCGGACAATACACTTGTACCACACGGCAGCCGATCATACTTTGGAGAAAAACTGAAGACACCTTCACTTGTGTGGTACAAGTGTAATCAGACAATGCACTTGTACCGCACGATTGCCAATCATACTTTGGAGAAAAACTGAAGACACCTTCACTTGTGTGGTACAAGTGTAATCAGACAATGCACTTGTACCGCACGATTGCCAATCATCCTTGGGAGAAAAATTGAAGACACCTTCAGTTGTGTGGTACCAGTGGAATCGGACAATGCACTTGTACCACACGACAGCCGATCATACTTTGGAGAAAAACTGAAGACACCTTCATTTGTGTGGTACCAGTGGAATCAGACAATGCACTTGTACCGCACGACTGCCAATCATCCTTGGGAGAAAAATTGAAGACACCTTCAGTTGTGTGGTACCAGTGGAATCGGACAATGCACTTGTACCACACGACAGCCGATCATACTTTGGAGAAAAACTGAAGACACCTTCATTTGTGTGGTACAAGTGTAATCAGACAATGCACTTGTACCGCACGATTGCCAATCATCCTTGGGAGAAAAATTGAAGACACCTTCAGTTGTGTGGTACCAGTGGAATCAGACAATGCACTTGTACCGCACGACTGCCAATCATCCTTGGGAGAAAAATTGAAGACACCTTCAGTTGTGTGGTACCAGTGGAATCGGACAATGCACTTGTACCACACGGCAGCCGATCATACTTTGGAGAAAAACTGAAGACACCTTCACTTGTGTGGTACAAGTGTAATCAGACAATGCACTTGTACCGCACGATTGCCAATCATCCTTGGGAGAAAAATTGAAGACACCTTCAGTTGTGTGGTACCAGTGGAATCGGACAATGCACTTGTACCACACGACAGCCGATCATACTTTAGAGAAAAACTGAAGACACCTTCATTTGTGTGGTACAAGTGTAATCGGACAATGCACTTGTACCACACGGCAGCCGATCATACTTTGGAGAAAAACTGAAGACACCTTCACTTGTGTGGTACAAGTGTAATCAGACAATGCACTTGTACCGCACGATTGCCAATCATCCTTGGGAGAAAAATTGAAGACACCTTCAGTTGTGTGGTACCAGTGGAATCGGACAATGCACTTGTACCACACGACAGCCGATCATACTTTGGAGAAAAACTGAAGACACCTTCATTTGTGTGGTACAAGTGTAATCGGACAATACACTTGTACCACACGGCAGCCGATCATACTTTGGAGAAAAACTGAAGACACCTTCACTTGTGTGGTACAAGTGTAATCAGACAATGCACTTGTACCGCACGATTGCCAATCATACTTTGGAGAAAAACTGAAGACACCTTCACTTGTGTGGTACAAGTGTAATCAGACAATGCACTTGTACCGCACGATTGCCAATCATCCTTGGGAGAAAAATTGAAGACACCTTCAGTTGTGTGGTACCAGTGGAATCGGACAATGCACTTGTACCACACGACAGCCGATCATACTTTGGAGAAAAACTGAAGACACCTTCATTTGTGTGGTACCAGTGGAATCAGACAATGCACTTGTACCGCACGACTGCCAATCATCCTTGGGAGAAAAATTGAAGACACCTTCAGTTGTGTGGTACCAGTGGAATCGGACAATGCAATTGTACCACACGACAGCCGATCATACTTTGGAGAAAAACTGAAGACACCTTCATTTGTGTGGTACAAGTGTAATCAGACAATGCACTTGTACCGCACGATTGCCAATCATCCTTGGGAGAAAAATTGAAGACACCTTCAGTTGTGTGGTACCAGTGGAATCAGACAATGCACTTGTACCGCACGACTGCCAATCATCCTTGGGAGAAAAATTGAAGACACCTTCAGTTGTGTGGTACCAGTGGAATCGGACAATGCACTTGTACCACACGACAGCCGATCATACTTTGGAGAAAAACTGAAGACACCTTCATTTGTGTGGTACAAGTGTAATCGGACAATGCACTTGTACCACACGGCAGCCGATCATACTTTGGATAAAAACTGAAGACACCTTCACTTGTGTGGTACAAGTGTAATCAGACAATGCACTTGTACCGCACGATTGCCAATCATCCTTGGGAGAAAAATTGAAGACACCTTCAGTTGTGTGGTACCAGTGGAATCGGACAATTTACTTGTACCGCACGACTGCCAATCATCCTTGGGAGAAAAATTGAAGACACCTTCAGTTGTGTGGTACCAGTGGAATCGGACAATGCACTTGTACCACACGACAGCCGATCATACTTTGGAGAAAAACTGAAGACACCTTCATTTGTGTGGTACAAGTGTAATCGGACAATGCACTTGTACCACACGGCAGCCGATCATACTTTGAAGAAAAACTGAAGACACCTTCACTTGTGTGGTACAAGTGTAATCAGACAATGCACTTGTACCGCACGATTGCCAATCATCCTTGGGAGAAAAATTGAAGACACCTTCAGTTGTGTGGTACCAGTGGAATCGGACAATGCACTTGTACCACACGACAGCCGATCATACTTTGGAGAAAAACTGAAGACACCTTCATTTGTGTGGTACAAGTGTAATCGGACAATGCACTTGTACCACACGGCAGCCGATCATACTTTGGAGAAAAACTGAAGACACCTTCACTTGTGTGGTACAAGTGTAATCAGACAATGCACTTGTACCGCACGATTGCCAATCATCCTTGGGAGAAAAATTGAAGACACCTTCAGTTGTGTGGTACCAGTGGAATCGGACAATGCACTTGTACCACACGACAGCCGATCATACTTTGGAGAAAAACTGAAGACACCTTCATTTGTGTGGTACAAGTGTAATCGGACAATGCACTTGTACCACACGGCAGCCGATCATACTTTGGAGAAAAACTGAAGACACCTTCACTTGTGTGGTACAAGTGTAATCAGACAATGCACTTGTACCGCACGATTGCCAATCATCCTTGGGAGAAAAATTGAAGACACCTTCAGTTGTGTGGTACCAGTGGAATCGGGCAATGCACTTGTACCACACGACAGCCGATCATACTTTGGAGAAAAACTGAAGACACCTTCACTTGTGTGGTACAAGTGTAATCAGACAATGCACTTGTACCGCACGATTGCCAATCATCCTTGGGAGAAAAATTGAAGACACCTTCAGTTGTGTGGTACCAGTGGAATCGGACAATGCACTTCTACCACACGACAGCCGATCATACTTTGGAGAAAAACTGAAGACACCTTCACTTGTGTGGTACAAGTGTAATCAGACAATGCACTTGTACCGCACGATTGCCAATCATACTTTGGAGAAAAACTGAAGACACCTTCACTTGTGTGGTACAAGTGTAATCAGACAATGCACTTGTACCGCACGATTGCCAATCATCCTTGGGAGAAAAATTGAAGACACCTTCAGTTGTGTGGTACCAGTGGAATCGGACAATGCACTTGTACCACACGACAGCCGATCATACTTTGGAGAAAAACTGAAGACACCTTCATTTGTGTGGTACCAGTGGAATCAGACAATGCACTTGTACCGCACGATTGCCAATCATCCTTGGGAGAAAAATTGAAGACACCTTCAGTTGTGTGGTACCAGTGGAATCAGACAATGCACTTGTACCGCACGACTGCCAATCATCCTTGGTCGAAAAATTGAAGACACCTTCAGTTGTGTGGTACCAGTGGAATCGGACAATGCACTTGTACCACACGGCAGCCGATCATACTTTGGATAAAAACTGAAGACACCTTCACTTGTGTGGTACAAGTGTAATCAGACAATGCACTTGTACCGCACGATTGCCAATCATCCTTGGGAGAAAAATTGAAGACACCTTCAGTTGTGTGGTACCAGTGGAATCGGACAATGCACTTGTACCACACGACAGCCGATCATACTTTGGAGAAAAACTGAAGACACCTTCATTTGTGTGGTACAAGTGTAATCGGACAATGCACTTGTACCACACGGCAGCCGATCATACTTTGGAGAAAAACTGAAGACACCTTCACTTGTGTGGTACAAGTGTAATCAGACAATGCACTTGTACCGCACGATTGCCAATCATCCTTGGGAGAAAAATTGAAGACACCTTCAGTTGTGTGGTACCAGTGGAATCGGACAATGCACTTGTACCACACGACAGCCGATCATACTTTGGAGAAAAACTGAAGACACCTTCATTTGTGTGGTACAAGTGTAATCGGACAATGCACTTGTACCACACGGCAGCCGATCATACTTTGGAGAAAAACTGAAGACACCTTCACTTGTGTGGTACAAGTGTAATCAGACAATGCACTTGTACCGCACGATTGCCAATCATCCTTGGGAGAAAAATTGAAGACACCTTCAGTTGTGTGGTACCAGTGGAATCGGGCAATGCACTTGTACCACACGACAGCCGATCATACTTTGGAGAAAAACTGAAGACACCTTCACTTGTGTGGTACAAGTGTAATCAGACAATGCACTTGTACCGCACGATTGCCAATCATCCTTGGGAGAAAAATTGAAGACACCTTCAGTTGTTTGGTACCAGTGGAATCGGACAATGCACTTGTACCACACGGCAGCCGATCATACTTTGGAGAAAAACTGAAGACACCTTCACTTGTGTGGTACCAGTGGAATCGGACAATGCACTTGTACCACACGACAGCCGATCATACTTTGGAGAAAAACTGAAGACACCTTCATTTGTGTGGTACCAGTGGAATCAGACAATGAACTTGTACCGCACGACTGCCAATCATCCTTGGGAGAAAAATTGAAGACACCTTCAGTTGTGTGGTACCAGTGGAATCGGACAATGCACTTGTACCACACGACAGCCGATCATACTTTGGAGAAAAACTGAAGACACCTTCATTTGTGTGGTACAAGTGTAATCAGACAATGCACTTGTACCGCACGATTGCCAATCATCCTTGGGAGAAAAATTGAAGACACCTTCAGTTGTGTGGTACCAGTGGAATCAGACAATGCACTTGTACCGCACGACTGCCAATCATCCTTGGGAGAAAAATTGAAGACACCTTCAGTTGTGTGGTACCACTGGAATCGGACAATGCACTTGTACCACACGACAGCCGATCATACTTTGGAGAAAAACTGAAGACACCTTCATTTGTGTGGTACAAGTGTAATCGGACAATGCACTTGTACCACACGGCAGCCGATCATACTTTGGATAAAAACTGAAGACACCTTCACTTGTGTGGTACAAGTGTAATCAGACAATGCACTTGTATCGCACGATTGCCAATCATCCTTGGGAGAAAAATTGAAGACACCTTCAGTTGTGTGGTACCAGTGGAATCGGACAATTTACTTGTACCGCACGACTGCCAATCATCCTTGGGAGAAAAATTGAAGACACCTTCAGTTGTGTGGTACCAGTGGAATCGGACAATGCACTTGTACCACACGACAGCCGATCATACTTTGGAGAAAAACTGAAGACACCTTCATTTGTGTGGTACAAGTGTAATCGGACAATGCACTTGTACCACACGGCAGCCGATCATACTTTGAAGAAAAACTGAAGACACCTTCACTTGTGTGGTACAAGTGTAATCAGACAATGCACTTGTACCGCACGATTGCCAATCATCCTTGGGAGAAAAATTGAAGACACCTTCAGTTGTGTGGTACCAGTGGAATCGGACAATGCACTTGTACCACACGACAGCCGATCATACTTTGGAGAAAAACTGAAGACACCTTCATTTGTGTGGTACAAGTGTAATCGGACAATGCACTTGTACCACACGGCAGCCGATCATACTTTGGAGAAAAACTGAAGACACCTTCACTTGTGTGGTACAAGTGTAATCAGACAATGCACTTGTACCGCACGATTGCCAATCATCCTTGGGAGAAAAATTGAAGACACCTTCAGTTGTGTGGTACCAGTGGAATCGGACAATGCACTTGTACCACACGACAGCCGATCATACTTTGGAGAAAAACTGAAGACACCTTCATTTGTGTGGTACAAGTGTAATCGGACAATGCACTTGTACCACACGGCAGCCGATCATACTTTGGAGAAAAACTGAAGACACCTTCACTTGTGTGGTACAAGTGTAATCAGACAATGCACTTGTACCGCACGATTGCCAATCATCCTTGGGAGAAAAATTGAAGACACCTTCAGTTGTGTGGTACCAGTGGAATCGGGCAATGCACTTGTACCACACGACAGCCGATCATACTTTGGAGAAAAACTGAAGACACCTTCACTTGTGTGGTACAAGTGTAATCAGACAATGCACTTGTACCGCACGATTGCCAATCATCCTTGGGAGAAAAATTGAAGACACCTTCAGTTGTGTGGTACCAGTGGAATCGGACAATGCACTTCTACCACACGACAGCCGATCATACTTTGGAGAAAAACTGAAGACACCTTCACTTGTGTGGTACAAGTGTAATCAGACAATACACTTGTACCGCACGATTGCCAATCATACTTTGGAGAAAAACTGAAGACACCTTCACTTGTGTGGTACAAGTGTAATCAGACAATGCACTTGTACCGCACGATTGCCAATCATCCTTGGGAGAAAAATTGAAGACACCTTCAGTTGTGTGGTACCAGTGGAATCGGACAATGCACTTGTACCACACGACAGCCGATCATACTTTGGAGAAAAACTGAAGACACCTTCATTTGTGTGGTACCAGTGGAATCAGACAATGCACTTGTACCGCACGATTGCCAATCATCCTTGGGAGAAAAATTGAAGACACCTTCAGTTGTGTGGTACCAGTGGAATCAGACAATGCACTTGTACCGCACGACTGCCAATCATCCTTGGTCGAAAAATTGAAGACACCTTCAGTTGTGTGGTACCAGTGGAATCGGACAATGCACTTGTACCACACGGCAGCCGATCATACTTTGGATAAAAACTGAAGACACCTTCACTTGTGTGGTACAAGTGTAATCAGACAATGCACTTGTACCGCACGATTGCCAATCATCCTTGGGAGAAAAATTGAAGACACCTTCAGTTGTGTGGTACCAGTGGAATCGGACAATGCACTTGTACCACACGACAGCCGATCATACTTTGGAGAAAAACTGAAGACACCTTCATTTGTGTGGTACAAGTGTAATCGGACAATGCACTTGTACCACACGGCAGCCGATCATACTTTGGAGAAAAAATGAAGACACCTTCACTTGTGTGGTACAAGTGTAATCAGACAATGCACTTGTACCGCACGATTGCCAATCATCCTTGGGAGAAAAATTGAAGACACCTTCAGTTGTGTGGTACCAGTGGAATCGGACAATGCACTTGTACCACACGACAGCCGATCATACTTTGGAGAAAAACTGAAGACACCTTCATTTGTGTGGTACAAGTGTAATCGGACAATGCACTTGTACCACACGGCAGCCGATCATACTTTGGAGAAAAACTGAAGACACCTTCACTTGTGTGGTACAAGTGTAATCAGACAATGCACTTGTACCGCACGATTGCCAATCATCCTTGGGAGAAAAATTGAAGACACCTTCAGTTGTGTGGTACCAGTGGAATCGGGCAATGCACTTGTACCACACGACAGCCGATCATACTTTGGAGAAAAACTGAAGACACCTTCACTTGTGTGGTACAAGTGTAATCAGACAATGCACTTGTACCGCACGATTGCCAATCATCCTTGGGAGAAAAATTGAAGACACCTTCAGTTGTTTGGTACCAGTGGAATCGGACAATGCACTTGTACCACACGACAGCCGATCATACTTTGGAGAAAAACTGAAGACACCTTCATTTGTGTGGTACAAGTGTAATCGGACAATGCACTTGTACCACACGGCAGCCGATCATACTTTGGAGAAAAACTGAAGACACCTTCACTTGTGTGGTACAAGTGTAATCAGACAATGCACTTGTACCGCACGACTGCCAATCATCCTTGGGAGAAAAATTGAAGACACCTTCAGTTGTGTGGTACCAGTGGAATCGGACAATGCACTTGTACCACACGACAGCCGATCATACTTTGGAGAAAAACTGAAGACACCTTCATTTGTGTGGTACAAGTGTAATCGGACAATGCACTTGTACCACACGGTAGCCGATCATACTTTGGAGAAAAACTGAAGACACCTTCACTTGTGTGGTACAAGTGTAATCAGACAATGCACTTGTACCGCACGATTGCCAATCATCCTTGGGAGAAAAATTGAAGACACCTTCAGTTGTGTGGTACCAGTGGAATCAGACAATGCACTTGTACCGCACGACTGCCAATCATCCTTGGGAGAAAAATTGAAGACACCTTCAGTTGTGTGGTACCAGTGGAATCGGACAATGCACTTGTACCACGCGACAGCCGATCATACTTTGGAGAAAAACTGAAGACACCTTCATTTGTGTGGTACAAGTGTAATCGGACAATGCACTTGTACCACACGGCAGCCGATCATACTTTGGAGAAAAACTGAAGACACCTTCACTTGTGTGGTACAAGTGTAATCAGACAATGCACTTGTACCGCACGACTGCCAATCATCCTTGGGAGAAAATTTGAAGACACCTTCAGTTGTGTGGTACCAGTGGAATCGGGCAATGCACTTGTACCACACGACAGCCGATCATTCTTGGGAGAAAAATTGAAGACACCTTCAGTTGTGTGGTACCAGTGGAATCAGACAATGCACTTGTACCGCACGACTGCCAATCATCCTTGGGAGAAAAATTGAAGACACCTTCAGTTGTGTGGTACCAGTGGAATCGGACAATGCACTTGTACCACACGACAGCCGATCATACTTTGGAGAAAAACTGAAGACACCTTCATTTGTGTGGTACAAGTGTAATCGGACAATGCACTTGTACCACACGGCAGCCGATCATACTTTGGAGAAAAACTGAAGACACCTTCACTTGTGTGGTTCAAGTGTAATCAGACAATGCACTTGTACCGCACGATTGCCAATCATCCTTGGGAGAAAAATTGAAGACACCTTCAGTTGTGTGGTACCAGTGGAATCGGACAATGCACTTGTACCACACGACAGCCGATCATACTTTGGAGAAAAACTGAAGACACCTTCATTTGTGTGGTACCAGTGGAATCAGACAATGCACTTGTACCGCACGACTGCCAATCATCCTTGGGAGAAAAATTGAAGACACCTTCAGTTGTGTGGTACCAGTGGAATCGGACAATGCACTTGTACCACACGACAGCCGATCATACTTTGGAGAAAAACTGAAGACACCGTCATTTGTGTGGTACAAGTGTAATCGGACAATGCACTTGTACCACACGGCAGCCGATCATACTTTGGAGAAAAACTGAAGACACCTTCACTTGTGTGGTACAAGTGTAATCAGACAATGCACTTGTACCGCACGATTGCCAATCATCCTTGGGAGAAAAATTGAAGACACCTTCAGTTGTGTGGTACCAGTGGAATCGGACAATGCACTTCTACCACACGACAGCCGATCATACTTTGGAGAAAAACTGAAGACACCTTCACTTGTGTGGTACAAGTGTAATCAGACAATGCACTTGTACCGCACGATTGCCAATCATACTTTGGAGAAAAACTGAAGACACCTTCACTTGTGTGGTACAAGTGTAATCAGACAATGCACTTGTACCGCACGATTGCCAATCATCCTTGGGAGAAAAATTGAAGACACCTTCAGTTGTGTGGTACCAGTGGAATCGGACAATGCACTTGTACCACACGACAGCCAATCATACTTTGGAGAAAAACTGAAGACACCTTCATTTGTGTGGTACCAGTGGAATCAGACAATGCACTTGTACCGCACGATTGCCAATCATCCTTGGGAGAAAAATTGAAGACACCTTCAGTTGTGTGGTACCAGTGGAATCAGACAATGCACTTGTACCGCACGACTGCCAATCATCCTTGGTCGAAAAATTGAAGACACCTTCAGTTGTGTGGTACCAGTGGAATCGGACAATGCACTTGTACCACACGGCAGCCGATCATACTTTGGATAAAAACTGAAGACACCTTCACTTGTGTGGTACAAGTGTAATCAGACAATGCACTTGTACCGCACGATTGCCAATCATCCTTGGGAGAAAAATTGAAGACACCTTCAGTTGTGTGGTACCAGTGGAATCGGACAATGCACTTGTACCACACGACAGCCGATCATACTTTGGAGAAAAACTGAAGACACCTTCATTTGTGTGGTACAAGTGTAATCGGACAATGCACTTGTACCACACGGCAGCCGATCATACTTTGGAGAAAAACTGAAGACACCTTCACTTGTGTGGTACAAGTGTAATCAGACAATGCACTTGTACCGCACGATTGCCAATCATCCTTGGGAGAAAAATTGAAGACACCTTCAGTTGTGTGGTACCAGTGGAATCGGACAATGCACTTGTACCACACGACAGCCGATCATACTTTGGAGAAAAACTGAAGACACCTTCATTTGTGTGGTACAAGTGTAATCGGACAATGCACTTGTACCACACGGCAGCCGATCATACTTTGGAGAAAAACTGAAGACACCTTCACTTGTGTGGTACAAGTGTAATCAGACAATGCACTTGTACCGCACGATTGCCAATCATCCTTGGGAGAAAAATTGAAGACACCTTCAGTTGTGTGGTACCAGTGGAATCGGGCAATGCACTTGTACCACACGACAGCCGATCATACTTTGGAGAAAAACTGAAGACACCTTCACTTGTGTGGTACAAGTGTAATCAGACAATGCACTTGTACCGCACGATTGCCAATCATCCTTGGGAGAAAAATTGAAGACACCTTCAGTTGTTTGGTACCAGTGGAATCGGACAATGCACTTGTACCACACGACAGCCGATCATACTTTGGAGAAAAACTGAAGACACCTTCATTTGTGTGGTACAAGTGTAATCGGACAATGCACTTGTACCACACGGCAGCCGATCATACTTTGGAGAAAAACTGAAGACACCTTCACTTGTGTGGTACAAGTGTAATCAGACAATGCACTTGTACCGCACGACTGCCAATCATCCTTGGGAGAAAAATTGAAGACACCTTCAGTTGTGTGGTACCAGTGGAATCGGACAATGCACTTGTACCACACGACAGCCGATCATACTTTGGAGAAAAACTGAAGACACCTTCATTTGTGTGGTACAAGTGTAATCGGACAATGCACTTGTACCACACGGTAGCCGATCATACTTTGGAGAAAAACTGAAGACACCTTCACTTGTGTGGTACAAGTGTAATCAGACAATGCACTTGTACCGCACGATTGCCAATCATCCTTGGGAGAAAAATTGAAGACACCTTCAGTTGTGTGGTACCAGTGGAATCAGACAATGCACTTGTACCGCACGACTGCCAATCATCCTTGGGAGAAAAATTGAAGACACCTTCAGTTGTGTGGTACCAGTGGAATCGGACAATGCACTTGTACCACGCGACAGCCGATCATACTTTGGAGAAAAACTGAAGACACCTTCATTTGTGTGGTACAAGTGTAATCGGACAATGCACTTGTACCACACGGCAGCCGATCATACTTTGGAGAAAAACTGAAGACACCTTCACTTGTGTGGTACAAGTGTAATCAGACAATGCACTTGTACCGCACGACTGCCAATCATCCTTGGGAGAAAATTTGAAGACACCTTCAGTTGTGTGGTACCAGTGGAATCGGGCAATGCACTTGTACCACACGACAGCCGATCATTCTTGGGAGAAAAATTGAAGACACCTTCAGTTGTGTGGTACCAGTGGAATCAGACAATGCACTTGTACCGCACGACTGCCAATCATCCTTGGGAGAAAAATTGAAGACACCTTCAGTTGTGTGGTACCAGTGGAATCGGACAATGCACTTGTACCACACGACAGCCGATCATACTTTGGAGAAAAACTGAAGACACCTTCATTTGTGTGGTACAAGTGTAATCGGACAATGCACTTGTACCACACGGCAGCCGATCATACTTTGGAGAAAAACTGAAGACACCTTCACTTGTGTGGTACAAGTGTAATCAGACAATGCACTTGTACCGCACGATTGCCAATCATCCTTGGGAGAAAAATTGAAGACACCTTCAGTTGTGTGGTACCAGTGGAATCGGACAATGCACTTGTACCACACGACAGCCGATCATACTTTGGAGAAAAACTGAAGACACCTTCATTTGTGTGGTACCAGTGGAATCAGACAATGCACTTGTACCGCACGACTGCCAATCATCCTTGGGAGAAAAATTGAAGACACCTTCAGTTGTGTGGTACCAGTGGAATCGGACAATGCACTTGTACCACACGACAGCCGATCATACTTTGGAGAAAAACTGAAGACACCGTCATTTGTGTGGTACAAGTGTAATCGGACAATGCACTTGTACCACACGGCAGCCGATCATACTTTGGAGAAAAACTGAAGACACCTTCACTTGTGTGGTACAAGTGTAATCAGACAATGCACTTGTACCGCACGATTGCCAATCATCCTTGGGAGAAAAATTGAAGACACCTTCAGTTGTGTGGTACCAGTGGAATCAGACAATGCACTTGTACCGCACGACTGCCAATCATCCTTGGGAGAAAAATTGAAGTCACCTTCAGTTGTGTTGTACCAGTGGAATCGGACAATGCACTTGTACCACACGACAGCCGATCATACTTTGGAGAAAAACTGAAGACACCTTCATTTGTGTGGTACAAGTGTAATCGGACAATGCACTTGTACCACACGGCAGCCGATCATACTTTGGAGAAAAACTGAAGACACCTTCACTTGTGTGGTACAAGTGTAATCAGACAATGCACTTGTACCGCACGATTGCCAATCATCCTTGGGAGAAAAATTGAAGACACCTTCATTTGTGTGGTACAAGTGTAATCGGACAATGCACTTGTACCACACGGCAGCCGATCATACTTTGGAGAAAAACTGAAGACACCTTCACTTGTGTGGTACAAGTGTAATCAGACAATGCACTTGTACCGCACGACTGCCAATCATCCTTGGGAGAAAAATTGAAGACACCTTCAGTTGTGTGGTACCAGTGGAATCGGGCAATGCACTTGTACCACACGACAGCCGATCATTCTTGGGAGAAAAATTGAAGACACCTTCAGTTGTGTGGTACCAGTGGAATCAGACAATGCACTTGTACCGCACGACTGCCAATCATCCTTGGGAGAAAAATTGAAGACACCTTCAGTTGTGTGGTACCAGTGGAATCGGACAATGCACTTGTACCACACGACAGCCGATCATACTTTGGAGAAAAACTGAAGACACCTTCATTTGTGTGGTACAAGTGTAATCGGACAATGCACTTGTACCACACGGCAGCCGATCATACTTTGGAGAAAAACTGAAGACACCTTCACTTGTGTGGTACAAGTGTAATCAGACAATGCACTTGTACCGCACGATTGCCAATCATCCTTGGGAGAAAAATTGAAGACACCTTCAGTTGTGTGGTACCAGTGGAATCGGACAATGCACTTGTACCACACGACAGCCGATCATACTTTGGAGAAAAACTGAAGACACCTTCATTTGTGTGGTACCAGTGGAATCAGACAATGCACTTGTACCGCACGACTGCCAATCATCCTTGGGAGAAAAATTGAAGACACCTTCAGTTGTGTGGTACCAGTGGAATCGGACAATGCACTTGTACCACACGACAGCCGATCATACTTTGGAGAAAAACTGAAGACACCTTCATTTGTGTGGTACAAGTGTAATCGGACAATGCACTTGTACCACACGGCAGCCGATCATACTTTGGAGAAAAACTGAAGACACCTTCACTTGTGTGGTACAAGTGTAATCAGACAATGCACTTGTACCGCACGATTGCCAATCATCCTTGGGAGAAAAATTGAAGACACCTTCAGTTGTGTGGTACCAGTGGAATCAGACAATGCACTTGTACCGCACGACTGCCAATCATCCTTGGGAGAAAAATTGAAGACACCTTCAGTTGTGTTGTACCAGTGGAATCGGACAATGCACTTGTACCACACGACAGCCGATCATACTTTGGAGAAAAATTGAAGACACCTTCAGTTGTGTGGTACCAGTGGAATCGGACAATGCACTTGTACCACACGACAGCCGATCATACTTTGGAGAAAAACTGAAGACACCTTCATTTGTGTGGTACCAGTGGAATCAGACAATGCACTTGTACCGCACGACTGCCAATCATCCTTGGGAGAAAAATTGAAGACACCTTCAGTTGTGTGGTACCAGTGGAATCGGACAATGCACTTGTACCACACGACAGCCGATCATACTTTGGAGAAAAACTGAAGACACCTTCATTTGTGTGGTACAAGTGTAATCGGACAATGCACTTGTACCTCACGGCAGCCGATCATACTTTGGAGAAAAACTGAAGACACCTTCACTTGTGTGGTACAAGTGTAATCGGACAATGCACTTGTACCACACGGCAGCCGATCATACTTTGGAGAAAAACTGAAGACACCTTCACTTGTGTGGTACAAGTGTAATCAGACAATGCACTTGTACCGCACGATTGCCAATCATCCTTGGGAGAAAAATTGAAGACACCTTCATTTGTGTGGTACAAGTGTAATCGGACAATGCACTTGTACCACACGGCAGCCGATCATACTTTGGAGAAAAACTGAAGACACCTTCACTTGTGTGGTACAAGTGTAATCAGACAATGCACTTGTACCGCACGACTGCCAATCATCCTTGGGAGAAAAATTGAAGACACCTTCAGTTGTGTGGTACCAGTGGAATCGGGCAATGCACTTGTACCACACGACAGCCGATCATTCTTGGGAGAAAAATTGAAGACACCTTCAGTTGTGTGGTACCAGTGGAATCAGACAATGCACTTGTACCGCACGACTGCCAATCATCCTTGGGAGAAAAATTGAAGACACCTTCAGTTGTGTGGTACCAGTGGAATCGGACAATGCACTTGTACCACACGACAGCCGATCATACTTTGGAGAAAAACTGAAGACACCTTCATTTGTGTGGTACAAGTGTAATCGGACAATGCACTTGTACCACACGGCAGCCGATCATACTTTGGAGAAAAACTGAAGACACCTTCACTTGTGTGGTACAAGTGTAATCAGACAATGCACTTGTACCGCACGATTGCCAATCATCCTTGGGAGAAAAATTGAAGACACCTTCAGTTGTGTGGTACCAGTGGAATCGGACAATGCACTTGTACCACACGACAGCCGATCATACTTTGGAGAAAAACTGAAGACACCTTCATTTGTGTGGTACCAGTGGAATCAGACAATGCACTTGTACCGCACGACTGCCAATCATCCTTGGGAGAAAAATTGAAGACACCTTCAGTTGTGTGGTACCAGTGGAATCGGACAATGCACTTGTACCACACGACAGCCGATCATACTTTGGAGAAAAACTGAAGACACCTTCATTTGTGTGGTACAAGTGTAATCGGACAATGCACTTGTACCACACGGCAGCCGATCATACTTTGGAGAAAAACTGAAGACACCTTCACTTGTGTGGTACAAGTGTAATCAGACAATGCACTTGTACCGCACGATTGCCAATCATCCTTGGGAGAAAAATTGAAGACACCTTCAGTTGTGTGGTACCAGTGGAATCAGACAATGCACTTGTACCGCACGACTGCCAATCATCCTTGGGAGATAAATTGAAGACACCTTCAGTTGTGTTGTACCAGTGGAATCGGACAATGCACTTGTACCACACGACAGCCGATCATACTTTGGAGAAAAATTGAAGACACCTTCAGTTGTGTGGTACCAGTGGAATCGGACAATGCACTTGTACCACACGACAGCCGATCATACTTTGGAGAAAAACTGAAGACACCTTCATTTGTGTGGTACCAGTGGAATCAGACAATGCACTTGTACCGCACGACTGCCAATCATCCTTGGGAGAAAAATTGAAGACACCTTCAGTTGTGTGGTACCAGTGGAATCGGACAATGCACTTGTACCACACGACAGCCGATCATACTTTGGAGAAAAACTGAAGACACCTTCATTTGTGTGGTACAAGTGTAATCGGACAATGCACTTGTACCTCACGGCAGCCGATCATACTTTGGAGAAAAACTGAAGACACCTTCACTTGTGTGGTACAAGTGTAATCAGACAATGCACTTGTACCGCACGATTGCCAATCATCCTTGGGAGAAAAATTGAAGACACCTTCAGTTGTGTGGTACCAGTGGAATCAGACAATGCACTTGTACCGCACGACTGCCAATCATCCTTGGGAGAAAAATTGAAGACACCTTCAGTTGTGTGGTACCAGTGGAATCGGACAATGCACTTGTACCACACGACAGCCGATCATACTTTGGAGAAAAACTGAAGACACCTTCATTTGTGTGGTACAAGTGTAATCGGACAATGCACTTGTACCACACGGCAGATGATCATACTTTGGAGAAAAACTGAAGACACCTTCACTTGTGTGGTACAAGTGTAATCAGACAATGCACTTGTACCGCACGATTGCCAATCATCCTTGGGAGAAAAATTGAAGACACCTTCAGTTGTGTGGTACCAGTGGAATCGGACAATGCACTTGTACCGCACGACTGCCAATCATCCTTGGGAGAAAAATTGAAGACACCTTCAGTTGTGTGGTACCAGTGGAATCGGACAATGCACTTGTACCACACGACAGCCGATCATACTTTGGAGAAAAACTGAAGACACCTTCTCTTGTGTGGTACAAGTGCAATCAGACAATGCACTTGTACCACACGGCAGCCGATCATACTTTGGAGAAAAACTGAAGACACCTTCACTTGTGTGGTATAAGTGTAATCAGACAATGCACTTGTACCGCACGACTGCCAATCATCCTTGGGAGAAAAATTGAAGACACCTTCAGTTGTGTGGTACCAGTGGAATCGGACAATGCACTTGTACCACACGACAGCCGATCATACTTTGGAGAAAAACTGAAGACACCTTCATTTGTGTGGTACAAGTGTAATCGGACAATGCACTTGTACCACACGGCAGCCGATCATACTTTGGATAAAAACTGAAGACACCTTCACTTGTGTGGTACAAGTGTAATCAGACAATGCACTTGTACCGCACGATTGCCAATCATCCTTGGGAGAAAAATTGAAGACACCTTCAGTTGTGTGGTACCAGTGGAATCGGACAATGCACTTGTACCACACGACAGCCGATCATACTTTGGAGAAAAACTGAAGACACCTTCAGTTGTGTGGTACAAGTGTAATCGGACAATGCACTTGTACCACACGGCAGCCGATCATACTTTGGAGAAAAACTGAAGACACCTTCACTTGTGTGGTACAAGTGTAATCAGACAATCCACTTGTACCGCACGATTGCCAATCATCCTTGGGAGAAAAATTGAAGACACCTTCAGTTGTGTGGTACCAGTGGAATCGGACAATGCACTTGTATCACACGACAGCCGATCATACTTTGGAGAAAAACTGAAGACACCTTCATTTGTGTGGTACAAGTGTAATCGGACAATGCACTTGTACCACACGGCAGCCGATCATACTTTAGAGAAAAACTGAAGACACCTTCACTTGTGTGGTACAAGTGTAATCAGACAATGCACTTGTACCGCACGATTGCCAATCATCCTTGGGAGAAAAATTGAAGACACCTTCAGTTGTGTGGTACCAGTGGAATCGGACAATGCACTTGTACCACACGACAGCCGATCATACTTTGGAGAAAAACTGAAGACACCTTCATTTGTGTGGTACAAGTGTAATCGGACAATACACTTGTACCACACGGCAGCCGATCATACTTTGGAGAAAAACTGAAGACACCTTCACTTGTGTGGTACAAGTGTAATCAGACAATGCACTTGTACCGCACGATTGCCAATCATACTTTGGAGAAAAACTGAAGACACCTTCACTTGTGTGGTACAAGTGTAATCAGACAATGCACTTGTACCGCACGATTGCCAATCATCCTTGGGAGAAAAATTGAAGACACCTTCAGTTGTGTGGTACCAGTGGAATCGGACAATGCACTTGTACCACACGACAGCCGATCATACTTTGGAGAAAAACTGAAGACACCTTCATTTGTGTGGTACCAGTGGAATCAGACAATGCACTTGTACCGCACGACTGCCAATCATCCTTGGGAGAAAAATTGAAGACACCTTCAGTTGTGTGGTACCAGTGGAATCGGACAATGCACTTGTACCACACGACAGCCGATCATACTTTGGAGAAAAACTGAAGACACCTTCATTTGTGTGGTACAAGTGTAATCGGACAATGCACTTGTACCACACGGCAGCCGATCATACTTTGTAGAAAAACTGAAGACACCTTCACTTGTGTGGTACAAGTGTAATCAGACAATGCACTTGTACCGCACGATTGCCAATCATCCTTGGGAGAAAAATTGAAGACAGCTTCAGTTGTGTGGTACCAGTGGAATCAGACAATGCACTTGTACCGCACGACTGCCAATCATCATTGGGAGAAAAATTGAAGACACCTTCAGTTGTGTGGTACCAGTGGAATCGGACAATGCACTTGTACCACACGACAGCCGATCATACTTTGGAGAAAAACTGAAGACACCTTCATTTGTGTGGTACAAGTGTAATCGGACAATGCACTTGTACCACACGGCAGCCGATCATACTTTGGATAAAAACTGAAGACACCTTCACTTGTGTGGTACAAGTGTAATCAGACAATGCACTTGTACCGCACGATTGCCAATCATCCTTGGGAGAAAAATTGAAGACACCTTCAGTTGTGTGGTACCAGTGGAATCGGACAATTTACTTGTACCGCACGACTGCCAATCATCCTTGGGAGAAAAATTGAAGACACCTTCAGTTGTGTGGTACCAGTGGAATCGGACAATGCACTTGTACCACACGACAGCCGATCATACTTTGGAGAAAAACTGAAGACACCTTCACTTGTGTGGTACAAGTGTAATCAGACAATGCACTTGTACCGCACGATTGCCAATCATCCTTGGGAGAAAAATTAAAGACACCTTCAGTTGTGTGGTACCAGTGGAATCGGACAATGCACTTGTACCACACGACAGCCGATCATACTTTGGAGAAAAACTGAAGACACCTTCACTTGTGTGGTACAAGTGTAATCAGACAATGCACTTGTACCGCACGATTGCCAATCATCCTTGGGAGAAAAATTGAAGACACCTTCAGTTGTGTGGTACCAGTGGAATCGGACAATGCACTTGTACCACACGACAGCCGATCATACTTTGGAGAAAAACTGAAGACACCTTCATTTGTGTGGTACCAGTGGAATCGGACAATGCACTTGTACCACACGACAGCCGATCATACTTTGGAGAAAAACTGAAGACACCTTCATTTGTGTGGTACAAGTGTAATCGGACAATGCACTTGTACCACACGGCAGCCGATCATACTTTGGAGAAAAACTGAAGACACCTTCACTTGTGTGGTACAAGTGTAATCAGACAATGCACTTGTACCGCACGATTGCCAATCATCCTTGGGAGAAAAATTGAAGACACCTTCAGTTGTGTGGTACCAGTGGAATCGGACAATGCACTTGTACCACACGACAGCCGATCATACTTTAGAGAAAAACTGAAGACACCTTCATTTGTGTGGTACAAGTGTAATTGGACAATGCACTTGTACCACACGGCAGCCGATCATACTTTGGAGAAAAACTGAAGACACCTTCACTTGTGTGGTACAAGTGTAATCAGACAATGCACTTGTACCGCACGATTGCCAATCATCCTTGGGAGAAAAATTGAAGACACCTTCAGTTGTGTGGTACCAGTGGAATCGGACAATGCACTTGTACCACACGACAGCCGATCATACTTTGGAGAAAAACTGAAGACACCTTCATTTGTGTGGTACAAGTGTAATCGGACAATACACTTGTACCACACGGCAGCCGATCATACTTTGGAGAAAAACTGAAGACACCTTCACTTGTGTGGTACAAGTGTAATCAGACAATGCACTTGTACCGCACGATTGCCAATCATCCTTGGGAGAAAAATTGAAGACACCTTCAGTTGTGTGGTACCAGTGGAATCGGACAATGCACTTGTACCACACGACAGCCGATCATACTTTGGAGAAAAACTGAAGACACCTTCATTTGTGTGGTACAAGTGTAATCGGACAATGCACTTGTACCACACGGCAGCCGATCATACTTTGGATAAAAACTGAAGACACCTTCACTTGTGTGGTACAAGTGTAATCAGACAATGCACTTGTACCGCACGATTGCCAATCATCCTTGGGAGAAAAATTGAAGACACCTTCAGTTGTGTGGTACCAGTGGAATCGGACAATTTACTTGTACCGCACGACTGCCAATCATCCTTGGGAGAAAAATTGAAGACACCTTCAGTTGTGTGGTACCAGTGGAATCGGACAATGCACTTGTACCACACGACAGCCGATCATACTTTGGAGAAAAACTGAAGACACCTTCAGTTGTGTGGTACAAGTGTAATCGGACAATGCACTTGTACCACACGGCAGCCGATCATACTTTGGAGAAAAACTGAAGACACCTTCACTTGTGTGGTACAAGTGTAATCGGACAATACACTTGTACCACACGGCAGCCGATCATACTTTGGAGAAAAACTGAAGACACCTTCACTTGTGTGGTACAAGTGTAATCAGACAATGCACTTGTACCGCACGATTGCCAATCATACTTTGGAGAAAAACTGAAGACACCTTCACTTGTGTGGTACAAGTGTAATCAGACAATGCACTTGTACCGCACGATTGCCAATCATCCTTGGGAGAAAAATTGAAGACACCTTCAGTTGTGTGGTATCAGTGGAATCGGACAATGCACTTGTACCACACGACAGCCGATCATACTTTGGAGAAAAACTGAAGACACCTTCATTTGTGTGGTACCAGTGGAATCAGACAATGCACTTGTACCGCACGACTGCCAATCATCCTTGGGAGAAAAATTGAAGACACCTTCAGTTGTGTGGTACCAGTGGAATCGGACAATGCACTTGTACCACACGACAGCCGATCATACTTTGGAGAAAAACTGAAGACACCTTCATTTGTGTGGTACAAGTGTAATCGGACAATGCACTTGTACCACACGGCAGCCGATCATACTTTGGAGAAAAACTGAAGACACCTTCACTTGTGTGGTACAAGTGTAATCAGACAATGCACTTGTACCGCACGATTGCCAATCATCCTTGGGAGAAAAATTGAAGACACCTTCAGTTGTGTGGTACCAGTGGAATCGGACAATTTACTTGTACCGCACGACTGCCAATCATCCTTGGGAGAAAAATTGAAGACACCTTCAGTTGTGTGGTACCAGTGGAATCGGACAATGCACTTGTACCACACGACAGCCGATCATACTTTGGAGAAAAACTGAAGACACCTTCAGTTGTGTGGTACAAGTGTAATCGGACAATGCACTTGTACCACACGGCAGCCGATCATACTTTGGAGAAAAACTGAAGACACCTTCACTTGTGTGGTACAAGTGTAATCAGACAATCCACTTGTACCGCACGATTGCCAATCATCCTTGGGAGAAAAATTGAAGACACCTTCAGTTGTGTGGTACCAGTGGAATCGGACAATGCACTTGTATCACACGACAGCCGATCATACTTTGGAGAAAAACTGAAGACACCTTCATTTGTGTGGTACAAGTGTAATCGGACAATGCACTTGTACCACACGGCAGCCGATCATACTTTGGAGAAAAACTGAAGACACCTTCACTTGTGTGGTACAAGTGTAATCAGACAATGCACTTGTACCGCACGATTGCCAATCATCCTTGGGAGAAAAATTGAAGACACCTTCAGTTGTGTGGTACCAGTGGAATCGGACAATGCACTTGTACCACACGACAGCCGATCATACTTTGGAGAAAAACTGAAGACACCTTCATTTGTGTGGTACAAGTGTAATCGGACAATACACTTGTACCACACGGCAGCCGATCATACTTTGGAGAAAAACTGAAGACACCTTCACTTGTGTGGTACAAGTGTAATCAGACAATGCACTTGTACCGCACGATTGCCAATCATACTTTGGAGAAAAACTGAAGACACCTTCACTTGTGTGGTACAAGTGTAATCAGACAATGCACTTGTACCGCACGATTGCCAATCATCCTTGGGAGAAAAATTGAAGACACCTTCAGTTGTGTGGTACCAGTGGAATCGGACAATGCACTTGTACCACACGACAGCCGATCATACTTTGGAGAAAAACTGAAGACACCTTCATTTGTGTGGTACCAGTGGAATCAGACAATGCACTTGTACCGCACGACTGCCAATCATCCTTGGGAGAAAAATTGAAGACACCTTCAGTTGTGTGGTACCAGTGGAATCGGACAATGCACTTGTACCACACGACAGCCGATCATACTTTGGAGAAAAACTGAAGACACCTTCATTTGTGTGGTACAAGTGTAATCGGACAATGCACTTGTACCACACGGCAGCCGATCATACTTTGGAGAAAAACTGAAGACACCTTCACTTGTGTGGTACAAGTGTAATCAGACAATGCACTTGTACCACACGGCAGCCGATCATACTTTGGAGAAAAACTGAAGACACCTTCACTTGTGTGGTACAAGTGTAATCAGACAATGCACTTGTACCGCACGATTGCCAATCATCCTTGGGAGAAAAATTGAAGACACCTTCAGTTGTGTGGTACCAGTGGAATCGGACAATGCACTTGTACCACACGGCAGCCGATCATACTTTGGAGAAAAACTGAAGACACCTTCATTTGTGTGGTACAAGTGTAATCAGACAATGCACTTGTACCGCACGATTGCCAATCATCCTTGGGAGAAAAATTGAAGACACCTTCAGTTGTGTGGTACCAGTGGAATCGGACAATGCACTTGTACCACACGACAGCCGATCATACTTTGGAGAAAAACTGAAGACACCTTCATTTGTGTGGTACAAGTGTAATCGGACAATGCACTTGTACCACACGGCTGCCGATCATACTTTGGAGAAAAACTGAAGACACCTTCACTTGTGTGGTACAAGTGTAATCAGACAATGCACTTGTACCGCACGATTGCCAATCATCCTTGGGAGAAAAATTGAAGACACCTTCAGTTGTGTGGTACCAGTGGAATCGGACAATGCACTTGTACCACACGACAGCCGATCATACTTTGGAGAAAAACTGAAGACACCTTCATTTGTGTGGTACAAGTGTAATCGGACAATGCACTTGTACCACACGGCAGCCGATCATACTTTGGAGAAAAACTGAAGACACCTTCACTTGTGTGGTACAAGTGTAATCAGACAATGCACTTGTACCGCACGATTGCCAATCATCCTTGGGAGAAAAATTGAAGACACCTTCAGTTGTGTGGTACCAGTGGAATCGGGCAATGCACTTGTACCACACGACAGCCGATCATACTTTGGAGAAAAACTGAAGACACCTTCACTTGTGTGGTACAAGTGTAATCAGACAATGCACTTGTACCGCACGATTGCCAATCATCCTTGGGAGAAAAATTGAAGACACCTTCAGTTGTGTGGTACCAGTGGAATCGGACAATGCACTTGTACCACACGACAGCCGATCATACTTTGGAGAAAAACTGAAGACACCTTCATTTGTGTGGTACCAGTGGAATCGGACAATGCACTTGTACCACACGACAGCCGATCATACTTTGGAGAAAAACTGAAGACACCTTCATTTGTGTGGTACAAGTGTAATCGGACAATGCACTTGTACCACACGGCAGCCGATCATACTTTGGAGAAAAACTGAAGACACCTTCACTTGTGTGGTACAAGTGTAATCAGACAATGCACTTGTACCGCACGATTGCCAATCATCCTTGGGAGAAAAATTGAAGACACCTTCAGTTGTGTGGTACCAGTGGAATCGGACAATGCACTTGTACCACACGACAGCCGATCATACTTTAGAGAAAAACTGAAGACACCTTCATTTGTGTGGTACAAGTGTAATCGGACAATGCACTTGTACCACACGGCAGCCGATCATACTTTGGAGAAAAACTGAAGACACCTTCACTTGTGTGGTACAAGTGTAATCAGACAATGCACTTGTACCGCACGATTGCCAATCATCCTTGGGAGAAAAATTGAAGACACCTTCAGTTGTGTGGTACCAGTGGAATCGGACAATGCACTTGTACCACACGACAGCCGATCATACTTTGGAGAAAAACTGAAGACACCTTCATTTGTGTGGTACAAGTGTAATCGGACAATACACTTGTACCACACGGCAGCCGATCCTACTTTGGAGAAAAACTGAAGACACCTTCACTTGTGTGGTACAAGTGTAATCAGACAATGCACTTGTACCGCACGATTGCCAATCATACTTTGGAGAAAAACTGAAGACACCTTCACTTGTGTGGTACAAGTGTAATCAGACAATGCACTTGTACCGCACGATTGCCAATCATCCTTGGGAGAAAAATTGAAGACACCTTCAGTTGTGTGGTACCAGTGGAATCGGACAATGCACTTGTACCACACGACAGCCGATCATACTTTGGAGAAAAACTGAAGACACCTTCATTTGTGTGGTACAAGTGTAATCGGACAATGCACTTGTACCACACGGCAGCCGATCATACTTTGGATAAAAACTGAAGACACCTTCACTTGTGTGGTACAAGTGTAATCAGACAATGCACTTGTACCGCACGATTGCCAATCATCCTTGGGAGAAAAATTGAAGACACCTTCAGTTGTGTGGTACCAGTGGAATCGGACAATTTACTTGTACCGCAGGACTGCCAATCATCCTTGGGAGAAAAATTGAAGACACCTTCAGTTGTGTGGTACCAGTGGAATCGGACAATGCACTTGTACCACACGACAGCCGATCATACTTTGGAGAAAAACTGAAGACACCTTCAGTTGTGTGGTACAAGTGTAATCGGACAATGCACTTGTACCACACGGCAGCCGATCATACTTTGGAGAAAAACTGAAGACACCTTCACTTGTGTGGTACAAGTGTAATCGGACAATACACTTGTACCACACGGCAGCCGATCATACTTTGGAGAAAAACTGAAGACACCTTCACTTGTGTGGTACAAGTGTAATCGGACAATACACTTGTACCGCACGATTGCCAATCATACTTTGGAGAAAAACTGAAGACACCTTCACTTGTGTGGTACAAGTGTAATCAGACAATGCACTTGTACCGCACGATTGCCAATCATCCTTGGGAGAAAAATTGAAGACACCTTCAGTTGTGTGGTACCAGTGGAATCGGACAATGCACTTGTACCACACGACAGCCGATCATACTTTGGAGAAAAACTGAAGACACCTTCATTTGTGTGGTACAAGTGTAATCGGACAATGCACTTGTACCACACGGCAGCCGATCATACTTTGGATAAAAACTGAAGACACCTTCACTTGTGTGGTACAAGTGTAATCAGACAATGCACTTGTACCGCACGATTGCCAATCATCCTTGGGAGAAAAATTGAAGACACCTTCAGTTGTGTGGTACCAGTGGAATCGGACAATTTACTTGTACCGCACGACTGCCAATCATCCTTGGGAGAAAAATTGAAGACACCTTCAGTTGTGTGGTACCAGTGGAATCGGACAATGCACTTGTACCACACGACAGCCGATCATACTTTGGAGAAAAACTGAAGACACCTTCAGTTGTGTGGTACAAGTGTAATCGGACAATGCACTTGTACCACACGGCAGCCGATCATACTTTGGAGAAAAACTGAAGACACCTTCACTTGTGTGGTACAAGTGCAATCGCACAATACACTTGTACCACACGGCAGCCGATCATACTTTGGAGAAAAACTGAAGACACCTTCACTTGTGTGGTACAAGTGTAATCAGACAATGCACTTGTACCGCACGATTGCCAATCATACTTTGGAGAAAAACTGAAGACACCTTCACTTGTGTGGTACAAGTGTAATCAGACAATGCACTTGTACCGCACGATTGCCAATCATCCTTGGGAGAAAAATTGAAGACACCTTCAGTTGTGTGGTACCAGTGGAATCGGACAATGCACTTGTACCACACGACAGCCGATCATACTTTGGAGAAAAACTGAAGACACCTTCATTTGTGTGGTACCAGTGGAATCAGACAATGCACTTGTACCGCACGACTGCCAATCATCCTTGGGAGAAAAATTGAAGACACCTTCAGTTGTGTGGTACCAGTGGAATCGGACAATGCACTTGTACCACACGACAGCCGATCATACTTTGGAGAAAAACTGAAGACACCTTCATTTGTGTGGTACAAGTGTAATCGGACAATGCACTTGTACCACACGGCAGCCGATCATACTTTGGAGAAAAACTGAAGACACCTTCACTTGTGTGGTACAAGTGTAATCAGACAATGCACTTGTACCGCACGATTGCCAATCATCCTTGGGAGAAAAATTAAAGACAGCTTCAGTTGTGTGGTACCAGTGTAATCAGACAATGCACTTGTACCGCACGATTGCCAATCATCCTTGGGAGAAAAATTGAAGACACCTTCAGTTGTGTGGTACCAGTGGAATCGGACAATTTACTTGTACCGCCTTCAGACACCTTCAGTTGTGTGGTACAAGTGTAATCGGACAATGCACTTGTACCACACGGCAGCCGATCATACTTTGGAGAAAAACTGAAGACACCTTCACTTGTGTGGTACAAGTGTAATCAGACAATCCACTTGTACCGCACGATTGCCAATCATCCTTGGGAGAAAAATTGAAGACACCTTCAGTTGTGTGGTACCAGTGGAATCGGACAATGCACTTGTATCACACGACAGCCGATCATACTTTGGAGAAAAACTGAAGACACCTTCATTTGTGTGGTACAAGTGTAATCGGACAATGCACTTGTACCACACGGCAGCCGATCATACTTTGGAGAAAAACTGAAGACACCTTCACTTGTGTGGTACAAGTGTAATCAGACAATGCACTTGTACCGCACGATTGCCAATCATCCTTGGGAGAAAAATTGAAGACACCTTCAGTTGTGTGGTACCAGTGGAATCGGACAATGCACTTGTACCACACGACAGCCGATCATACTTTGGAGAAAAACTGAAGACACCTTCATTTGTGTGGTACAAGTGTAATCGGACAATACACTTGTACCACACGGCAGCCGATCATACTTTGGAGAAAAACTGAAGACACCTTCACTTGTGTGGTACAAGTGTAATCAGACAATGCACTTGTACCGCACGATTGCCAATCATACTTTGGAGAAAAACTGAAGACACCTTCACTTGTGTGGTACAAGTGTAATCAGACAATGCACTTGTACCGCACGATTGCCAATCATCCTTGGGAGAAAAATTGAAGACACCTTCAGTTGTGTGGTACCAGTATAATCGGACAATGCACTTGTACCACACGACAGCCGATCATACTTTGGAGAAAAACTGAAGACACCTTCATTTGTGTGGTACCAGTGGAATCAGACAATGCACTTGTACCGCACGACTGCCAATCATCCTTGGGAGAAAAATTGAAGACACCTTCAGTTGTGTGGTACCAGTGGAATCGGACAATGCACTTGTACCACACGACAGCCGATCATACTTTGGAGAAAAACTGAAGACACCTTCATTTGTGTGGTACAAGTGTAATCGGACAATGCACTTGTACCACACGGCAGCCGATCATACTTTGGAGAAAAACTGAAGACACCTTCACTTGTGTGGTACAAGTGTAATCAGACAATGCACTTGTACCGCACGATTGCCAATCATCCTTGGGAGAAAAATTGAAGACAGCTTCAGTTGTGTGGTACCAGTGGAATCAGACAATGCACTTGTACCGCACGACTGCCAATCATCATTGGGAGAAAAATTGAAGACACCTTCAGTTGTGTGGTACCAGTGGAATCGGACAATGCACTTGTACCACACGACAGCCGATCATACTTTGGAGAAAAACTGAAGACACCTTCATTTGTGTGGTACAAGTGTAATCGGACAATGCACTTGTACCACACGGCAGCCGATCATACTTTGGATAAAAACTGAAGACACCTTCACTTGTGTGGTACAAGTGTAATCAGACAATGCACTTGTACCGCACGATTGCCAATCATCCTTGGGAGAAAAATTGAAGACACCTTCAGTTGTGTGGTACCAGTGGAATCGGACAATTTACTTGTACCGCACGACTGCCAATCATCCTTGGGAGAAAAATTGAAGACACCTTCAGTTGTGTGGTACCAGTGGAATCGGACAATGCACTTGTACCACACGACAGCCGATCATACTTTGGAGAAAAACTGAAGACACCTTCATTTGTGTGGTACAAGTGTAATCGGACAATGCACTTGTACCACACGGCAGCCGATCATACTTTGGAGAAAAACTGAAGACACCTTCACTTGTGTGGTACAAGTGTAATCAGACAATGCACTTGTACCGCACGATTGCCAATCATCCTTGGGAGAAAAATTGAAGACACCTTCAGTTGTGTGGTACCAGTGGAATCGGACAATGCACTTGTACCACACGACAGCCGATCATACTTTGGAGAAAAACTGAAGACACCTTCATTTGTGTGGTACAAGTGTAATCGGACAATGCACTTGTACCACACGGCAGCCGATCATACTTTGGAGAAAAACTGAAGACACCTTCACTTGTGTGGTACAAGTGTAATCAGACAATGCACTTGTACCGCACGATTGCCAATCATCCTTGGGAGAAAAATTGAAGACACCTTCAGTTGTGTGGTACCAGTGGAATCGGACAATGCACTTGTACCACACGACAGCCGATCATACTTTGGAGAAAAACTGAAGACACCTTCATTTGTGTGGTACAAGTGTAATCGGACAATGCACTTGTACCACACGGCAGCCGATCATACTTTGGAGAAAAACTGAAGACACCTTCACTTGTGTGGTACAAGTGTAATCAGACAATGCACTTGTACCGCACGATTGCCAATCATCCTTGGGAGAAAAATTGAAGACACCTTCAGTTGTGTGGTACCAGTGGAATCGGGCAATGCACTTGTACCACACGACAGCCGATCATACTTTGGAGAAAAACTGAAGACACCTTCACTTGTGTGGTACAAGTGTAATCAGACAATGCACTTGTACCGCACGATTGCCAATCATCCTTGGGAGAAAAATTGAAGACACCTTCAGTTGTGTGGTACCAGTGGAATCGGACAATGCACTTGTACCACACGACAGCCGATCATACTTTGGAGAAAAACTGAAGACACCTTCATTTGTGTGGTACCAGTGGAATCGGACAATGCACTTGTACCACACGACAGCCGATCATACTTTGGAGAAAAACTGAAGACACCTTCATTTGTGTGGTACAAGTGTAATCGGACAATGCACTTGTACCACACGGCAGCCGATCATACTTTGGAGAAAAACTGAAGACACCTTCACTTGTGTGGTACAAGTGTAATCAGACAATGCACTTGTACCGCACGATTGCCAATCATCCTTGGGAGAAAAATTGAAGACACCTTCAGTTGTGTGGTACCAGTGGAATCGGACAATGCACTTGTACCACACGACAGCCGATCATACTTTAGAGAAAAACTGAAGACACCTTCATTTGTGTGGTACAAGTGTAATCGGACAATGCACTTGTACCACACGGCAGCCGATCATACTTTGGAGAAAAACTGAAGACACCTTCACTTGTGTGGTACAAGTGTAATCAGACAATGCACTTGTACCGCACGATTGCCAATCATCCTTGGGAGAAAAATTGAAGACACCTTCAGTTGTGTGGTACCAGTGGAATCGGACAATGCACTTGTACCACACGACAGCCGATCATACTTTGGAGAAAAACTGAAGACACCTTCATTTGTGTGGTACAAGTGTAATCGGACAATACACTTGTACCACACGGCAGCCGATCATACTTTGGAGAAAAACTGAAGACACCTTCACTTGTGTGGTACAAGTGTAATCAGACAATGCACTTGTACCGCACGATTGCCAATCATACTTTGGAGAAAAACTGAAGACACCTTCACTTGTGTGGTACAAGTGTAATCAGACAATGCACTTGTACCGCACGATTGCCAATCATCCTTGGGAGAAAAATTGAAGACACCTTCAGTTGTGTGGTACCAGTGGAATCGGACAATGCACTTGTACCACACGACAGCCGATCATACTTTGGAGAAAAACTGAAGACACCTTCATTTGTGTGGTACCAGTGGAATCAGACAATGCACTTGTACCGCACGACTGCCAATCATCCTTGGGAGAAAAATTGAAGACACCTTCAGTTGTGTGGTACCAGTGGAATCGGACAATGCACTTGTACCACACGACAGCCGATCATACTTTGGAGAAAAACTGAAGACACCTTCATTTGTGTGGTACAAGTGTAATCGGACAATGCACTTGTACCACACGGCAGCCGATCATACTTTGGAGAAAAACTGAAGACACCTTCACTTGTGTGGTACAAGTGTAATCAGACAATGCACTTGTACCGCACGATTGCCAATCATCCTTGGGAGAAAAATTGAAGACACCTTCAGTTGTGTGGTACCAGTGGAATCGGACAATTTACTTGTACCGCACGACTGCCAATCATCCTTGGGAGAAAAATTGAAGACACCTTCAGTTGTGTGGTACCAGTGGAATCGGACAATGCACTTGTACCACACGACAGCCGATCATACTTTGGAGAAAAACTGAAGACACCTTCATTTGTGTGGTACAAGTGTAATCGGACAATGCACTTGTACCACACGGCAGCCGATCATACTTTGGATAAAAACTGAAGACACCTTCACTTGTGTGGTACAAGTGTAATCAGACAATGCACTTGTACCGCACGATTGCCAATCATCCTTGGGAGAAAAATTGAAGACACCTTCAGTTGTGTGGTACCAGTGGAATCGGACAATTTACTTGTACCGCACGACTGCCAATCATCCTTGGGAGAAAAATTGAAGACACCTTCAGTTGTGTGGTACCAGTGGAATCGGACAATGCACTTGTACCACACGACAGCCGATCATACTTTGGAGAAAAACTGAAGACACCTTCAGTTGTGTGGTACAAGTGTAATCGGACAATGCACTTGTACCACACGGCAGCCGATCATACTTTGGAGAAAAACTGAAGACACCTTCACTTGTGTGGTACAAGTGTAATCAGACAATCCACTTGTACCGCACGATTGCCAATCATCCTTGGGAGAAAAATTGAAGACACCTTCAGTTGTGTGGTACCAGTGGAATCGGACAATGCACTTGTATCACACGACAGCCGATCATACTTTGGAGAAAAACTGAAGACACCTTCATTTGTGTGGTACAAGTGTAATCGGACAATGCACTTGTACCACACGGCAGCCGATCATACTTTGGAGAAAAACTGAAGACACCTTCACTTGTGTGGTACAAGTGTAATCAGACAATGCACTTGTACCGCACGATTGCCAATCATCCTTGGGAGAAAAATTGAAGACACCTTCAGTTGTGTGGTACCAGTGGAATCGGACAATGCACTTGTACCACACGACAGCCGATCATACTTTGGAGAAAAACTGAAGACACCTTCATTTGTGTGGTACAAGTGTAATCGGACAATACACTTGTACCACACGGCAGCCGATCATACTTTGGAGAAAAACTGAAGACACCTTCACTTGTGTGGTACAAGTGTAATCAGACAATGCACTTGTACCGCACGATTGCCAATCATACTTTGGAGAAAAACTGAAGACACCTTCACTTGTGTGGTACAAGTGTAATCAGACAATGCACTTGTACCGCACGATTGCCAATCATCCTTGGGAGAAAAATTGAAGACACCTTCAGTTGTGTGGTACCAGTGGAATCGGAAATTGCACTTGTACCACACGACAGCCGATCATACTTTGGAGAAAAACTGAAGACACCTTCATTTGTGTGGTACCAGTGGAATCAGACAATGCACTTGTACCGCACGATTGCCAATCATCCTTGGGAGAAAAATTGAAGACACCTTCAGTTGTGTGGTACCAGTGGAATCGGACAATGCACTTGTACCACACGACAGCCGATCATACTTTGGAGAAAAACTGAAGACACCTTCATTTGTGTGGTACAAGTGTAATCGGACAATACACTTGTACCACACGGCAGCCGATCATACTTTGGAGAAAAACTGAAGACACCTTCACTTGTGTGGTACAAGTGTAATCAGACAATGCACTTGTACCGCACGATTGCCAATCATACTTTGGAGAAAAACTGAAGACACCTTCACTTGTGTGGTACAAGTGTAATCAGACAATGCACTTGTACCGCACGATTGCCAATCATCCTTGGGAGAAAAATTGAAGACACCTTCAGTTGTGTGGTACCAGTATAATCGGACAATGCACTTGTACCACACGACAGCCGATCATACTTTGGAGAAAAACTGAAGACACCTTCATTTGTGTGGTACCAGTGGAATCAGACAATGCACTTGTACCGCACGACTGCCAATCATCCTTGGGAGAAAAATTGAAGACACCTTCAGTTGTGTGGTACCAGTGGAATCGGACAATGCACTTGTACCACACGACAGCCGATCATACTTTGGAGAAAAACTGAAGACACCTTCATTTGTGTGGTACAAATGTAATCGGACAATGCACTTGTACCACACGGCAGCCGATCATACTTTGGAGAAAAACTGAAGACACCTTCACTTGTGTGGTACAAGTGTAATCAGACAATGCACTTGTACCGCACGATTGCCAATCATCCTTGGGAGAAAAATTGAAGACAGCTTCAGTTGTGTGGTACCAGTGGAATCAGACAATGCACTTGTACCGCACGACTGCCAATCATCATTGGGAGAAAAATTGAAGACACCTTCAGTTGTGTGGTACCAGTGGAATCGGACAATGCACTTGTACCACACGACAGCCGATCATACTTTGGAGAAAAACTGAAGACACCTTCATTTGTGTGGTACAAGTGTAATCGGACAATGCACTTGTACCACACGGCAGCCGATCATACTTTGGATAAAAACTGAAGACACCTTCACTTGTGTGGTACAAGTGTAATCAGACAATGCACTTGTACCGCACGATTGCCAATCATCCTTGGGAGAAAAATTGAAGACACCTTCAGTTGTGTGGTACCAGTGGAATCGGACAATTTACTTGTACCGCACGACTGCCAATCATCCTTGGGAGAAAAATTGAAGACACCTTCAGTTGTGTGGTACCAGTGGAATCGGACAATGCACTTGTACCACACGACAGCCGATCATACTTTGGAGAAAAACTGAAGACACCTTCATTTGTGTGGTACAAGTGTAATCGGACAATGCACTTGTACCACACGGCAGCCGATCATACTTTGGAGAAAAACTGAAGACACCTTCACTTGTGTGGTACAAGTGTAATCAGACAATGCACTTGTACCGCACGATTGCCAATCATCCTTGGGAGAAAAATTGAAGACACCTTCAGTTGTGTGGTACCAGTGGAATCGGACAATGCACTTGTACCACACGACAGCCGATCATACTTTGGAGAAAAACTGAAGACACCTTCATTTGTGTGGTACAAGTGTAATCGGACAATGCACTTGTACCACACGGCAGCCGATCATACTTTGGAGAAAAACTGAAGACACCTTCACTTGTGTGGTACAAGTGTAATCAGACAATGCACTTGTACCGCACGATTGCCAATCATCCTTGGGAGAAAAATTGAAGACACCTTCAGTTGTGTGGTACCAGTGGAATCGGACAATGCACTTGTACCACACGACAGCCGATCATACTTTGGAGAAAAACTGAAGACACCTTCATTTGTGTGGTACAAGTGTAATCGGACAATGCACTTGTACCACACGGCAGCCGATCATACTTTGGAGAAAAACTGAAGACACCTTCACTTGTGTGGTACAAGTGTAATCAGACAATGCACTTGTACCGCACGATTGCCAATCATCCTTGGGAGAAAAATTGAAGACACCTTCAGTTGTGTGGTACCAGTGGAATCGGGCAATGCACTTGTACCACACGACAGCCGATCATACTTTGGAGAAAAACTGAAGACACCTTCACTTGTGTGGTACAAGTGTAATCAGACAATGCACTTGTACCGCACGATTGCCAATCATCCTTGGGAGAAAAATTGAAGACACCTTCAGTTGTGTGGTACCAGTGGAATCGGACAATGCACTTGTACCACACGACAGCCGATCATACTTTGGAGAAAAACTGAAGACACCTTCATTTGTGTGGTACCAGTGGAATCGGACAATGCACTTGTACCACACGACAGCCGATCATACTTTGGAGAAAAACTGAAGACACCTTCATTTGTGTGGTACAAGTGTAATCGGACAATGCACTTGTACCACACGGCAGCCGATCATACTTTGGAGAAAAACTGAAGACACCTTCACTTGTGTGGTACAAGTGTAATCAGACAATGCACTTGTACCGCACGATTGCCAATCATCCTTGGGAGAAAAATTGAAGACACCTTCAGTTGTGTGGTACCAGTGGAATCGGACAATGCACTTGTACCACACGACAGCCGATCATACTTTAGAGAAAAACTGAAGACACCTTCATTTGTGTGGTACAAGTGTAATCGGACAATGCACTTGTACCACACGGCAGCCGATCATACTTTGGAGAAAAACTGAAGACACCTTCACTTGTGTGGTACAAGTGTAATCAGACAATGCACTTGTACCGCACGATTGCCAATCATCCTTGGGAGAAAAATTGAAGACACCTTCAGTTGTGTGGTACCAGTGGAATCGGACAATGCACTTGTACCACACGACAGCCGATCATACTTTGGAGAAAAACTGAAGACACCTTCATTTGTGTGGTACAAGTGTAATCGGACAATACACTTGTACCACACGGCAGCCGATCATACTTTGGAGAAAAACTGAAGACACCTTCACTTGTGTGGTACAAGTGTAATCAGACAATGCACTTGTACCGCACGATTGCCAATCATACTTTGGAGAAAAACTGAAGACACCTTCACTTGTGTGGTACAAGTGTAATCAGACAATGCACTTGTACCGCACGATTGCCAATCATCCTTGGGAGAAAAATTGAAGACACCTTCAGTTGTGTGGTACCAGTGGAATCGGACAATGCACTTGTACCACACGACAGCCGATCATACTTTGGAGAAAAACTGAAGACACCTTCATTTGTGTGGTACCAGTGGAATCAGACAATGCACTTGTACCGCACGACTGCCAATCATCCTTGGGAGAAAAATTGAAGACACCTTCAGTTGTGTGGTACCAGTGGAATCGGACAATGCACTTGTACCACACGACAGCCGATCATACTTTGGAGAAAAACTGAAGACACCTTCATTTGTGTGGTACAAGTGTAATCGGACAATGCACTTGTACCACACGGCAGCCGATCATACTTTGGAGAAAAACTGAAGACACCTTCACTTGTGTGGTACAAGTGTAATCAGACAATGCACTTGTACCGCACGATTGCCAATCATCCTTGGGAGAAAAATTGAAGACACCTTCAGTTGTGTGGTACCAGTGGAATCGGACAATTTACTTGTACCGCACGACTGCCAATCATCCTTGGGAGAAAAATTGAAGACACCTTCAGTTGTGTGGTACCAGTGGAATCGGACAATGCACTTGTACCACACGACAGCCGATCATACTTTGGAGAAAAACTGAAGACACCTTCATTTGTGTGGTACAAGTGTAATCGGACAATGCACTTGTACCACACGGCAGCCGATCATACTTTGGATAAAAACTGAAGACACCTTCACTTGTGTGGTACAAGTGTAATCAGACAATGCACTTGTACCGCACGATTGCCAATCATCCTTGGGAGAAAAATTGAAGACACCTTCAGTTGTGTGGTACCAGTGGAATCGGACAATTTACTTGTACCGCACGACTGCCAATCATCCTTGGGAGAAAAATTGAAGACACCTTCAGTTGTGTGGTACCAGTGGAATCGGACAATGCACTTGTACCACACGACAGCCGATCATACTTTGGAGAAAAACTGAAGACACCTTCAGTTGTGTGGTACAAGTGTAATCGGACAATGCACTTGTACCACACGGCAGCCGATCATACTTTGGAGAAAAACTGAAGACACCTTCACTTGTGTGGTACAAGTGTAATCAGACAATCCACTTGTACCGCACGATTGCCAATCATCCTTGGGAGAAAAATTGAAGACACCTTCAGTTGTGTGGTACCAGTGGAATCGGACAATGCACTTGTATCACACGACAGCCGATCATACTTTGGAGAAAAACTGAAGACACCTTCATTTGTGTGGTACAAGTGTAATCGGACAATGCACTTGTACCACACGGCAGCCGATCATACTTTGGAGAAAAACTGAAGACACCTTCACTTGTGTGGTACAAGTGTAATCAGACAATGCACTTGTACCGCACGATTGCCAATCATCCTTGGGAGAAAAATTGAAGACACCTTCAGTTGTGTGGTACCAGTGGAATCGGACAATGCACTTGTACCACACGACAGCCGATCATACTTTGGAGAAAAACTGAAGACACCTTCATTTGTGTGGTACAAGTGTAATCGGACAATACACTTGTACCACACGGCAGCCGATCATACTTTGGAGAAAAACTGAAGACACCTTCACTTGTGTGGTACAAGTGTAATCAGACAATGCACTTGTACCGCACGATTGCCAATCATACTTTGGAGAAAAACTGAAGACACCTTCACTTGTGTGGTACAAGTGTAATCAGACAATGCACTTGTACCGCACGATTGCCAATCATCCTTGGGAGAAAAATTGAAGACACCTTCAGTTGTGTGGTACCAGTGGAATCGGAAATTGCACTTGTACCACACGACAGCCGATCATACTTTGGAGAAAAACTGAAGACACCTTCATTTGTGTGGTACCAGTGGAATCAGACAATGCACTTGTACCGCACGACTGCCAATCATCCTTGGGAGAAAAATTGAAGACACCTTCAGTTGTGTGGTACCAGTGGAATCGGACAATGCACTTGTACCACACGACAGCCGATCATACTTTGGAGAAAAACTGAAGACACCTTCATTTGTGTGGTACAAGTGTAATCGGACAATGCACTTGTACCACACGGCAGCCGATCATACTTTGGAGAAAAACTGAAGACACCTTCACTTGTGTGGTACAAGTGTAATCAGACAATGCACTTGTACCGCACGATTGCCAATCATCCTTGGGAGAAAAATTGAAGACAGCTTCAGTTGTGTGGTACCAGTGGAATCAGACAATGCACTTGTACCGCACGACTGCCAATCATCCTTGGGAGAAAAATTGAAGACACCTTCAGTTGTGTGGTACCAGTGGAATCGGACAATGCACTTGTACCACACGACAGCCGATCATACTTTGGAGAAAAACTGAAGACACCTTCATTTGTGTGGTACAAGTGTAATCGGACAATGCACTTGTACCACACGGCAGCCGATCATACTTTGGATAAAAACTGAAGACACCTTCACTTGTGTGGTACAAGTGTAATCAGACAATGCACTTGTACCGCACGATTGCCAATCATCCTTGGGAGAAAAATTGAAGACACCTTCAGTTGTGTGGTACCAGTGGAATCGGACAATTTACTTGTACCGCACGACTGCCAATCATCCTTGGGAGAAAAATTGAAGACACCTTCAGTTGTGTGGTACCAGTGGAATCGGACAATGCACTTGTACCACACGACAGCCGATCATACTTTGGAGAAAAACTGAAGACACCTTCAGTTGTGTGGTACCAGTGGAATCGGAAATTGCACTTGTACCACACGACAGCCGATCATACTTTGGAGAAAAACTGAAGACACCTTCATTTGTGTGGTACCAGTGGAATCAGACAATGCACTTGTACCGCACGACTGCCAATCATCCTTGGGAGAAAAATTGAAGACACCTTCAGTTGTGTGGTACCAGTGGAATCGGACAATGCACTTGTACCACACGACAGCCGATCATACTTTGGAGAAAAACTGAAGACACCTTCATTTGTGTGGTACAAGTGTAATCGGACAATGCACTTGTACCACACGGCAGCCGATCATACTTTGGAGAAAAACTGAAGACACCTTCACTTGTGTGGTACAAGTGTAATCAGACAATGCACTTGTACCGCACGATTGCCAATCATCCTTGGGAGAAAAATTGAAGACAGCTTCAGTTGTGTGGTACCAGTGGAATCAGACAATGCACTTGTACCGCACGACTGCCAATCATCCTTGGGAGAAAAATTGAAGACACCTTCAGTTGTGTGGTACCAGTGGAATCGGACAATGCACTTGTACCACACGACAGCCGATCATACTTTGGAGAAAAACTGAAGACACCTTCATTTGTGTGGTACAAGTGTAATCGGACAATGCACTTGTACCACACGGCAGCCGATCATACTTTGGATAAAAACTGAAGACACCTTCACTTGTGTGGTACAAGTGTAATCAGACAATGCACTTGTACCGCACGATTGCCAATCATCCTTGGGAGAAAAATTGAAGACACCTTCAGTTGTGTGGTACCAGTGGAATCGGACAATTTACTTGTACCGCACGACTGCCAATCATCCTTGGGAGAAAAATTGAAGACACCTTCAGTTGTGTGGTACCAGTGGAATCGGACAATGCACTTGTACCACACGACAGCCGATCATACTTTGGAGAAAAACTGAAGACACCTTCATTTGTGTGGTACAAGTGTAATCGGACAATGCACTTGTACCACACGGCAGCCGATCATACTTTGGAGAAAAACTGAAGACACCTTCACTTGTGTGGTACAAGTGTAATCAGACAATGCACTTGTACCGCACGATTGCCAATCATCCTTGGGAGAAAAATTGAAGACACCTTCAGTTGTGTGGTACCAGTGGAATCGGACAATGCACTTGTACCACACGGCAGCCGATCATACTTTGGAGAAAAACTGAAGACACCTTCACTTGTGTGGTACAAGTGTAATCAGACAATGCACTTGTACCGCACGATTGCCAATCATCCTTGGGAGAAAAATTGAAGACACCTTCAGTTGTGTATTACCAGTGGAATCGGGCAATGCACTTGTACCACACGACAGCCGATCATACTTTGGAGAAAAACTGAAGACACCTTCACTTGTGTGGTACAAGTGTAATCAGACAATGCACTTGTACCGCACGATTGCCAATCATCCTTGGGAGAAAAATTGAAGACACCTTCAGTTGTGTGGTACCAGTGGAATCGGACAATGCACTTGTACCACACGACAGCCGATCATACTTTGGAGAAAAACTGAAGACACCTTCATTTGTGTGGTACCAGTGGAATCGGACAATGCACTTGTACCACACGACAGCCGATCATACTTTGGAGAAAAACTGAAGACACCTTCATTTGTGTGGTACAAGTGTAATCGGACAATGCACTTGTACCACACGGCAGCCGATCATACTTTGGAGAAAAACTGAAGACACCTTCACTTGTGTGGTACAAGTGTAATCAGACAATGCACTTGTACCGCACGATTGCCAATCATCCTTGGGAGAAAAATTGAAGACACCTTCAGTTGTGTGGTACCAGTGGAATCGGACAATGCACTTGTACCACACGACAGCCGATCATACTTTAGAGAAAAACTGAAGACACCTTCATTTGTGTGGTACAAGTGTAATCGGACAATGCACTTGTACCACACGGCAGCCGATCATACTTTGGAGAAAAACTGAAGACACCTTCACTTGTGTGGTACAAGTGTAATCAGACAATGCACTTGTACCGCACGATTGCCAATCATCCTTGGGAGAAAAATTGAAGACACCTTCAGTTGTGTGGTACCAGTGGAATCGGACAATGCACTTGTACCACACGACAGCCGATCATACTTTGGAGAAAAACTGAAGACACCTTCATTTGTGTGGTACAAGTGTAATCGGACAATACACTTGTACCACACGGCAGCCGATCATACTTTGGAGAAAAACTGAAGACACCTTCACTTGTGTGGTACAAGTGTAATCAGACAATGCACTTGTACCGCACGATTGCCAATCATACTTTGGAGAAAAACTGAAGACACCTTCACTTGTGTGGTACAAGTGTAATCAGACAATGCACTTGTACCGCACGATTGCCAATCATCCTTGGGAGAAAAATTGAAGACACCTTCAGTTGTGTGGTACCAGTGGAATCGGACAATGCACTTGTACCACACGACAGCCGATCATACTTTGGAGAAAAACTGAAGACACCTTCATTTGTGTGGTACCAGTGGAATCAGACAATGCACTTGTACCGCACGACTGCCAATCATCCTTGGGAGAAAAATTGAAGACACCTTCAGTTGTGTGGTACCAGTGGAATCGGACAATGCACTTGTACCACACGACAGCCGATCATACTTTGGAGAAAAACTGAAGACACCTTCATTTGTGTGGTACAAGTGTAATCGGACAATGCACTTGTACCACACGGCAGCCGATCATACTTTGGAGAAAAACTGAAGACACCTTCACTTGTGTGGTACAAGTGTAATCAGACAATGCACTTGTACCGCACGATTGCCAATCATCCTTGGGAGAAAAATTGAAGACACCTTCAGTTGTGTGGTACCAGTGGAATCAGACAATGCACTTGTACCGCACGACTGCCAATCATCCTTGGGAGAAAAATTGAAGACACCTTCAGTTGTGTGGTACCAGTGGAATCGGACAATGCACTTGTACCACACGACAGCCGATCATACTTTGGAGAAAAACTGAAGACACCTTCATTTGTGTGGTACAAGTGTAATCGGACAATGCACTTGTACCACACGGCAGCCGATCATACTTTGGATAAAAACTGAAGACACCTTCACTTGTGTGGTACAAGTGTAATCAGACAATGCACTTGTACCGCACGATTGCCAATCATCCTTGGGAGAAAAATTGAAGACACCTTCAGTTGTGTGGTACCAGTGGAATCGGACAATTTACTTGTACCGCACGACTGCCAATCATCCTTGGGAGAAAAATTGAAGACACCTTCAGTTGTGTGGTACCAGTGGAATCGGACAATGCACTTGTACCACACGACAGCCGATCATACTTTGGAGAAAAACTGAAGACACCTTCATTTGTGTGGTACAAGTGTAATCGGACAATGCACTTGTACCACACGGCAGCCGATCATACTTTGGAGAAAAACTGAAGACACCTTCACTTGTGTGGTACAAGTGTAATCAGACAATGCACTTGTACCGCACGATTGCCAATCATCCTTGGGAGAAAAATTGAAGACACCTTCAGTTGTGTGGTACCAGTGGAATCGGACAATGCACTTGTACCACACGACAGCCGATCATACTTTGGAGAAAAACTGAAGACACCTTCATTTGTGTGGTACAAGTGTAATCGGACAATGCACTTGTACCACACGGCAGCCGATCATACTTTGGAGAAAAACTGAAGACACCTTCACTTGTGTGGTACAAGTGTAATCAGACAATGCACTTGTACCGCACGATTGCCAATCATCCTTGGGAGAAAAATTGAAGACACCTTCAGTTGTGTGGTACCAGTGGAATCGGACAATGCACTTGTACCACACGACAGCCGATCATACTTTGGAGAAAAACTGAAGACACCTTCATTTGTGTGGTACAAGTGTAATCGGACAATGCACTTGTACCACACGGCAGCCGATCATACTTTGGAGAAAAACTGAAGACACCTTCACTTGTGTGGTACAAGTGTAATCAGACAATGCACTTGTACCGCACGATTGCCAATCATCCTTGGGAGAAAAATTGAAGACACCTTCAGTTGTGTGGTACCAGTGGAATCGGGCAATGCACTTGTACCACACGACAGCCGATCATACTTTGGAGAAAAACTGAAGACACCTTCACTTGTGTGGTACAAGTGTAATCAGACAATGCACTTGTACCGCACGATTGCCAATCATCCTTGGGAGAAAAATTGAAGACACCTTCAGTTGTGTGGTACCAGTGGAATCGGACAATGCACTTGTACCACACGACAGCCGATCATACTTTGGAGAAAAACTGAAGACACCTTCACTTGTGTGGTACAAGTGTAATCAGACAATGCACTTGTACCGCACGATTGCCAATCATACTTTGGAGAAAAACTGAAGACACCTTCACTTGTGTGGTACAAGTGTAATCAGACAATGCACTTGTACCGCACGATTGCCAATCATCCTTGGGAGAAAAATTGAAGACACCTTCAGTTGTGTGGTACCAGTGGAATCGGACAATGCACTTGTACCACACGACAGCCGATCATACTTTGGAGAAAAACTGAAGACACCTTCATTTGTGTGGTACCAGTGGAATCAGACAATGCACTTGTACCGCACGACTGCCAATCATCCTTGGGAGAAAAATTGAAGACACCTTCAGTTGTGTGGTACCAGTGGAATCGGACAATGCACTTGTACCACACGACAGCCGATCATACTTTGGAGAAAAACTGAAGACACCTTCATTTGTGTGGTACAAGTGTAATCGGACAATGCACTTGTACCACACGGCAGCCGATCATACTTTGGAGAAAAACTGAAGACACCTTCACTTGTGTGGTACAAGTGTAATCAGACAATGCACTTGTACCGCACGATTGCCAATCATCCTTGGGAGAAAAATTGAAGACACCTTCAGTTGTGTGGTACCAGTGGAATCAGACAATGCACTTGTACCGCACGACTGCCAATCATCCTTGGGAGAAAAATTGAAGACACCTTCAGTTGTGTGGTACCAGTGGAATCGGACAATGCACTTGTACCACACGGCAGCCGATCATACTTTGGATAAAAACTGAAGACACCTTCACTTGTGTGGTACAAGTGTAATCAGACAATGCACTTGTACCGCACGATTGCCAATCATCCTTGGGAGAAAAATTGAAGACACCTTCAGTTGTGTGGTACCAGTGGAATCGGACAATTTACTTGTACCGCACGACTGCCAATCATCCTTGGGAGAAAAATTGAAGACACCTTCAGTTGTGTGGTACCAGTGGAATCGGACAATGCACTTGTACCACACGACAGCCGATCATACTTTGGAGAAAAACTGAAGACACCTTCATTTGTGTGGTACAAGTGTAATCGGACAATGCACTTGTACCACACAGCAGCCGATCATACTTTGGAGAAAAACTGAAGACACCTTCACTTGTGTGGTACAAGTCTAATCAGACAATGCACTTGTACCGCACGATTGCCAATCATCCTTGGGAGAAAAATTGAAGACACCTTCAGTTGTGTGGTACCAGTGGAATCGGACAATGCACTTGTACCACACGACAGCCGATCATACTTTGGAGAAAAACTGAAGACACCTTCATTTGTGTGGTACAAGTGTAATCGGACAATGCACTTGTACCACACGGCAGCCGATCATACTTTGGAGAAAAACTGAAGACACCTTCACTTGTGTGGTACAAGTGTAATCAGACAATGCACTTGTACCGCACGATTGCCAATCATCCTTGGGAGAAAAATTGAAGACACCTTCAGTTGTGTGGTACCAGTGGAATCGGACAATGCACTTGTACCACACGACAGCCGATCATACTTTGGAGAAAAACTGAAGACACCTTCATTTGTGTGGTACAAGTGTAATCGGACAATGCACTTGTACCACACGGCAGCCGATCATACTTTGGAGAAAAACTGAAGACACCTTCACTTGTGTGGTACAAGTGTAATCAGACAATGCACTTGTACCGCACGATTGCCAATCATCCTTGGGAGAAAAATTGAAGACACCTTCAGTTGTGTGGTACCAGTGGAATCGGGCAATGCACTTGTACCACACGACAGCCGATCATACTTTGGAGAAAAACTGAAGACACCTTCACTTGTGTGGTACAAGTGTAATCAGACAATGCACTTGTACCGCACGATTGCCAATCATCCTTGGGAGAAAAATTGAAGACACCTTCAGTTGTTTGGTACCAGTGGAATCGGACAATGCACTTGTACCACACGACAGCCGATCATACTTTGGAGAAAAACTGAAGACACCTTCATTTGTGTGGTACAAGTGTAATCGGACAATGCACTTGTACCACACGGCAGCCGATCATACTTTGGAGAAAAACTGAAGACACATTCACTTGTGTGGTACAAGTGTAATCAGACAATGCACTTGTACCGCACGATTGCCAATCATCCTTGGGAGAAAAATTGAAGACACCTTCAGTTGTGTGGTACCAGTGGAATCGGACAATGCACTTGTACCACACGACAGCCGATCATACTTTGGAGAAAAACTGAAGACACCTTCATTTGTGTGGTACAAGTGTAATCGGACAATGCACTTGTACCACACGGCAGCCGATCATACTTTGGAGAAAAACTGAAGACACCTTCAGTTGTGTGGTACCAGTGGAATCGGGCAATGCACTTGTACCACACGGCAGCCGATCATACTTTGGAGAAAAACTGAAGACACCTTCAGTTGTGTGGTACCAGTGGAATCGGACAATGCACTTGTACCACACGACAGCCGATCATACTTTGGAGAAAAACTGAAGACACCTTCATTTGTGTGGTACAAGTGTAATCGGACAATGCACTTGTACCACACGGCAGCCGATCATACTTTGGAGAAAAACTGAAGACACACACCTTCACTTGTGTGGTACAAGTGTAATCAGACAATGCACTTGTACCGCACGATTGCCAATCATCCTTGGGAGAAAAATTGAAGACACCTTCAGTTGTGTGGTACCAGTGGAATCGGACAATGCACTTGTACCACACGACAGCCGATCATACTTTGGAGAAAAACTGAAGACACCTTCATTTGTGTGGTACAAGTGTAATCGGACAATGCACTTGTACCACACGGCAGCCGATCATACTTTGGAGAAAAACTGAAGACACCTTCACTTGTGTGGTACAAGTGTAATCAGACAATGCACTTGTACCGCACGATTGCCAATCATCCTTGGGAGAAAAATTGAAGACACCTTCAGTTGTGTGGTACCAGTGGAATCGGGCAATGCACTTGTACCACACAGCAGCCGATCATACTTTGGAGAAAAACTGAAGACACCTTCACTTGTGTGGTACAAGTCTAATCAGACAATGCACTTGTACCGCACGATTGCCAATCATCCTTGGGAGAAAAATTGAAGACACCTTCAGTTGTGTGGTACCAGTGGAATCGGACAATGCACTTGTACCACACGACAGCCGATCATACTTTGGAGAAAAACTGAAGACACCTTCATTTGTGTGGTACAAGTGTAATCGGACAATGCACTTGTACCACACGGCAGCCGATCATACTTTGGAGAAAAACTGAAGACACCTTCACTTGTGTGGTACAAGTGTAATCAGACAATGCACTTGTACCGCACGATTGCCAATCATCCTTGGGAGAAAAATTGAAGACACCTTCAGTTGTGTGGTACCAGTGGAATCGGACAATGCACTTGTACCACACGACAGCCGATCATACTTTGGAGAAAAACTGAAGACACCTTCATTTGTGTGGTACAAGTGTAATCGGACAATGCACTTGTACCACACGGCAGCCGATCATACTTTGGAGAAAAACTGAAGACACCTTCACTTGTGTGGTACAAGTGTAATCAGACAATGCACTTGTACCGCACGATTGCCAATCATCCTTGGGAGAAAAATTGAAGACACCTTCAGTTGTGTGGTACCAGTGGAATCGGGCAATGCACTTGTACCACACGACAGCCGATCATACTTTGGAGAAAAACTGAAGACACCTTCACTTGTGTGGTACAAGTGTAATCAGACAATGCACTTGTACCGCACGATTGCCAATCATCCTTGGGAGAAAAATTGAAGACACCTTCAGTTGTGTGGTACCAGTGGAATCGGGCAATGCACTTGTACCACACGACAGCCGATCATACTTTGGAGAAAAACTGAAGACACCTTCACTTGTGTGGTACAAGTGTAATCAGACAATGCACTTGTACCGCACGATTGCCAATAATCCTTGGGAGAAAAATTGAAGACACCTTCAGTTGTGTGGTACAAGTGTAATCAGACAATGCACTTGTACCGCACGATTGCCAATCATCCTTGGGAGAAAAATTGAAGACACCTTCAGTTGTGTGGTACCAGTGGAATCGGACAATGCACTTGTACCACACGGCAGCCGATCATACTTTGGAGAAAAACTGAAGACACCTTCAGTTGTGTGGTACCAGTGGAATCGGGCAATGCACTTGTACCACACGGCAGCCGATCATACTTTGGAGAAAAACTGAAGACACCTTCAGTTGTGTGGTACCAGTGGAATCGGGCAATGCACTTGTACCACACGGCAGCCGATCATACTTTGGAGAAAAACTGAAGACACCTTCATTTGTGTGGTACCAGTGGAATCAGACAATGCACTTGTACCGCACGACTGCCAATCATCCTTGGGAGAAAAATTGAAGACACCTTCAGTTGTGTGGTACCAGTGGAATCGGACAATGCACTTGTACCACACGACAGCCGATCATACTTTGGAGAAAAACTGAAGACACCTTCATTTGTGTGGTACAAGTGTAATCGGACAATGCACTTGTACCACACGGCAGCCGATCATACTTTGGAGAAAAACTGAAGACACCTTCACTTGTGTGGTACAAGTGTAATCAGACAATGCACTTGTACCGCACGATTGCCAATCATCCTTGGGAGAAAAATTGAAGACAGCTTCAGTTGTGTGGTACCAGTGGAATCAGACAATGCACTTGTACCGCACGACTGCCAATCATCCTTGGGAGAAAAATTGAAGACACCTTCAGTTGTGTGGTACCAGTGGAATCGGACAATGCACTTGTACCACACGACAGCCGATCATACTTTGGAGAAAAACTGAAGACACCTTCATTTGTGTGGTACAAGTGTAATCGGACAATGCACTTGTACCACACGGCAGCCGATCATACTTTGGATAAAAACTGAAGACACCTTCACTTGTGTGGTACAAGTGTAATCAGACAATGCACTTGTACCGCACGATTGCCAATCATCCTTGGGAGAAAAATTGAAGACACCTTCAGTTGTGTGGTACCAGTGGAATCGGACAATTTACTTGTACCGCACGACTGCCAATCATCCTTGGGAGAAAAATTGAAGACACCTTCAGTTGTGTGGTACCAGTGGAATCGGACAATGCACTTGTACCACACGACAGCCGATCATACTTTGGAGAAAAACTGAAGACACCTTCAGTTGTGTGGTACCAGTGGAATCGGAAATTGCACTTGTACCACACGACAGCCGATCATACTTTGGAGAAAAACTGAAGACACCTTCATTTGTGTGGTACCAGTGGAATCAGACAATGCACTTGTACCGCACGACTGCCAATCATCCTTGGGAGAAAAATTGAAGACACCTTCAGTTGTGTGGTACCAGTGGAATCGGACAATGCACTTGTACCACACGACAGCCGATCATACTTTGGAGAAAAACTGAAGACACCTTCATTTGTGTGGTACAAGTGTAATCGGACAATGCACTTGTACCACACGGCAGCCGATCATACTTTGGAGAAAAACTGAAGACACCTTCACTTGTGTGGTACAAGTGTAATCAGACAATGCACTTGTACCGCACGATTGCCAATCATCCTTGGGAGAAAAATTGAAGACAGCTTCAGTTGTGTGGTACCAGTGGAATCAGACAATGCACTTGTACCGCACGACTGCCAATCATCCTTGGGAGAAAAATTGAAGACACCTTCAGTTGTGTGGTACCAGTGGAATCGGACAATGCACTTGTACCACACGACAGCCGATCATACTTTGGAGAAAAACTGAAGACACCTTCATTTGTGTGGTACAAGTGTAATCGGACAATGCACTTGTACCACACGGCAGCCGATCATACTTTGGATAAAAACTGAAGACACCTTCACTTGTGTGGTACAAGTGTAATCAGACAATGCACTTGTACCGCACGATTGCCAATCATCCTTGGGAGAAAAATTGAAGACACCTTCAGTTGTGTGGTACCAGTGGAATCGGACAATTTACTTGTACCGCACGACTGCCAATCATCCTTGGGAGAAAAATTGAAGACACCTTCAGTTGTGTGGTACCAGTGGAATCGGACAATGCACTTGTACCACACGACAGCCGATCATACTTTGGAGAAAAACTGAAGACACCTTCATTTGTGTGGTACAAGTGTAATCGGACAATGCACTTGTACCACACGGCAGCCGATCATACTTTGGAGAAAAACTGAAGACACCTTCACTTGTGTGGTACAAGTGTAATCAGACAATGCACTTGTACCGCACGATTGCCAATCATCCTTGGGAGAAAAATTGAAGACACCTTCAGTTGTGTGGTACCAGTGGAATCGGACAATGCACTTGTACCACACGGCAGCCGATCATACTTTGGAGAAAAACTGAAGACACCTTCACTTGTGTGGTACAAGTGTAATCAGACAATGCACTTGTACCGCACGATTGCCAATCATCCTTGGGAGAAAAATTGAAGACACCTTCAGTTGTGTATTACCAGTGGAATCGGGCAATGCACTTGTACCACACGACAGCCGATCATACTTTGGAGAAAAACTGAAGACACCTTCACTTGTGTGGTACAAGTGTAATCAGACAATGCACTTGTACCGCACGATTGCCAATCATCCTTGGGAGAAAAATTGAAGACACCTTCAGTTGTGTGGTACCAGTGGAATCGGACAATGCACTTGTACCACACGACAGCCGATCATACTTTGGAGAAAAACTGAAGACACCTTCATTTGTGTGGTACCAGTGGAATCGGACAATGCACTTGTACCACACGACAGCCGATCATACTTTGGAGAAAAACTGAAGACACCTTCATTTGTGTGGTACAAGTGTAATCGGACAATGCACTTGTACCACACGGCAGCCGATCATACTTTGGAGAAAAACTGAAGACACCTTCACTTGTGTGGTACAAGTGTAATCAGACAATGCACTTGTACCGCACGATTGCCAATCATCCTTGGGAGAAAAATTGAAGACACCTTCAGTTGTGTGGTACCAGTGGAATCGGACAATGCACTTGTACCACACGACAGCCGATCATACTTTAGAGAAAAACTGAAGACACCTTCATTTGTGTGGTACAAGTGTAATCGGACAATGCACTTGTACCACACGGCAGCCGATCATACTTTGGAGAAAAACTGAAGACACCTTCACTTGTGTGGTACAAGTGTAATCAGACAATGCACTTGTACCGCACGATTGCCAATCATCCTTGGGAGAAAAATTGAAGACACCTTCAGTTGTGTGGTACCAGTGGAATCGGACAATGCACTTGTACCACACGACAGCCGATCATACTTTGGAGAAAAACTGAAGACACCTTCATTTGTGTGGTACAAGTGTAATCGGACAATACACTTGTACCACACGGCAGCCGATCATACTTTGGAGAAAAACTGAAGACACCTTCACTTGTGTGGTACAAGTGTAATCAGACAATGCACTTGTACCGCACGATTGCCAATCATACTTTGGAGAAAAACTGAAGACACCTTCACTTGTGTGGTACAAGTGTAATCAGACAATGCACTTGTACCGCACGATTGCCAATCATCCTTGGGAGAAAAATTGAAGACACCTTCAGTTGTGTGGTACCAGTGGAATCGGACAATGCACTTGTACCACACGACAGCCGATCATACTTTGGAGAAAAACTGAAGACACCTTCATTTGTGTGGTACCAGTGGAATCAGACAATGCACTTGTACCGCACGACTGCCAATCATCCTTGGGAGAAAAATTGAAGACACCTTCAGTTGTGTGGTACCAGTGGAATCGGACAATGCACTTGTACCACACGACAGCCGATCATACTTTGGAGAAAAACTGAAGACACCTTCATTTGTGTGGTACAAGTGTAATCGGACAATGCACTTGTACCACACGGCAGCCGATCATACTTTGGAGAAAAACTGAAGACACCTTCACTTGTGTGGTACAAGTGTAATCAGACAATGCACTTGTACCGCACGATTGCCAATCATCCTTGGGAGAAAAATTGAAGACACCTTCAGTTGTGTGGTACCAGTGGAATCAGACAATGCACTTGTACCGCACGACTGCCAATCATCCTTGGGAGAAAAATTGAAGACACCTTCAGTTGTGTGGTACCAGTGGAATCGGACAATGCACTTGTACCACACGACAGCCGATCATACTTTGGAGAAAAACTGAAGACACCTTCATTTGTGTGGTACAAGTGTAATCGGACAATGCACTTGTACCACACGGCAGCCGATCATACTTTGGATAAAAACTGAAGACACCTTCACTTGTGTGGTACAAGTGTAATCAGACAATGCACTTGTACCGCACGATTGCCAATCATCCTTGGGAGAAAAATTGAAGACACCTTCAGTTGTGTGGTACCAGTGGAATCGGACAATTTACTTGTACCGCACGACTGCCAATCATCCTTGGGAGAAAAATTGAAGACACCTTCAGTTGTGTGGTACCAGTGGAATCGGACAATGCACTTGTACCACACGACAGCCGATCATACTTTGGAGAAAAACTGAAGACACCTTCATTTGTGTGGTACAAGTGTAATCGGACAATGCACTTGTACCACACGGCAGCCGATCATACTTTGGAGAAAAACTGAAGACACCTTCACTTGTGTGGTACAAGTGTAATCAGACAATGCACTTGTACCGCACGATTGCCAATCATCCTTGGGAGAAAAATTGAAGACACCTTCAGTTGTGTGGTACCAGTGGAATCGGACAATGCACTTGTACCACACGACAGCCGATCATACTTTGGAGAAAAACTGAAGACACCTTCATTTGTGTGGTACAAGTGTAATCGGACAATGCACTTGTACCACACGGCAGCCGATCATACTTTGGAGAAAAACTGAAGACACCTTCACTTGTGTGGTACAAGTGTAATCAGACAATGCACTTGTACCGCACGATTGCCAATCATCCTTGGGAGAAAAATTGAAGACACCTTCAGTTGTGTGGTACCAGTGGAATCGGACAATGCACTTGTACCACACGACAGCCGATCATACTTTGGAGAAAAACTGAAGACACCTTCATTTGTGTGGTACAAGTGTAATCGGACAATGCACTTGTACCACACGGCAGCCGATCATACTTTGGAGAAAAACTGAAGACACCTTCACTTGTGTGGTACAAGTGTAATCAGACAATGCACTTGTACCGCACGATTGCCAATCATCCTTGGGAGAAAAATTGAAGACACCTTCAGTTGTGTGGTACCAGTGGAATCGGGCAATGCACTTGTACCACACGACAGCCGATCATACTTTGGAGAAAAACTGAAGACACCTTCACTTGTGTGGTACAAGTGTAATCAGACAATGCACTTGTACCGCACGATTGCCAATCATCCTTGGGAGAAAAATTGAAGACACCTTCAGTTGTGTGGTACCAGTGGAATCGGACAATGCACTTGTACCACACGACAGCCGATCATACTTTGGAGAAAAACTGAAGACACCTTCACTTGTGTGGTACAAGTGTAATCAGACAATGCACTTGTACCGCACGATTGCCAATCATACTTTGGAGAAAAACTGAAGACACCTTCACTTGTGTGGTACAAGTGTAATCAGACAATGCACTTGTACCGCACGATTGCCAATCATCCTTGGGAGAAAAATTGAAGACACCTTCAGTTGTGTGGTACCAGTGGAATCGGACAATGCACTTGTACCACACGACAGCCGATCATACTTTGGAGAAAAACTGAAGACACCTTCATTTGTGTGGTACCAGTGGAATCAGACAATGCACTTGTACCGCACGACTGCCAATCATCCTTGGGAGAAAAATTGAAGACACCTTCAGTTGTGTGGTACCAGTGGAATCGGACAATGCACTTGTACCACACGACAGCCGATCATACTTTGGAGAAAAACTGAAGACACCTTCAGTTGTGTGGTACAAGTGTAATCGGACAATGCACTTGTACCACACGGCAGCCGATCATACTTTGGAGAAAAACTGAAGACACCTTCACTTGTGTGGTACAAGTGTAATCAGACAATGCACTTGTACCGCACGATTGCCAATCATCCTTGGGAGAAAAATTGAAGACACCTTCAGTTGTGTGGTACCAGTGGAATCGGACAATTTACTTGTACCGCACGACTGCCAATCATCCTTGGGAGAAAAATTGAAGACACCTTCAGTTGTGTGGTACCAGTGGAATCGGACAATGCACTTGTACCACACGACAGCCGATCATACTTTGGAGAAAAACTGAAGACACCTTCATTTGTGTGGTACAAGTGTAATCGGACAATGCACTTGTACCACACAGCAGCCGATCATACTTTGGAGAAAAACTGAAGACACCTTCACTTGTGTGGTACAAGTCTAATCAGACAATGCACTTGTACCGCACGATTGCCAATCATCCTTGGGAGAAAAATTGAAGACACCTTCAGTTGTGTGGTACCAGTGGAATCGGACAATGCACTTGTACCACACGACAGCCGATCATACTTTGGAGAAAAACTGAAGACACCTTCATTTGTGTGGTACAAGTGTAATCGGACAATGCACTTGTACCACACGGCAGCCGATCATACTTTGGAGAAAAACTGAAGACACCTTCACTTGTGTGGTACAAGTGTAATCAGACAATGCACTTGTACCGCACGATTGCCAATCATCCTTGGGAGAAAAATTGAAGACACCTTCAGTTGTGTGGTACCAGTGGAATCGGACAATGCACTTGTACCACACGACAGCCGATCATACTTTGGAGAAAAACTGAAGACACCTTCATTTGTGTGGTACAAGTGTAATCGGACAATGCACTTGTACCACACGGCAGCCGATCATACTTTGGAGAAAAACTGAAGACACCTTCACTTGTGTGGTACAAGTGTAATCAGACAATGCACTTGTACCGCACGATTGCCAATCATCCTTGGGAGAAAAATTGAAGACACCTTCAGTTGTGTGGTACCAGTGGAATCGGGCAATGCACTTGTACCACACGACAGCCGATCATACTTTGGAGAAAAACTGAAGACACCTTCACTTGTGTGGTACAAGTGTAATCAGACAATGCACTTGTACCGCACGATTGCCAATCATCCTTGGGAGAAAAATTGAAGACACCTTCAGTTGTTTGGTACCAGTGGAATCGGACAATGCACTTGTACCACACGACAGCCGATCATACTTTGGAGAAAAACTGAAGACACCTTCATTTGTGTGGTACAAGTGTAATCGGACAATGCACTTGTACCACACGGCAGCCGATCATACTTTGGAGAAAAACTGAAGACACATTCACTTGTGTGGTACAAGTGTAATCAGACAATGCACTTGTACCGCACGATTGCCAATCATCCTTGGGAGAAAAATTGAAGACACCTTCAGTTGTGTGGTACCAGTGGAATCGGACAATGCACTTGTACCACACGACAGCCGATCATACTTTGGAGAAAAACTGAAGACACCTTCATTTGTGTGGTACAAGTGTAATCGGACAATGCACTTGTACCACACGGCAGCCGATCATACTTTGGAGAAAAACTGAAGACACCTTCAGTTGTGTGGTACCAGTGGAATCGGGCAATGCACTTGTACCACACGGCAGCCGATCATACTTTGGAGAAAAACTGAAGACACCTTCAGTTGTGTGGTACCAGTGGAATCGGACAATGCACTTGTACCACACGACAGCCGATCATACTTTGGAGAAAAACTGAAGACACCTTCATTTGTGTGGTACAAGTGTAATCGGACAATGCACTTGTACCACACGGCAGCCGATCATACTTTGGAGAAAAACTGAAGACACACACCTTCACTTGTGTGGTACAAGTGTAATCAGACAATGCACTTGTACCGCACGATTGCCAATCATCCTTGGGAGAAAAATTGAAGACACCTTCAGTTGTGTGGTACCAGTGGAATCGGACAATGCACTTGTACCACACGACAGCCGATCATACTTTGGAGAAAAACTGAAGACACCTTCATTTGTGTGGTACAAGTGTAATCGGACAATGCACTTGTACCACACGGCAGCCGATCATACTTTGGAGAAAAACTGAAGACACCTTCACTTGTGTGGTACAAGTGTAATCAGACAATGCACTTGTACCGCACGATTGCCAATCATCCTTGGGAGAAAAATTGAAGACACCTTCAGTTGTGTGGTACCAGTGGAATCGGGCAATGCACTTGTACCACACAGCAGCCGATCATACTTTGGAGAAAAACTGAAGACACCTTCACTTGTGTGGTACAAGTCTAATCAGACAATGCACTTGTACCGCACGATTGCCAATCATCCTTGGGAGAAAAATTGAAGACACCTTCAGTTGTGTGGTACCAGTGGAATCGGACAATGCACTTGTACCACACGACAGCCGATCATACTTTGGAGAAAAACTGAAGACACCTTCATTTGTGTGGTACAAGTGTAATCGGACAATGCACTTGTACCACACGGCAGCCGATCATACTTTGGAGAAAAACTGAAGACACCTTCACTTGTGTGGTACAAGTGTAATCAGACAATGCACTTGTACCGCACGATTGCCAATCATCCTTGGGAGAAAAATTGAAGACACCTTCAGTTGTGTGGTACCAGTGGAATCGGACAATGCACTTGTACCACACGACAGCCGATCATACTTTGGAGAAAAACTGAAGACACCTTCATTTGTGTGGTACAAGTGTAATCGGACAATGCACTTGTACCACACGGCAGCCGATCATACTTTGGAGAAAAACTGAAGACACCTTCACTTGTGTGGTACAAGTGTAATCAGACAATGCACTTGTACCGCACGATTGCCAATCATCCTTGGGAGAAAAATTGAAGACACCTTCAGTTGTGTGGTACCAGTGGAATCGGGCAATGCACTTGTACCACACGACAGCCGATCATACTTTGGAGAAAAACTGAAGACACCTTCACTTGTGTGGTACAAGTGTAATCAGACAATGCACTTGTACCGCACGATTGCCAATCATCCTTGGGAGAAAAATTGAAGACACCTTCAGTTGTGTGGTACCAGTGGAATCGGGCAATGCACTTGTACCACACGACAGCCGATCATACTTTGGAGAAAAACTGAAGACACCTTCACTTGTGTGGTACAAGTGTAATCAGACAATGCACTTGTACCGCACGATTGCCAATAATCCTTGGGAGAAAAATTGAAGACACCTTCAGTTGTGTGGTACAAGTGTAATCAGACAATGCACTTGTACCGCACGATTGCCAATCATCCTTGGGAGAAAAATTGAAGACACCTTCAGTTGTGTGGTACCAGTGGAATCGGACAATGCACTTGTACCACACGGCAGCCGATCATACTTTGGAGAAAAACTGAAGACACCTTCAGTTGTGTGGTACCAGTGGAATCGGGCAATGCACTTGTACCACACGGCAGCCGATCATACTTTGGAGAAAAACTGAAGACACCTTCAGTTGTGTGGTACCAGTGGAATCGGGCAATGCACTTGTACCACACGGCAGCCGATCATACTTTGGAGAAAAACTGAAGACACCTTCAGTTGTGTGGTACCAGTGGAATCGGACAATGCACTTGTACCACACGACAGCCGATCATACTTTGGAGAAAACTGAAGACACCTTCATTTGTGTGGTACAAGTGTAATCGGACAATGCACTTGTACCACACGGCAGCCGATCATACTTTCGAGAAAAACTGAAGACACCTTCACTTGTGTGGTACAAGTGTAATCAGACAATGCACTTGTACCGCACGATTGCCAATCATCCTTGGGAGAAAAATTGAAGACACCTTCAGTTGTGTGGTACCAGTGGAATCGGACAATGCACTTGTACCACACGAAAGCCGATCATACTTTGGAGAAAAACTGAAGACACCTTCATTTGTGTGGTACAAGTGTAATCGGACAATGCACTTGTACCACACGGCAGCCGATCATACTTTGGAGAAAAACTGAAGACACCTTCACTTGTGTGGTACAAGTGTAATCAGACAATGCACTTGTACCGCACGATTGCCAATCATCCTTGGGAGAAAAATTGAAGACACCTTCAGTTGTGTGGTACCAGTGGAATCGGGCAATGCACTTGTACCACACGACAGCCGATCATACTTTGGAGAAAAACTGAAGACACCTTCACTTGTGTGGTACAAGTGTAATCAGACAATGCACTTGTACCGCACGATTGCCAATCATCCTTGGGAGAAAAATTGAAGACACCTTCAGTTGTTTGGTACCAGTGGAATCGGACAATGCACTTGTACCACACGACAGCCGATCATACTTTGGAGAAAAACTGAAGACACCTTCATTTGTGTGGTACAAGTGTAATCGGACAATGCACTTGTACCACACGGCAGCCGATCATACTTTGGAGAAAAACTGAAGACACATTCACTTGTGTGGTACAAGTGTAATCAGACAATGCACTTGTACCGCACGATTGCCAATCATCCTTGGGAGAAAAATTGAAGACACCTTCAGTTGTGTGGTACCAGTGGAATCGGACAATGCACTTGTACCACACGACAGCCGATCATACTTTGGAGAAAAACTGAAGACACCTTCATTTGTGTGGTACCAGTGGAATCAGACAATGCACTTGTACCGCACGACTGCCAATCATCCTTGGGAGAAAAATTGAAGACACCTTCAGTTGTGTGGTACCAGTGGAATCGGACAATGCACTTGTACCACACGACAGCCGATCATACTTTGGAGAAAAACTGAAGACACCTTCATTTGTGTGGTACAAGTGTAATCGGACAATGCACTTGTACCACACGGCAGCCGATCATACTTTGGAGAAAAACTGAAGACACCTTCACTTGTGTGGTACAAGTGTAATCAGACAATGCACTTGTACCGCACGATTGCCAATCATCCTTGGGAGAAAAATTGAAGACACCTTCAGTTGTGTGGTACCAGTGGAATCAGACAATGCACTTGTACCGCACGACTGCCAATCATCCTTGGGAGAAAAATTGAAGACACCTTCAGTTGTGTGGTACCAGTGGAATCGGACAATGCACTTGTACCACACGGCAGCCGATCATACTTTGGATAAAAACTGAAGACACCTTCACTTGTGTGGTACAAGTGTAATCAGACAATGCACTTGTACCGCAGGATTGCCAATCATCCTTGGGAGAAAAATTGAAGACACCTTCAGTTGTGTGGTACCAGTGGAATCGGACAATTTACTTGTACCGCACGACTGCCAATCATCCTTGGGAGAAAAATTGAAGACACCTTCAGTTGTGTGGTACCAGTGGAATCGGACAATGCACTTGTACCACACGACAGCCGATCATACTTTGGAGAAAAACTGAAGACACCTTCATTTGTGTGGTACAAGTGTAATCGGACAATGCACTTGTACCACACAGCAGCCGATCATACTTTGGAGAAAAACTGAAGACACCTTCACTTGTGTGGTACAAGTCTAATCAGACAATGCACTTGTACCGCACGATTGCCAATCATCCTTGGGAGAAAAATTGAAGACACCTTCAGTTGTGTGGTACCAGTGGAATCGGACAATGCACTTGTACCACACGACAGCCGATCATACTTTGGAGAAAAATTGAAGACACCTTCAGTTGTGTGGTACCAGTGGAATCGGACAATGCACTTGTACCACACGACAGCCGATCATACTTTGGAGAAAAACTGAAGACACCTTCATTTGTGTGGTACAAGTGTAATCGGACAATGCACTTGTACCACACGGCAGCCGATCATACTTTGGAGAAAAACTGAAGACACCTTCACTTGTGTGGTACAAGTGTAATCAGACAATGCACTTGTACCGCACGATTGCCAATCATCCTTGGGAGAAAAATTGAAGACACCTTCAGTTGTGTGGTACCAGTGGAATCGGGCAATGCACTTGTACCACACGACAGCCGATCATACTTTGGAGAAAAACTGAAGACACCTTCACTTGTGTGGTACAAGTGTAATCAGACAATGCACTTGTACCGCACGATTGCCAATAATCCTTGGGAGAAAAATTGAAGACACCTTCAGTTGTGTGGTACAAGTGTAATCAGACAATGCACTTGTACCGCACGATTGCCAATCATCCTTGGGAGAAAAATTGAAGACACCTTCAGTTGTGTGGTACCAGTGGAATCGGACAATGCACTTGTACCACACGGCAGCCGATCATACTTTGGAGAAAAACTGAAGACACCTTCAGTTGTGTGGTACCAGTGGAATCGGGCAATGCACTTGTACCACACGGCAGCCGATCATACTTTGGAGAAAAACTGAAGACACCTTCAGTTGTGTGGTACCAGTGGAATCGGGCAATGCACTTGTACCACACGGCAGCCGATCATACTTTGGAGAAAAACTGAAGACACCTTCAGTTGTGTGGTACCAGTGGAATCGGACAATGCACTTGTACCACACGACAGCCGATCATACTTTGGAGAAAACTGAAGACACCTTCATTTGTGTGGTACAAGTGTAATCGGACAATGCACTTGTACCACACGGCAGCCGATCATACTTTGGAGAAAAACTGAAGACACCTTCACTTGTGTGGTACAAGTGTAATCAGACAATGCACTTGTACCGCACGATTGCCAATCATCCTTGGGAGAAAAATTGAAGACACCTTCAGTTGTGTGGTACCAGTGGAATCGGACAATGCACTTGTACCACACGAAAGCCGATAATACTTTGGAGAAAAACTGAAGACACCTTCATTTGTGTGGTACAAGTGTAATCGGACAATGCACTTGTACCACACGGCAGCCGATCATACTTTGGAGAAAAACTGAAGACACATTCACTTGTGTGGTACAAGTGTAATCAGACAATGCACTTGTACCGCACGATTGCCAATCATCCTTGGGAGAAAAATTGAAGACACCTTCAGTTGTGTGGTACCAGTGGAATCGGACAATGCACTTGTACCACACGACAGCCGATCATACTTTGGAGAAAAACTGAAGACACCTTCATTTGTGTGGTACCAGTGGAATCAGACAATGCACTTGTACCGCACGACTGCCAATCATCCTTGGGAGAAAAATTGAAGACACCTTCAGTTGTGTGGTACCAGTGGAATCGGACAATGCACTTGTACCACACGACAGCCGATCATACTTTGGAGAAAAACTGAAGACACCTTCATTTGTGTGGTACAAGTGTAATCGGACAATGCACTTGTACCACACGGTGCCGATCATACTTTGGAGAAAAACTGAAGACACCTTCACTTGTGTGGTACAAGTGTAATCAGACAATGCACTTGTACCGCACGATTGCCAATCATCCTTGGGAGAAAAATTGAAGACACCTTCAGTTGTGTGGTACCAGTGGAATCAGACAATGCACTTGTACCGCACGACTGCCAATCATCCTTGGGAGAAAAATTGAAGACACCTTCAGTTGTGTGGTACAAGTGTAATCGGACAATGCACTTGTACCACAAAGCAGCCGATCATACTTTGGAGAAAAACTGAAGACACCTTCACTTGTGTGGTACAAGTCTAATCAGACAATGCACTTGTACCGCACGATTGCCAATCATCCTTGGGAGAAAAATTGAAGACACCTTCAGTTGTGTGGTACCAGTGGAATCGGACAATGCACTTGTACCACACGACAGCCGATCATACTTTGGAGAAAAACTGAAGACACCTTCATTTGTGTGGTACAAGTGTAATCGGACAATGCACTTGTACCACACGGCAGCCGATCATACTTTGGAGAAAAACTGAAGACACCTTCACTTGTGTGGTACAAGTGTAATCAGACAATGCACTTGTACCGCACGATTGCCAATCATCCTTGGGAGAAAAATTGAAGACACCTTCAGTTGTGTGGTACCAGTGGAATCGGACAATGCACTTGTACCACACGACAGCCGATCATACTTTGGAGAAAAACTGAAGACACCTTCATTTGTGTGGTACAAGTGTAATCGGACAATGCACTTGTACCACACGGCAGCCGATCATACTTTGGAGAAAAACTGAAGACACCTTCACTTGTGTGGTACAAGTGTAATCAGACAATGCACTTGTACCGCACGATTGCCAATCATCCTTGGGAGAAAAATTGAAGACACCTTCAGTTGTGTGGTACCAGTGGAATCGGGCAATGCACTTGTACCACACGACAGCCGATCATACTTTGGAGAAAAACTGAAGACACCTTCACTTGTGTGGTACAAGTGTAATCAGACAATGCACTTGTACCGCACGATTGCCAATCATCCTTGGGAGAAAAATTGAAGACACCTTCAGTTGTTTGGTACCAGTGGAATCGGACAATGCACTTGTACCACACGACAGCCGATCATACTTTGGAGAAAAACTGAAGACACCTTCATTTGTGTGGTACAAGTGTAATCGGACAATGCACTTGTACCACACGGCAGCCGATCATACTTTGGAGAAAAACTGAAGACACATTCACTTGTGTGGTACAAGTGTAATCAGACAATGCACTTGTACCGCACGATTGCCAATCATCCTTGGGAGAAAAATTGAAGACACCTTCAGTTGTGTGGTACCAGTGGAATCGGACAATGCACTTGTACCACACGACAGCCGATCATACTTTGGAGAAAAACTGAAGACACCTTCATTTGTGTGGTACAAGTGTAATCGGACAATGCACTTGTACCACACGGCAGCCGATCATACTTTGGAGAAAAACTGAAGACACCTTCACTTGTGTGGTACAAGTGTAATCAGACAATGCACTTGTACCGCACGATTGCCAATCATCCTTGGGAGAAAAATTGAAGACACCTTCAGTTGTGTGGTACCAGTGGAATCGGACAATGCACTTGTACCACACGACAGCCGATCATACTTTGGAGAAAAACTGAAGACACCTTCATTTGTGTGGTACAAGTGTAATCGGACAATTCACTTGTACCACACGGCAGCCGATCATACTTTGGAGAAAAACTGAAGACACCTTCACTTGTGTGGTACAAGTGTAATCAGACAATGCACTTGTACCGCACGATTGCCAATCATCCTTGGGAAAAAAATTGAAGACACCTTCAGTTGTGTGGTACAAGTGTTATCGGACAATGCACTTGTACCACACGACAGCCGATCATACTTTGGAGAAAAACTGAAGACACCTTCAGTTGTGTGGTACCAGTGGAATCGGGCAATGCACTTGTACCACACGGCAGCCGATCATACTTTGGAGAAAAACTGAAGACACCTTCAGTTGTGTGGTACCAGTGGAATCGGGCAATGCACTTGTACCACACGGCAGCCGATCATACTTTGGAGAAAAACTGAAGACACCTTCAGTTGTGTGGTACCAGTGGAATCGGGCAATGCACTTGTACCACACGGCAGCCGATCATACTTTGGAGAAAAACTGAAGACACCTTCAGTTGTGTGGTACCAGTGGAATCGGACAATGCACTTGTACCACACGACAGCCGATCATACTTTGGAGAAAAACTGAAGACACCTTCATTTGTGTGGTACAAGTGTAATCGGACAATGCACTTGTACCACACGGCAGCCGATCATACTTTGGAGAAAAACTGAAGACACCTTCACTTGTGTGGTACAAGTGTAATCAGACAATGCACTTGTACCGCACGATTGCCAATCATCCTTGGGAGAAAAATTGAAGACACCTTCAGTTGTGTGGTACCAGTGGAATCGGACAATGCACTTGTACCACACGACAGCCGATCATACTTTGGAGAAAAACTGAAGACACCTTCATTTGTGTGGTACAAGTGTAATCGGACAATGCACTTGTACCACACGGCAGCCGATCATACTTTGGAGAAAAACTGAAGACACCTTCACTTGTGTGGTACAAGTGTAATCAGACAATGCACTTGTACCGCACGATTGCCAATCATCCTTGGGAGAAAAATTGAAGACACCTTCAGTTGTGTGGTACCAGTGGAATCGGGCAATGCACTTGTACCACACGACAGCCGATCATACTTTGGAGAAAAACTGAAGACACCTTCACTTGTGTGGTACAAGTGTAATCAGACAATGCACTTGTACCGCACGATTGCCAATAATCCTTGGGAGAAAAATTGAAGACACCTTCAGTTGTGTGGTACAAGTGTAATCAAGTGTAATCGTGTGGTACAAGTGATTCCACTTGTACCGCACGATTGCCAATCATCCTTGGGAGAAAAATTGAAGACACCTTCAGTTGTGTGGTACCAGTGGAATCGGACAATGCACTTGTACCACACGGCAGCCGATCATACTTTGGAGAAAAACTGAAGACACCTTCAGTTGTGTGGTACCAGTGGAATCGGGCAATGCACTTGTACCACACGGCAGCCGATCATACTTTGGAGAAAAACTGAAGACACCTTCAGTTGTGTGGTACCAGTGGAATCGGGCAATGCACTTGTACCACACGGCAGCCGATCATACTTTGGAGAAAAACTGAAGACACCTTCAGTTGTGTGGTACCAGTGGAATCGGACAATGCACTTGTACCACACGACAGCCGATCATACTTTGGAGAAAACTGAAGACACCTTCATTTGTGTGGTACAAGTGTAATCAGACAATGCACTTGTACCGCACGATTGCCAATCATCCTTGGGAGAAAAATTGAAGACACCTTCAGTTGTGTGGTACCAGTGGAATCGGACAATGCACTTGTACCACACGAAAGCCGATCATACTTTGGAGAAAAACTGAAGACACCTTCATTTGTGTGGTACAAGTGTAATCGGACAATGCACTTGTACCACACGGCAGCCGATCATACTTTGGAGAAAAACTGAAGACACCTTCACTTGTGTGGTACAAGTGTAATCAGACAATGCACTTGTACCACACGACAGCCGATCATACTTTGGAGAAAAACTGAAGACACCTTCAGTTGTGTGGTACCAGTGGAATCGGGCAATGCACTTGTACCACACGGCAGCCGATCATACTTTGGAGAAAAACTGAAGACACCTTCACTTGTGTGGTACCAGTGGAATCGGACAATGCACTTGTACCACACGACAGCCGATCATACTTTGGAGAAAAACTGAAGACACCTTCATTTGTGTGGTACAAGTGTAATCGGACAATGCACTTGTACCACACGGCAGCCGATCATACTTTGGATAAAAACTGAAGACACCTTCACTTGTGTGGTACAAGTGTAATCAGACAATGCACTTGTACCGCACGATTGCCAATCATCCTTGGGAGAAAAATTGAAGACACCTTCAGTTGTGTGGTACCAGTGGAATCGGACAATTTACTTGTACCGCACGACTGCCAATCATCCTTGGGAGAAAAATTGAAGACACCTTCAGTTGTGTGGTACCAGTGGAATCGGACAATGCACTTGTACCACACGACAGCCGATCATACTTTGGAGAAAAACTGAAGACACCTTCATTTGTGTGGTACAAGTGTAATCGGACAATGCACTTGTACCACACGGCAGCCGATCATACTTTGGAGAAAAACTGAAGACACCTTCACTTGTGTGGTACAAGTCTAATCAGACAATGCACTTGTACCGCACGATTGCCAATCATCCTTGGGAGAAAAATTGAAGACACCTTCAGTTGTGTGGTACCAGTGGAATCGGACAATGCACTTGTACCACACGACAGCCGATCATACTTTGGAGAAAAACTGAAGACACCTTCATTTGTGTGGTACAAGTGTAATCGGACAATGCACTTGTACCACACGGCAGCCGATCATACTTTGGAGAAAAACTGAAGACACCTTCACTTGTGTGGTACAAGTGTAATCAGACAATGCACTTGTACCGCACGATTGCCAATCATCCTTGGGAGAAAAATTGAAGACACCTTCAGTTGTGTGGTACCAGTGGAATCGGGCAATGCACTTGTACCACACGACAGCCGATCATACTTTGGAGAAAAACTGAAGACACCTTCACTTGTGTGGTACAAGTGTAATCAGACAATGCACTTGTACCGCACGATTGCCAATCATCCTTGGGAGAAAAATTGAAGACACCTTCAGTTGTGTGGTACCAGTGGAATCGGACAATGCACTTGTACCACACGACAGCCGATCATACTTTGGAGAAAAACTGAAGACACCTTCATTTGTGTGGTACAAGTGTAATCGGACAATGCACTTGTACCACACGGCAGCCGATCATACTTTGGAGAAAAACTGAAGACACATTCACTTGTGTGGTACAAGTGTAATCAGACAATGCACTTGTACCGCACGATTGCCAATCATCCTTGGGAGAAAAATTGAAGACACCTTCAGTTGTGTGGTACCAGTGGAATCGGACAATGCACTTGTACCACACGACAGCCGATCATACTTTGGAGAAAAACTGAAGACACCTTCATTTGTGTGGTACAAGTGTAATCGGACAATGCACTTGTACCACACGGCAGCCGATCATACTTTGGAGAAAAACTGAAGACACCTTCACTTGTGTGGTACAAGTGTAATCAGACAATGCACTTGTACCGCACGATTGCCAATCATCCTTGGGAGAAAAATTGAAGACACCTTCAGTTGTGTGGTACCAGTGGAATCGGACAATGCACTTGTACCACACGACAGCCGATCATACTTTGGAGAAAAACTGAAGACACCTTCATTTGTGTGGTACAAGTGTAATCGGACAATTCACTTGTACCACACGACAGCCGATCATACTTTGGAGAAAAACTGAAGACACCTTCACTTGTGTGGTACAAGTGTAATCAGACAATGCACTTGTACCGCACGATTGCCAATCATCCTTGGGAGAAAAATTGAAGACACCTTCAGTTGTGTGGTACCAGTGGAATCGGATAATGCACTTGTACTACACGACAGCCGATCATACTTTGGAGAAAAACTGAAGACACCTTCATTTGTGTGGTACAAGTGTAATCGGACAATGCACTTGTACCACACGGCAGCCGATCATACTTTGGAGAAAAACTGAAGACACCTTCACTTGTGTGGTACAAGTGTAATCAGACAATGCACTTGTACCGCACGATTGCCAATCATCCTTGGGAGAAAAATTGAAGACACCTTCAGTTGTGTGGTACCAGTGGAATCGGGCAATGCACTTGTACCACACGACAGCCGATCATACTTTGGAGAAAAACTGAAGACACCTTCACTTGTGTGGTACAAGTGTAATCAGACAATGCACTTGTACCGCACGATTGCCAATCATCCTTGGGAAAAAAATTGAAGACACCTTCAGTTGTGTGGTACAAGTGTAATCGGACAATGCACTTGTACCACACGACAGCCGATCATACTTTGAAGAAAAACTGAAGACACCTTCAGTTGTGTGGTACCAGTGGAATCGGGCAATGCACTTGTACCACACGGCAGCCGATCATACTTTGGAGAAAAACTGAAGACACCTTCAGTTGTGTGGTACCAGTGGAATCGGGCAATGCACTTGTACCACACGGCAGCCGATCATACTTTGGAGAAAAACTGAAGACACCTTCAGTTGTGTGGTACCAGTGGAATCGGGCAATGCACTTGTACCACACGGCAGCCGATCATAATTTGGAGAAAAACTGAAGACACCTTCAGTTGTGTGGTACCAGTGGAATCGGACAATGCACTTGTACCACACGACAGCCGATCATACTTTGGAGAAAAACTGAAGACACCTTCATTTGTGTGGTACAAGTGTAATCGGACAATGCACTTGTACCACACGGCAGCCGATCATACTTTGGAGAAAAACTGAAGACACCTTCACTTGTGTGGTACAAGTGTAATCAGACAATGCACTTGTACCGCACGATTGCCAATCATCCTTGGGAGAAAAATTGAAGACACCTTCAGTTGTGTGGTACCAGTGGAATCGGGCAATGCACTTGTATCACACGACAGCCGATCATACTTTGGAGAAAAACTGAAGACACCTTCACTTGTGTGGTACAAGTGTAATCAGACAATGCACTTGTACCGCACGATTGCCAATAATCCTTGGGAGAAAAATTGAAGACACCTTCAGTTGTGTGGTACAAGTGTAATCAGACAATGCACTTGTACCGCACGATTGCCAATCATCCTTGGGAGAAAAATTGAAGACACCTTCAGTTGTGTGGTACCAGTGGAATCGGACAATGCACTTGTACCACACGGCAGCCGATCATACTTTGGAGAAAAACTGAAGACACCTTCAGTTGTGTGGTACCAGTGGAATCGGGCAATGCACTTGTACCACACGGCAGCCGATCATACTTTGGAGAAAAACTGAAGACACCTTCAGTTGTGTGGTACCAGTGGAATCGGGCAATGCACTTGTACCACACGGCAGCCGATCATACTTTGGAGAAAAACTGAAGACACCTTCAGTTGTGTGGTACCAGTGGAATCGGACAATGCACTTGTACCACACGACAGCCGATCATACTTTGGAGAAAAACTGAAGACACATTCACTTGTGTGGTACAAGTGTAATCAGACAATGCACTTGTACCGCACGATTGCCAATCATCCTTGGGAGAAAAATTGAAGACACCTTCAGTTGTGTGGTACCAGTGGAATCGGGCAATGCACTTGTACCACACGACAGCCGATCATACTTTGGAGAAAAACTGAAGACACCTTCATTTGTGTGGTACAAGTGTAATCGGACAATGCACTTGTACCACACGGCAGCCGATCATACTTTGGAGAAAAACTGAAGACACCTTCACTTGTGTGGTACAAGTGTAATCAGACAATGCACTTGTACCGCACGATTGCCAATCATCCTTGGGAGAAAAATTGAAGACACCTTCAGTTGTGTGGTACCAGTGGAATCGGACAATGCACTTGTACCACACGACAGCCGATCATACTTTGGAGAAAAACTGAAGACACCTTCATTTGTGTGGTACAAGTGTAATCGGACAATTCACTTGTACCACACGGCAGCCGATCATACTTTGGAGAAAAACTGAAGACACCTTCACTTGTGTGGTACAAGTGTAATCAGACAATGCACTTGTACCGCACGATTGCCAATCATCCTTGGGAGAAAAATTGAAGACACCTTCAGTTGTGTGGTACCAGTGGAATCGGATAATGCACTTGTACTACACGACAGCCGATCATACTTTGGAGAAAAACTGAAGACACCTTCATTTGTGTGGTACAAGTGTAATCGGACAATGCACTTGTACCACACGGCAGCCGATCATACTTTGGAGAAAAACTGAAGACACCTTCACTTGTGTGGTACCAGTGGAATCGGGCAATGCACTTGTACCACACGGCAGCCGATCATACTTTGGAGAAAAACTGAAGACACCTTCAGTTGTGTGGTACCAGTGGAATCGGGCAATGCACTTGTACCACACGGCAGCCGATCATACTTTGGAGAAAAACTGAAGACACCTTCAGTTGTGTGGTACCAGTGGAATCGGACAATGCACTTGTACCACACGACAGCCGATCATACTTTGGAGAAAAACTGAAGACACATTCACTTGTGTGGTACAAGTGTAATCAGACAATGCACTTGTACCGCACGATTGCCAATCATCCTTGGGAGAAAAATTGAAGACACCTTCAGTTGTGTGGTACCAGTGGAATCGGACAATGCACTTGTACCACACGACAGCCGATCATACTTTGGAGAAAAACTGAAGACACCTTCATTTGTGTGGTACAAGTGTAATCGGACAATGCACTTGTACCACACGGCAGCCGATCATACTTTGGAGAAAAACTGAAGACACCTTCACTTGTGTGGTACAAGTGTAATCAGACAATGCACTTGTACCGCACGATTGCCAATCATCCTTGGGAGAAAAATTGAAGACACCTTCAGTTGTGTGGTACCAGTGGAATCGGACAATGCACTTGTACCACACGACAGCCGATCATACTTTGGAGAAAAACTGAAGACACCTTCATTTGTGTGGTACAAGTGTAATCGGACAATTCACTTGTACCACACGGCAGCCGATCATACTTTGGAGAAAAACTGAAGACACCTTCACTTGTGTGGTACAAGTGTAATCAGACAATGCACTTGTACCGCACGATTGCCAATCATCCTTGGGAGAAAAATTGAAGACACCTTCAGTTGTGTGGTACCAGTGGAATCGGATAATGCACTTGTACTACACGACAGCCGATCATACTTTGGAGAAAAACTGAAGACACCTTCATTTGTGTGGTACAAGTGTAATCGGACAATGCACTTGTACCACACGGCAGCCGATCATACTTTGGAGAAGAACTGAAGACACCTTCACTTGTGTGGTACAAGTGTAATCAGACAATGCACTTGTACCGCACGATTGCCAATCATCCTTGGGAGAAAAATTGAAGACACCTTCAGTTGTGTGGTACCAGTGGAATCGGGCAATGCACTTGTACCACACGACAGCCGATCATACTTTGGAGAAAAACTGAAGACACCTTCACTTGTGTGGTACAAGTGTAATCAGACAATGCACTTGTACCGCACGATTGCCAATCATCCTTGGGAAAAAAATTGAAGACACCTTCAGTTGTGTGGTACAAGTGTAATCGGACAATGCACTTGTACCACACGACAGCCGATCATACTTTGGAGAAAAACTGAAGACACCTTCAGTTGTGTGGTACCAGTGGAATCGGGCAATGCACTTGTACCACACGGCAGCCGATCATACTTTGGAGAAAAACTGAAGACACCTTCAGTTGTGTGGTACCAGTGGAATCGGGCAATGCACTTGTACCACACGGCAGCCGATCATACTTTGGAGAAAAACTGAAGACACCTTCAGTTGTGTGGTACCAGTGGAATCGGGCAATGCACTTGTACCACACGGCAGCCGATCATACTTTGGAGAAAAACTGAAGACACCTTCAGTTGTGTGGTACCAGTGGAATCGGACAATGCACTTGTACCACACGACAGCCGATCATACTTTGGAGAAAAACTGAAGACACCTTCATTTGTGTGGTACAAGTGTAATCGGACAATGCACTTGTACCACACGGCAGCCGATCATACTTTGGAGAAAAACTGAAGACACCTTCACTTGTGTGGTACAAGTGTAATCAGACAATGCACTTGTACCGCACGATTGCCAATCATCCTTGGGAGAAAAATTGAAGACACCTTCAGTTGTGTGGTACCAGTGGAATCGGACAATGCACTTGTACCACACGACAGCCGATCATACTTTGGAGAAAAACTGAAGACACCTTCATTTGTGTGGTACAAGTGTAATCGGACAATGCACTTGTACCACACGGCAGCCGATCATACTTTGGAGAAAAACTGAAGACACCTTCACTTGTGTGGTACAAGTGTAATCAGACAATGCACTTGTACCGCACGATTGCCAATCATCCTTGGGAGAAAAATTGAAGACACCTTCAGTTGTGTGGTACCAGTGGAATCGGGCAATGCACTTGTACCACACGACAGCCGATCATACTTTGGAGAAAAACTGAAGACACCTTCACTTGTGTGGTACAAGTGTAATCAGACAATGCACTTGTACCGCACGATTGCCAATAATCCTTGGGAGAAAAATTGAAGACACCTTCAGTTGTGTGGTACAAGTGTAATCAGACAATGCACTTGTACCGCACGATTGCCAATCATCCTTGGGAGAAAAATTGAAGACACCTTCAGTTGTGTGGTACCAGTGGAATCGGACAATGCACTTGTACCACACGGCAGCCGATCATACTTTGGAGAAAAACTGAAGACACCTTCAGTTGTGTGGTACCAGTGGAATCGGGCAATGCACTTGTACCACACGGCAGCCGATCATACTTTGGAGAAAAACTGAAGACACCTTCAGTTGTGTGGTACCAGTGGAATCGGGCAATGCACTTGTACCACACGGCAGCCGATCATACTTTGGAGAAAAACTGAAGACACCTTCAGTTGTGTGGTACCAGTGGAATCGGACAATGCACTTGTACCACACGACAGCCGATCATACTTTGGAGAAAAACTGAAGACACCTTCATTTGTGTGGTACAAGTGTAATCGGACAATGCACTTGTACCACACGGCAGCCGATCATACTTTGGAGAAAAACTGAAGACACCTTCACTTGTGTGGTACAAGTGTAATCAGACAATGCACTTGTACCGCACGATTGCCAATCATCCTTGGGAGAAAAATTGAAGACACCTTCAGTTGTGTGGTACCAGTGGAATCGGACAATGCACTTGTACCACACGAAAGCCGATCATACTTTGGAGAAAAACTGAAGACACCTTCATTTGTGTGGTACAAGTGTAATCGGACAATGCACTTGTACCACACGGCAGCCGATCATACTTTGGAGAAAAACTGAAGACACCTTCACTTGTGTGGTACAAGTGTAATCAGACAATGCACTTGTACCGCACGATTGCCAATCATCCTTGGGAGAAAAATTGAAGACACCTTCAGTTGTGTGGTACCAGTGGAATCGGGCAATGCACTTGTACCACACGACAGCCGATCATACTTTGGAGAAAAACTGAAGACACCTTCACTTGTGTGGTACAAGTGTAATCAGACAATGCACTTGTACCGCACGATTGCCAATCATCCTTGGGAGAAAAATTGAAGACACCTTCAGTTGTGTGGTACAAGTGTAATCGGACAATGCACTTGTACCACACGACAGCCGATCATACTTTGGAGAAAAACTGAAGACACCTTCAGTTGTGTGGTACCAGTGGAATCGGGCAATGCACTTGTACCACACGGCAGCCGATCATACTTTGGAGAAAAACTGAAGACACCTTCAGTTGTGTGGTACCAGTGGAATCGGGCAATGCACTTGTACCACACGGCAGCCGATCATACTTTGGAGAAAAACTGAAGACACCTTCAGTTGTGTGGTACCAGTGGAATCGGACAATGCACTTGTACCACACGACAGCCGATCATACTTTGGAGAAAAACTGAAGACACCTTCATTTGTGTGGTACAAGTGTAATCGGACAATGCACTTGTACCACACGGCAGCCGATCATACTTTGGAGAAAAACTGAAGACACCTTCACTTGTGTGGTACAAGTGTAATCAGACAATGCACTTGTACCGCACGATTGCCAATCATCCTTGGGAGAAAAATTGAAGACACCTTCAGTTGTGTGGTACCAGTGGAATCGGACAATGCACTTGTACCACACGAAAGCCGATCATACTTTGGAGAAAAACTGAAGACACCTTCATTTGTGTGGTACAAGTGTAATCGGACAATGCACTTGTACCACACGGCTGCCGATCATACTTTGGAGAAAAACTGAAGACACCTTCACTTGTGTGGTACAAGTGTAATCAGACAATGCACTTGTACCGCACGATTGCCAATCATCCTTGGGAGAAAAATTGAAGACACCTTCAGTTGTGTGGTACAAGTGTAATCGGACAATGCACTTGTACCACACGACAGCCGATCATACTTTGGAGAAAAACTGAAGACACCTTCAGTTGTGTGGTACCAGTGGAATCGGGCAATGCACTTGTACCACACGGCAGCCGATCATACTTTGGAGAAAAACTGAAGACACCTTCACTTGTGTGGTACAAGTGTAATCAGACAATGCACTTGTACCGCACGATTGCCAATAATCCTTGGGAGAAAAATTGAAGACACCTTCAGTTGTGTGGTACAAGTGTAATCAGACAATGCACTTGTACCGCACGATTGCCAATCATCCTTGGGAGAAAAATTGAAGACACCTTCAGTTGTGTGGTACCAGTGGAATCGGACAATGCACTTGTACCACACGGCAGCCGATCATACTTTGGAGAAAAACTGAAGACACCTTCAGTTGTGTGGTACCAGTGGAATCGGGCAATGCACTTGTACCACACGGCAGCCGATCATACTTTGGAGAAAAACTGAAGACACCTTCAGTTGTGTGGTACCAGTGGAATCGGGCAATGCACTTGTACCACACGGCAGCCGATCATACTTTGGAGAAAAACTGAAGACACCTTCAGTTGTGTGGTACCAGTGGAATCGGACAATGCACTTGTACCACACGGCAGCCGATCATACTTTGGAGAAAAACTGAAGACACCTTCAGTTGTGTGGTACCAGTGGAATCGGGCAATGCACTTGTACCACACGGCAGCCGATCATACTTTGGAGAAAAACTGAAGACACCTTCATTTGTGTGGTACAAGTGTAATCGGACAATGCACTTGTACCACACGGCAGCCGATCATACTTTGGAGAAAAACTGAAGACACCTTCACTTGTGTGGTACAAGTGTAATCAGACAATGCACTTGTACCGCACGATTGCCAATCATCCTTGGGAGAAAAATTGAAGACACCTTCAGTTGTGTGGTACCAGTGGAATCGGACAATGCACTTGTACCACACGAAAGCCGATCATACTTTGGAGAAAAACTGAAGACACCTTCATTTGTGTGGTACAAGTGTAATCGGACAATGCACTTGTACCACACGGCAGCCGATCATACTTTGGAGAAAAACTGAAGACACCTTCACTTGTGTGGTACAAGTGTAATCAGACAATGCACTTGTACCGCACGATTGCCAATCATCCTTGGGAGAAAAATTGAAGACACCTTCAGTTGTGTGGTACCAGTGGAATCGGGCAATGCACTTGTACCACACGACAGCCGATCATACTTTGGAGAAAAACTGAAGACACCTTCACTTGTGTGGTACAAGTGTAATCAGACAATGCACTTGTACCGCACGATTGCCAATCATCCTTGGGAGAAAAATTGAAGACACCTTCAGTTGTGTGGTACAAGTGTAATCGGACAATGCACTTGTACCACACGACAGCCGATCATACTTTGGAGAAAAACTGAAGACACCTTCAGTTGTGTGGTACCAGTGTAATCGGACAATGCACTTGTACCACACGAAAGCCGATCATACTTTGGAGAAAAACTGAAGACACCTTCATTTGTGTGGTACAAGTGTAATCGGACAATGCACTTGTACCACACGGCTGCCGATCATTCTTTGGAGAAAAACTGAAGACACCTTCACTTGTGTGGTACAAGTGTAATCAGACAATGCACTTGTACCGCACGATTGCCAATCATCCTTGGGAGAAAAATTGAAGACACCTTCAGTTGTGTGGTACAAGTGTAATCGGACAATGCACTTGTACCACACGGCAGCCGATCATACTTTGGAGAAAAACTGAAGACACCTTCAGTTGTGTGGTACCAGTGGAATCGGGCAATGCACTTGTACCACACGGCAGCCGATCATACTTTGGAGAAAAACTGAAGACACCTTCAGTTGTGTGGTACCAGTGGAATCGGGCAATGCACTTGTACCACACGGCAGCCGATCATACTTTGGAGAAAAACTGAAGACACCTTCAGTTGTGTGGTACCAGTGGAATCGGGCAATGCACTTGTACCACACGGCAGCCGATCATACTTTGGAGAAAAACTGAAGACACCTTCAGTTGTGTGGTACCAGTGGAATCGGACAATGCACTTGTACCACACGACAGCCGATCATACTTTGGAGAAAAACTGAAGACACCTTCATTTGTGTGGTACAAGTGTAATCGGACAATGCACTTGTACCACACGGCAGCCGATCATACTTTGGAGAAAAACTGAAGACACCTTCACTTGTGTGGTACAAGTGTAATCAGACAATGCACTTGTACCGCACGATTGCCAATCATCCTTGGGAGAAAAATTGAAGACACCTTCAGTTGTGTGGTACCAGTGGAATCGGACAATGCACTTGTACCACACGAAAGCCGATCATACTTTGGAGAAAAACTGAAGACACCTTCATTTGTGTGGTACAAGTGTAATCGGACAATGCACTTGTACCACACGGCAGCCGATCATACTTTGGAGAAAAACTGAAGACACCTTCACTTGTGTGGTACAAGTGTAATCAGACAATGCACTTGTACCGCACGATTGCCAATCATCCTTGGGAGAAAAATTGAAGACACCTTCAGTTGTGTGGTACCAGTGGAATCGGGCAATGCACTTGTACCACACGACAGCCGATCATACTTTGGAGAAAAACTGAAGACACCTTCACTTGTGTGGTACAAGTGTAATCAGACAATGCACTTGTACCGCACGATTGCCAATCATCCTTGGGAGAAAAATTGAAGACACCTTCAGTTGTGTGGTACAAGTGTAATCGGACAATGCACTTGTACCACACGACAGCCGATCATACTTTGGAGAAAAACTGAAGACACCTTCAGTTGTGTGGTACCAGTGGAATCGGGCAATGCACTTGTACCACACGGCAGCCGATCATACTTTGGAGAAAAACTGAAGACACCTTCAGTTGTGTGGTACCAGTGGAATCGGGCAATGCACTTGTACCACACGGCAGCCGATCATACTTTGGAGAAAAACTGAAGACACCTTCAGTTGTGTGGTACCAGTGGAATCGGACAATGCACTTGTACCACACGACAGCCGATCATACTTTGGAGAAAAACTGAAGACACCTTCATTTGTGTGGTACAAGTGTAATCGGACAATGCACTTGTACCACACGGCAGCCGATCATACTTTGGAGAAAAACTGAAGACACCTTCACTTGTGTGGTACAAGTGTAATCAGACAATGCACTTGTACCGCACGATTGCCAATCATCCTTGGGAGAAAAATTGAAGACACCTTCAGTTGTGTGGTACCAGTGGAATCGGACAATGCACTTGTACCACACGAAAGCCGATCATACTTTGGAGAAAAACTGAAGACTCCTTCATTTGTGTGGTACAAGTGTAATCGGACAATGCACTTGTACCACACGGCTGCCGATCATACTTTGGAGAAAAACTGAAGACACCTTCACTTATGTGGTACAAGTGTAATCAGACAATGCACTTGTACCGCACGATTGCCAATCATCCTTGGGAGAAAAATTGAAGACACCTTCAGTTGTGTGGTACAAGTGTAATCGGACAATGCACTTGTACCACACGACAGCCGATCATACTTTGGAGAAAAACTGAAGACACCTTCAGTTGTGTGGTACCAGTGGAATCGGGCAATGCACTTGTACCACACGGCAGCCGATCATACTTTGGAGAAAAACTGAAGACACCTTCACTTGTGTGGTACAAGTGTAATCAGACAATGCACTTGTACCGCACGATTGCCAATAATCCTTGGGAGAAAAATTGAAGACACCTTCAGTTGTGTGGTACAAGTGTAATCAGACAATGCACTTGTACCGCACGATTGCCAATCATCCTTGGGAGAAAAATTGAAGACACCTTCAGTTGTGTGGTACCAGTGGAATCGGACAATGCACTTGTACCACACGGCAGCCGATCATACTTTGGAGAAAAACTGAAGACACCTTCAGTTGTGTGGTACCAGTGGAATCGGGCAATGCACTTGTACCACACGGCAGCCGATCATACTTTGGAGAAAAACTGAAGACACCTTCAGTTGTGTGGTACCAGTGGAATCGGGCAATGCACTTGTACCACACGGCAGCCGATCATACTTTGGAGAAAAACTGAAGACACCTTCAGTTGTGTGGTACCAGTGGAATCGGACAATGCACTTGTACCACACGACAGCCGATCATACTTTGGAGAAAAACTGAAGACACCTTCATTTGTGTGGTACAAGTGTAATCGGACAATGCACTTGTACCACACGGCAGCCGATCATACTTTGGAGAAAAACTGAAGACACCTTCACTTGTGTGGTACAAGTGTAATCAGACAATGCACTTGTACCGCACGATTGCCAATCATCCTTGGGAGAAAAATTGAAGACACCTTCAGTTGTGTGGTACCAGTGGAATCGGACAATGCACTTGTACCACACGAAAGCCGATCATACTTTGGAGAAAAACTGAAGACACCTTCATTTGTGTGGTACAAGTGTAATCGGACAATGCACTTGTACCACACGGCAGCCGATCATACTTTGGAGAAAAACTGAAGACACCTTCACTTGTGTGGTACAAGTGTAATCAGACAATGCACTTGTACCGCACGATTGCCAATCATCCTTGGGAGAAAAATTGAAGACACCTTCAGTTGTGTGGTACCAGTGGAATCGGGCAATGCACTTGTACCACACGACAGCCGATCATACTTTGGAGAAAAACTGAAGACACCTTCATTTGTGTGGTACAAGTGTAATCGGACAATGCACTTGTACCACACGGCTGCCGATCATTCTTTGGAGAAAAACTGAAGACACCTTCACTTGTGTGGTACAAGTGTAATCAGACAATGCACTTGTACCGCACGATTGCCAATCATCCTTGGGAGAAAAATTGAAGACACCTTCAGTTGTGTGGTACAAGTGTAATCGGACAATGCACTTGTACCACACGACAGCCGATCATACTTTGGAGAAAAACTGAAGACACCTTCAGTTGTGTGGTACCAGTGGAATCGGGCAATGCACTTGTACCACACGGCAGCCGATCATACTTTGGAGAAAAACTGAAGACACCTTCAGTTGTGTGGTACCAGTGGAATCGGGCAATGCACTTGTACCACACGACAGCCGATCATACTTTGGAGAAAATTAATGAATAATAACATGAAATGTTTCTTTAAGATTAATTTGTTTTATTTATGATTTTGTAGTATATTTACAAAAATTACTACTCATACAATTAATTCGAGTGCCAATTTATAATAAAAACATATTTTACACTATCCTGAAAACATTACACATTTCTCATATATTAATAAAAAAAAAGCTTTAGCCTTTTAAAATGCCTAATATCAAGGTAAACCAAATACTGAGAAATGAAGGTTCAAAGTTTTCTTTCATTGAAAAACATAATACATCATCCAGCATAAAATCTCAAATTACTCATTAAAAAAGATTAATATAGTTCTATAATTTTGCAAGCATATTTAGCTGATTCAAATCTAAAATTTTAGCAAAACAACATCGAAAATTTCACAGTTTTGAGGGTATTGTGTTCCCTTTAACAAATGGGACTTCGTAAACCTCACTCCTCATACCCGCTCCTCGCCGGTATACGACCCATCCATTCTTCTCTTTTACACTTGCCATCCTAGAGCGCCATCCAATTCATCATGGCCACGGAAGCAGTTTGAGAATCCGACTAGAATTTGATAGAGGGATTTCTGTATTTATTATTCCGGTGCCATGGAGCAGCCGTGATAAATAAAGAGCTTACGATTTCACGTTCTTGATATATTCGGAAACTGATGGGTTAGGGTCGGGAAAGACATTTCAATGGAGTCGGGCTTGAATGGGAATGCATACATTGTGAGGTTTGTACACTTAATTTTTGGAATTTAATATTGTCATTGTGACTAGAGGCCGTGGATTCAAATTATACAAATCGCAGTTTAATAGGGACGTTAGAAAACATTATATTTTTAATAGGGTTACAGACAAATGGAATAGTTTGCCGGAGTATGTTGTTAATTCTTCATGAGTGGGAAGTTTTAAAAAGCAATTGGATCGGCATTGGGGAATCGTGAGGATGATAGATTGACAGGACTAACCTTGTTGGGCCTAGAACTTGTAGTTGGTCTACATTAAGTGTATTTGTATTAAATTCCTATAAAATTGGGCAGACTAGCTATTGTAATTTTGGCATACAATATTTTCATATGTACAATACTTACTTACATACATGCATAATACTATTTACATATATATTAACTAATCGAATGAGAAATATAGTTTCAGAATTTCTTTTGCCAATGTCATATGTTCTTTTAGAAATCAATAAGATTATCATTATTTTGTATAAAAGAAAATTAGAACCGCATTCTTCAATTTTAAAACTTGCGTTTGGAGGATGACAAGTGACAAATTTAAAAACCCATATTATCTAATTAATTAACTTACTTGCTTAATAATAAAAGTACTTATAATACAGCATGTCAGTGAAATATAATATTTCATTTTATATATTACAAATAATTTAACTAAGTTTATAAATGTATAAATAGTAAAATGTCTATAAATGTTAAATTTGTTTTATCTTATCCATTTCTTTCTTTTTTAACTATTTTTTTTTAAGTGTACTACATACCTAAAATATGTTTAACAATTGATTTTTTTATTATGGTACAAATTACTTTGTTTTTTTTATCAAAGTTCCAAATGTGAGGATTTGTGCTTTTTAACTTAAGTGTATAAATTTATTCTTTAAAAATAAATTGTATAAAACGTGCGTGCATGTTATCATTTTTACTCAGGTATTTTAACTGTGGTCTGCATAATAGTCATTTAATTATATTTCTAGTATTAAATTTCAAGTTCATAATTTATATTTACTGTCATTTTTATAAACTGATACTAATTTATTAGTATAATTAAATTATATTTTAATAATTTATTTCTTTGTAAAACATTTTTCATTAACAATGAGTACCAAAATATAAAATAAAATATTATCAAAAATATATAAGTCTTTATACATTTAATTAAATAATTTTAGAAATTTTTATAAAGAAAATAGTTGTTATAAACAACTAAGCTCTCATCATAGCTACATGTAATCCAACACATATATCCTGTTCATCCAATGCTTACACGTGCTGCCATCTGTTGAGTATTAGGAAGACTTCAAATAAAATCTTTCTCGATTACGTGATTGTTTGATATTTTTTCAAAATACAATAGCACTAATTTCCAGAATAATTGTTCCAGAAAATGATACAAAGTTAATTTAATGTTTGCTATCTTAATTTCTATGCATAATAATAAGTAAGAAGAAAATATGAAGAATTAAAATTATTTTTAAACTATAATTTCCCTTTGAACTCATTTAATTCCTTATTTACTGTATACTTTCTTATAAATAAGCTCTGTTAAATATATATTTTAAGTATTACGTTTTATAAAATGTTACGATAAAACTTATATTTCAGTGTTAAGAATCATATAAAATATTTAAACACGCTGAAAAAATCAATTTGATTGTGGATTCCGGTGACTTTTAATATAATTTTACTTTTTAGATTGGATTACATTATTAAAATGATAATATCACAAATTATAAATATAATACTACAAAATCTTCATTGGTAATTTTTCTTTTGTCTTGCTTTAAATAATTTATAATAATTATTATTGTAATATTATCTTAGACATTTAGTGAACGGCGACAGATTATATTTTGCTATTTATTAAAATTCACGTACTATAATAATCTTATTTTATATATAAAAAAACTTATTTTATTATTAAAACAATGCTGTTTTAAGGTGGCGCGGTACTTAAAAAAAAATTTAATATATATTTTTAATTTTTTACTGTTTATTAAAAAATTAGAATTATTCTTTTTAAAATGATTCATCATTTGTAGTAAAAATTCGTAACTTTGGAAGTATTTCTTTAAAATATACACACATATAGAAATCCGATTTTCCGACAACATCATTATTCGAATTATACTTTTTCCAAGTTTGGGGAAGTTATTTATCTGAAAAATAAGCACATTTTTAGCCAAAATTTAAAAAATTCATAATTTATTAATTTTTGAAAAAAAATTAAACTCCCCGTAATTTTAATTTTAAGATTTTTCTACTAATTTTAGAATGCCAGTGACGGAATAAATAAAAAGTAATAAAAGAAATTGTGGGATAATTCACTTTATATCTATCTGATTATAATGGTAATATATTGGATAATGTGTAAAATTTTAGATGATTTTCAGTAACGTAGCAATATAGCTTTCATGCTATGGAATTCCTGTAAAGTATTATTATTAAACGCTTTTAAGAAAATTTTCTTAAGATATCTTGAAGATAGTGGGACTAATAATTATGGAAGTTCTCCTATTGTAACTTATCAATTATTAAATGTATACTTGTTAAGGGTTTTTGCCGTTATAGGTTTAGTATAATAATAATTTGTAGTATCTTGATATTAAAGTGAGTGTAATAAAAATAGTCTGCCTACATAATATTTTAGGACATTCAAAATTAAGATTATATACTTTCACTTTCGATCATAATTTGCTTATAATAGTAAATAAAGTTTTTCCTATTTCTCAAAAAATCTAATTTGGCTAAAGTAAGGCAAAATACTCAATTTTGTGAAATAATACATTTATACATAAAAAAATATTACGTGATCCAATTTGTAAAAATATCATAAATATCACTTATCTTAAAATAATAATATTATTCTCAATTATACCCTTCATTTTAAATCAGAAAACACAAAACACTTAATAATAATAATAAAAAAATTAGCTTGCAAATTCTAGTTTATATCTAGTGGCGCCATCTAGAAGAAATATATATAAATATATATTCATAAAACTTTGCTAACAAAGATTTTCGTTGAGATAAATTATATAAACTGTGATAATAAAAACACAATCTTTGGAGTATTTGCCTATTTGAACTATATATGTGGAGCAGATCTTTTAATCCTTTAAACGGAACTACTCCCATCAATGAAAGGAATAAAGTTTTATTTGTTGCGTTTCACACTAATCAAATCGACAAACAAAAAGTTTAACCATTTTTTTTAAATATCGTATATACAGTAGGACGGGTCCTTTGAACAGATTAAAAAAATAGTTTCGGAATTCAAAAATGCGATTGAGCCCAAAAGTTGCCAATTATCATGGCAAAAACTTTCGTTAAAAAATGTGTTATTTTATACCACAAGCGCTTTAATGTATCCAATACGAGTAAAAAAATTCAAATTTTATTTGCAACAAATAAAAATTTATGTATATTTTTGCTCGTTATACATCATAATAGTTAATGAAAATTAGTTAATTTATATAATTTTATTTAAAAATGGCTAAAAATTGTTTACATACTAAAAGTACTTTAAAGCGGGACTCAGTGAAACTAACCTTTCCTTGTTAAACTTACTTCTAGATAAAATTATTTTTGTATTATAATTCAGAATAGAACTATATCGCCAAAGTAATGTATTTTACTTCAATAGAACTCTAAAATATGCAACGAAAAATCTATTATTTATAATTATGGTTCTATATAGAGTTTACAATTTTCAAATTAATGCAATATGTACTTAAAGGTTGATAATGCTGCAACAGAATGGTTCCCAATGTGTAGAAGGCTATAAAAAAGGGATTCCTCTTAAAGTACTTTTTTATATTAATACAAGCAAGAATATGAATGTTGAAAAATGGGATTCCAATGCAAATTATTGTATTTTGTTTAAACATATAAATATTAATTTTATATTTAGATTTTTTTAAGAATACTTATTAAAAACATATTATTGGTGAAACCATAGCTGCACGGACTACTTCAGGGCCTTTCTCGACAGGGGGCCGAGGACAACGGGTTGGGAACTACCCTCTAACAAATCTATTATTAGCTAGACCAGATATTTTCATAAACGTAACCTCCCAGCAATAGTTTTACATACCTCTCTATAATCTACCTACACAAGGTTACCAAAGAAAATCAGAAACTGAAATTATTTAATTTATTTTAATTAAAAAGTTTAATTGAATATTTAATTATTAAATACTTAAATAACTAATTTATTAATTACTTCAAGAATATTGAATCATGAAAAGTAATGTTTAGTAATGTTTTAATTTTAAAAATCCGTTTACTTCCTAATTGAAATCTTAGTATTATGTTGAATGTTGTTAACCGCATTGAATTGATAAAATTTCTTGTATATATGTTTGCAAAAGCTTCTGACTAAATTTTCACTTGGGCAATTTTGTAGACAGTTTTTGTAGGTGATCATAAATTTAACATCAAACTGAAGAGAATGAAAGAAAAACTGAATAGAATAAGTAACATCAAACTCTTCTTATAGAGATGTTAGTAAAATATTTATGGAAGAATTTATAATTTTTTGACACATTTTATGGAAGAATTTTAAATACACGAACTGACATTTTTTATTGGTGATCATAAAATTAACTTCAAACTAAATATAAAAAGAAATAATTACAAATATTTTCTTTTCTCAACTAACTAATTTCCCAATTAGTACGCTATATATTCGACTCACTAATACTCCTTCGACAAAATAGCGAAATAGTTACAACGGCAATTTATTGCTACACACAAATCACTATAGAATACGAAACGATTATATTTATATTTGAAGTAACCATAATATTTGTATTTCCAGAGCATTAATTCCATCACAGCCAATACCAGTTATATTAGAATTAGTTGAGATTTTGTTTGTGTAAAGTATTGAATTATTTTTTACCTTTTGCTATACATTTGCCACTTCTAAATCGTTTAAAAAATAAGAAATGTAGCTAATTCCCCATGTGCTTAGGTGGAAAGCACTTAGGTACGTAAATTAGAAGTTGAATCTAATGCATGAACTGAATTGCTAATTCTAATCTTTGCTTGATTCAAACTCAATGTTCTATTATTTTCACAAACGCAAAAAAATATTTAAACGTTTAATAAAAATTCTCCAGAGTAACACTAGATACAAAGTCTCCTTCACTAGAAAGATATAGCTGAAAAACTTTTTTGTTTTCATGTAAATTTGAAAATTCATAAAAAAAAAGAGCTGTAAAAACTTGTTGGGGAAATTTTAGCACAAAAGCATTTTAAATTTTACTACTTTTCATTGCTAGGCCTTTTTGTGTTTTGTTGGAATTCGGCCATTTCTACATATATGTTTTTGTAAGGATAATTTACTCTTTAATAATGTTATTGTTTCATAATTTACCGTTTAATAATCTGATTATTGTTTAATAATCTACCGTTTAATAATCTGATTATTGTTTAATATTCTAATTATTGTTTGATAATATCATTACTGTTAAAAAAAATATATAAAATTATAACCAATAAATATATATGTATATTTTTTTATAGGAATAAGTAAAAACAAAATAAAATCCGAAAAAAAGGAACTGGAATTTTGAATTTGTACGATGTTCCATTCGTATATTATAACTATTTTAATTTATTTCATTGACTTAAAATGGACGAAAATATCGGTTGCAATTAAAAATAAAAAATTTCGTTATTGACCCTATAAAAATGACGTCATAGGTTTGTTTGATTTAATAATTATTGAAAAACGTCTGCACTTTGGGCTTTTTGCTGCAATACGGATTCATTCTAAAATTAAAACACCCAGAATGTTATCCTAGGGAAATGGTTTGAAATTGTTTTTAAATATTATAATAATTTTGTGTATGTTTATTTGTTTGTATGCAGTTTTATTGTAACTATATTTGGTTATCTTAGAACGAACTTTTAGAACAATACTTTCAAAATGCGAGTAATTTGTGTATGAACGTCCATTTCATTTATTTGAAATATATTTTATGTAATTTTTTTTTTAAATGTACGAAGCTTAATTTCACTGTGAATTTTCAACTGTATATTAATTTTTAATATTTTTAAATGAATAAAATTCCACAGGTTTCAACCGAGAATTGAAAAATATTTTATTTAGTATGACAATGAATATTTCCTTTTAAAACATTAAATGGCGAACATTAGGAATAAAATTTAGAATTGTTGAATGTACATGGTGAGATTATAATATGGTGTACCGTTTATTAAAATAAATAGTTATATAGTAGTCGAGTACTTTACTTGAAAAATTAGGCATTTTTTGTGATAATTTTTATGTTTGTACGATATACCATTCATATACTATAATTATTTTAATGTCTATCATTCACTTAACATGGATGAAAATATCGTTTGCAATTTAAAAGTATTTTCTTTTCGTTATTGATACTTTGGAAGGAAATGGTTTAGAATTGTGTTAACGTTATAATTTTTTTTTTTGTATTCAGGTTAATTGTAACTGTATTTTATTCCTGTGGATCGAACTATTAGATAAATGTGGATTAATAACATGTGAGTAATTTGTGTATGAATTTCCAATTTATTTATTATTTGAAAAGTGTTTTATGAAAGTAATTAAAACAAAATACGCAACTTTGTTTCATAGTGAATTTTCAACTTTATATTACTTTTTCATGTTATTAAAGAATTAAAATTCCATAGATGTTAACTGATAATTGAAATGTTTTTTTTAAAGTTCTATTGAATAATTCCTTTTAATACATTAAATGGCAAACATTTAGAATAAAATTTTACATTATTTGAACGTACATGGTGAGATTGTAATATGTTCCACTTTTAATTAAACTAAATGGGATATATCGACAAATATAAGTAATAGTTCTTTCACTGAAAAAATTGCGTTTTGGCTTGATTACAGAAATAAAAGTAAATCTACTCAAAATTAATATAGTTGGTTCTTCTTCTTAAATATTAGTATTCATGGAAATTCTTTAACAACTGGGCATTTGGACGAACTAAAAAAATATATATTCGTGATATTTTAAAAATACTATTTTTATTTGAGTATTTATGACGGTTTGTTTGTTAATTTTATTTTCACGTTTATTAACAATTTGATGTAGTTTATTTCGAAAACACATTTTGATAATTTTTTCTGCAAATTTACATTTTAATGTTCTGTATTCCAAAGGTCAAGGGTCATTTGAAAGTTAAATCATTGAAGTTCCCGATCAAATACAATAATTTGGCCATCTTTAAAATCTTCTGTTCTCTGTTTTTGTGGCCTTTTTCAAATACCTTGCATATTTTCTCAAGATCAGTTGACCGAGATTGATTCCGAAATTTCATTAAAAATCACCCTTGAAGTTAATGCTCAAACTTGCAATTTAATTAAACACTTCTTGATGCTAACTCATTTTTAAATATAAAAATTAAAATAATAGCGCTGTGTTTATTTTTTAATTTATTAATTTTTTCTTCATTACATATAAAAATCATAGTTCTACAAAAATATTTATTCATATAAAAAAAAGACTATTTAAAACACATTGCCCTTCAATAATGATGATTACATAAAATTTCAACAATTAAAGTAATCATTGAAGCTAAAATATAATCATAGCCGTATCCAAATTAAATTGCGACATAGGCATTCAAAAAATCCGCTTGGTATAGGTCAGCGTTTCTCAACCTTTCAGTATTCGCGACCCAGTTTTCAATCATAATTTTCATCGCGCCCCCCGCTTACAATAAAATATATTCAACAATAATGTATATTGAGTATTTTGGATTCTATTTTTAAATTATTTTTAACTAACTGTTAAAACAAGAGTAAAAGCGAGCCAACGTTGGCGAGAAACCACATCTGGCATTTTGCCAAGCGGGCGGTGAACAGATGAAGCGAATGAAAGCGGGGAAAATTTAAATATTATATTTGAAATGAAAGCCAAACAGGGAGATAACGTTAAAAGAATATGAAAGTAGAAAAATTCGTTAATGAAAGTTAACCTAGACGGAGTGAGCTAAATTTAGAAACTGGGTATACATTTTTTCGAGTAATAAAAGAAATAAAACAGAAGCATGACTAAACAAAAGAGAAAAAAAATAAGTAATGTTTGTGGAAGGGAATCCACACGACCGATGACCGTTTCTAGCATGCGCAGAGCAAATGTTTTTTCATAGGAAGAAGGAAAATGTTCGATAACACAAGTTTCAATTCCAGCCAGTCTCATTCGAGTCGATTCTTCTATCGCTATCGCGAATGTGTATGTTATATATGTTTTCGTGTTAATTGCAATTCACCATATTAAATATTCACGGCAGCAGATTTATACAGACTCATGGATAATTTTTTAAGCGGAAGTAAAGCGAGCTTTAGACGATAGTCAAGCATCAACAACTACACAGGCGAGCGTGGTTCCGAAAATAAAATCAAGAAAATATTATCAAGAGTACTTAAATTTTGGGTTTACCAGTACTGAAGTAAATGAAGAAGAAAGGCCCCTGTGTATCATTTGCTCAAAAATATTGGCCGCAGACAGCATGAAACCTAATAAATTTAAACGACATTTGGAAACCGTTCATAGTGAGTACGTCAACAAACCCATGGAATTCTTCGAATTAAAATTAAAATCATATAAAAAGCAAATATCATTTTTTAAAGAAACTTTGTCTGTGAATAAAAAAGCTTTAATTGCATCTTACAAAGTTTCATATAAAATAGCCAGATGTAAAAAACCTCACACCATTGGTGAAGAGCTTATTTTACCATCAGCAATTGAGATTGTAGAAACTATGTTTGGAGATAATTTTTCAAAACAATTGCAGTCCATGCATCTTTCAAATGATACTGTTGCTCGTCGAATTGGTGATATAGCTGAAGATGTACAGTGTCAGCTTTTCTCGAAGTTGCGTGAAAAATTGTTTTCAATACAGCTTGATGAAGCAACAGATAGTAATAAAGATGCTCATTTAATTGCCTATGTTCGATTTTGTGATAATATGTCAGTAGTAGAAGAACTACTTTTCTGCAAACCAATAGAATTCAAAATAACAGCGCTCTCCTTATTTGATATTTTAAATGATTTTATAAACGAGGCAAACATAGAATGGAAAAATTGCGTCGGAATATGTACCGATGGGGCTCGTTCAAAGTCCGGAAGATTCCAAATTGTACAAGCACTTGTAAAAAAAAAATCGATTCAGTGCGTCTGGACACATTGCATGATCCACAGAGAAGCTTTGGCTTCGAAAGAAATGAGACCTGGTCTGAATATTGTGTTAACTACGGTTGTAACCGTAGTAAATTATATAAAAATGAGACCCCTGAAATCGAGAATCTTTTCCACACTTTGTAAAGACATGGGTTCAGTACATTCAGCGTTACTATTTTATTGCGAGGCAAGATAGTTATCACGTGGGAAATTTTTGCAACGAGTTTATGAATTAAGAGAAGAAATCGCCATTTTCCTAGAAGAAGAAAACAGACCGGAAGCCGAGAATTTTCGCGATGGTTTATTTTGAAATTGGTGGTTTGATGGTTTATTATGAAATTGAGCTACTTGGTCGACATATTCGAGAAATTAAATAACTTGAATCGTCAACTCCAAGGAGCAAATACTCATATGTTGGATACGAGTGATACCGTTAATGCTTTTTTTAGAAAATTGGAATTGTGGAGCAGAAATTTAAAGCGAAAAAACCTAACAATGCTTGCAAATGTGGATGATTATACTAAAACTTACAAGGCTGAAGAAGAACATATAAAAGTTGTTTTTGTAACCATTGAAAATCGTTTAGCCATGCTGGAAAAGAATTTTAAAAAGTATTTTCTTGCTGAAGACAAACTGATAGGAAGTTACGAGTGGGTTAGGGATCCATTACATAAAACTCCCGAAGGACTCTCAATTGATGAGGAAGAAAAATTCATAGACTTAACGACAAGTGGCGAAACCAAAAGACAATTTAGTAATAAATCACAATTTGAATTTTGGGCAGGAGCAGAGGATGATTTTTCTGCACTAAAAACAAGGGCATTTCGCATTCTATTACCATTTTCAACATCCTACCTTTGTGAAACTGGATTTTCTGCTGTGGCTTCTTTGTAGACAAAATATAGATCTCGGCTAAATATAGAAACATAACTGAGTGTGGCTATTTCTAATATTAAGCCTTCCTTCGAAAAACTTTGCTCTGCAAAACAGGCCCAAGGAAGTCACTAATAATTATTAAATTTGTTTTTAATTTAGTATGTTTTGATTAAGTAAGTTTTGATTTAGTCAGTTGTTTTACTTTATTTGTTAAATATGTCGAAATGTATTTGGTTTTCTATGTGTATGTGTGCTTTCCTTTCAGTCAGTTAATCAATTTTTTTAAATAATATTTTCTCTTGGATGTTCTCGCGCCCCCCTTCTAGTGTGCTCGCGCCCCCCTAGGGGGTCGCGCCCCACAGGTTGAGAATCGCTGGTATAGGTCATGCAATACCACAAGGGTTTGTTCGTAAATATTTTGGAACCCCACTCGGTACATAGTTCAGACGGGGTAAAGGATTATTGGCCAACCTGGTTAACGCGGTCTACACAATGGTATGCTATTTATCCATGGCTGATATTGAGTAATGGAGGTGGAAGCGTATACTATAGTTGCGCATTTCACTCTTCCTCACGTGCCACATAGGAAAGAGGGGGGAATGGATTAAGAATCGGCATATTCAAAACGTCGGATTTTCCCTTACACGATAGTTTGCAATTTATCATCATAGACTCATTCAACGTGGAATTAAATGATTTCACATATGTCATTTTTCATTATATATATATATATATATATATATATATTTCTTTTAAATTCGTTAACATGATACAAACACATCGTAAGTTCAAACTATAAAAACATAAGCAACAAATCATAACATAAGCGATGTGTAATATCGCTGACCTAAAAATATATATTTCACTTTCTCCAAAAACCTTATCTAAAACGAAAAGTTTGACTAAACACTACAATCCAATACTTTTCTTAGCAATGGGTAGAGGGGAAAAATCGCTTTTTTCTCTTACTTCAATACAAAAAAATTCTTGGAACTGAATTCCTTCAATAAAAAGTGGCCCAAACTTGCGTCAAAGAGAAATTTGATGGGGAAAAAGGAAAATCTTTTTTAGGAAGCATCTTTTTGCCGCCTCAGTGACAATTTCATGCTTTGATCATCAAAGAACAGTTTCTTATTCCTATACAGAGTATCACATTTATCCCTTAAGATTTTTGGAAAGGGATTTTTAGAAGTTTTCTTAATTTAAAAAAATGCTAAGGAATGCCTCCGGATAAAATATGAAATCCTATAAGGTGATTTTTACAAATGAATGTATAATAAAAAGACGGATAGGTTTACGCAAAAGAGATAGTTAATTTAATGAATGGAAAACTTCAATGATTTGTCACAAGAAGGTGGAAAGTTATGAATTTGTATTAAAATATTTACTAATTGGCAAATCGTATATAATTCATAAACGCTTGATTTGGGATTTTTTATTACATTCATATATAATACATATATTACATATTCGAATATAACTTACTTTTGTCCTGGAAAATTGACCACCTAAAATTGTTTCTGTATTTTAAGGTGCATAAGACTAGGGTAAGTGCTTTAGATGTAGGTATTACATTTACCCAGTTTCAACAATGTAAAATTATCGGTTTTTGTTGCTTGTGAGGATAAACAGATCCGAAAGATCTAACTTGCACAATACCCTTCTATACAGTAATTCTTCGTAGAGATTTGTTGACATCGAACTCGAAAACCTTCCATTCCGATTCTTATTTGATTTCAGTACATATTTATTTGACATAATCAATGTGCAATCAATGTTCTTATTATAATAAAAGTGTTTATAATATACTTAATAGTGTTTATGATATCATGTACTAAAAATAATTTATGACTTACTTCTTTTTTTTATTTGGAATAATAAGAAATACAAATCTAGTAACTAACACGAAGTTTTATTTTTAACCCCGTTTTATTTATTACTGTGGAAATACCCATTCTTCGCATCGGTTAACCAAAAATGTACTACATAAATAAAAAATTATTATCTATACCAAGGTATAGCAAGCCATATATTAATTTAGATGTTCACCTCCGCAGTTTCCATAACTGTTTTAATAATAAAATGTAACCATTATTGATATGTAAAAAAGTACGTTTTAAAAATAAGTATAAACATGTTCTTTCAATGTTAGTTTCTAAATACCTATTATTATTATATTAAAGAAATACTCTTTCAATTCAAGGATAGTGGAGACTATTTATAAAAGGTGTGCTGGTACTCCCGCTTTCTGATGGAGGGAGGGGAAAAGTATTCTTTTGACGTCATAGTGACGCCTCCGACTTCTGTGGGCGTGTCTAATGCTTTCGTTTGTGCAGTCGTTTTAGGAGTGTACTTAATTTAACAAGAATTCTTGTTTTTAACTAATCATGAATTTATTTAAAAGAAAACAGTTAAAATTTGCTTCAAAAAACAATTTGAATCGATTTTCAGAGTTGTTTAGTTATTAAAATATTAGGAATGAATTTCGTTAAATTTGAACTAATGGTTCGTGAGGTGCTGCCATCTATTAGTTTTTTTTGCGAACTATTTGAAAGTGATTTCGCTAACTGAATTTAGTATTTGCTGCATTTTATGAGTTTAAATTTTATTTTAAGGATTGCATTTAGTATGTAAAAATTGAAAAAGATTTGCTTAATAAATTAAGCGTATTAAAATAATATTAGCTGCGACGAGAGCATGTCCATGTATTTTGAAAGAGTAAAATGGGGTCAGAACCATCATGTCAATGCATATTGGACATTGCAATGTATTGGACATATTAAATGAGTTACAATTTCAATCAAGTAAAATACGGGGACATAACAAAATAAGGACGGATTAGCAGTGAAGCTACCTGAACACAATTTTTAACAGATATTTACATTATTTTGTTTTCTAAAAATTAAATCACCAGTTGTTACCCAACCGAGGATCGAACCTAAGTAGCAATGCTTGAAACATACAGCCAATGAGAATGATCAAAAACTCATAGTAAGGCGGAGCTAATATGACGTCAAAAGAATACTTTCCTTGCCCCTTCCATATATATATATATATATATATATATATATATATATATATATATATATATATATATATATATATATATATATATATATATATATATATATATATATATATATATATATATATATATATATATATATATATATATATATATATATATATATATATATATATATATATATATATATATATATATATATATATATATATATATATATATATATACAGCCAATATATATATATATATATATATATATATATATATATATATATATATATATATATATATATATATATATATATATATATATATATATATATATATATATATATATATATATATATATATATATATATATATATATATATATATATATATATATGGTCTTCACTATCCTTGCTTTCAATTATTTAAAAGTAACAAATATGTATTATAAATTTGTGTTAAAGTATTTTATTTTTGGCAACATCTTATAATTTTATAATAATGTTGATAATATTTCTTTTTAAATAGTCTTCAGAAAAATGGCATTCAAAACCTTTTAAAAAACTACATGAAATTTTAAAATTCCGAGTCTTAGTTGCACACTTTGAGGATTAATAGTATCTATATATAATTTTACAGATATTTATACGTAGATGTTTTGCAATCCGTAGAGAGCTTTCTATTATTATTATAGAAAATCTAATTGTTATATATGTTTATGATTATTCTTTCCAATGTGATAAGATTTAGGAACTACATATATATCATTTAAAGATAATGTTACAATTAAAGTATTATGCATTGTGTCATTTAATAAAATTTATATATCTTGAAAGGAATTTTTTTTTTTATTCTTTTGTCACCTTAGCGGTTTATGTTCCGTAGTTTATTTTCTTTTCAAAGAAAATTTATTTCAAGTCAAATGGTTCCATAATATTGTTTTTCAAATATTATGTATGTCTATGTAACAAAGTAACTGAATTTTTTTATTATTATATTTTCTAAAAAAAACGGTTTTGATTAAGTTTTTAGAGTTTTTACTTTTTGATTATTTTTAACATGCCCATTACATATCATCAATGGAAATGGAACCAGCATTAGAATTGAATAGATATTTTGAAATAACAATTTCAGTTATTTTACACTTAAAATATATGGGTGTTAGATTAAATAACAATGTTCACGCTAAATTAGTTTTTAAAAAATATATCGATTAAGCTTGTTTCACTTTTATATAATCATAAAATATTGTTGATAAATACTGTCGTAAATAACTTATACCTGTTTAATAAAATAGGTGAACGTATAAGTAATAATAAAATATTATTAATAATTAATATTAAGAGATCCGAGCCCCAAATCCTAATATTTTTATAATGACTCCATAATATCATTTTTTGCATTAGTAGAACTTTTCTTTCTGAACAATGAACAAAGAAAGCAAATAATAATTTAAATATTTATTTAGCAGAAGAAAAGCATGTAGGAAGATGATGCACGGTATATAAACACGTTAAAGAAACACATGTAGTATTTCTTCTATTGCTTTAAAAATTTTTACACGCCTTCTTAAATATGTATAGCATCGTTTTATGAAAACAGAATTAGAAATAGCTTGGAAATCAGGGCCTCTAGTCTCACTTAACGTAATATTAATATTTAATAAGAAATTATACTAATCATTAATTAAAAAATTATACCAATACTTATTAAAAAATATTTCGACAATAAAAGTATAATTTAATTCATTTATGATCAGTTAACCGTTTCATACTTTGAAAACATAGATGTTATTCATGCTTTTCATATAAATTTTTCTGAGTTACTTCACTTACAATTTAAAAATCAAATACCCATTTCTTATATATTAAAAATAAAGCAAAAACTCTTAAAATAAAATCATAAACTTAATTCTTGTATTAAACATTATCAATCCATGCGTTGTGCGCAGTTCTATCCATGGTGTATGCTGCTTCTAGAGCCTTTCGACTCTGCGCATCTCTTATCCCATTCAAGAAAACTCTTTGGAAGAGCACAAAACAATGACGCATGCGCACTCTCCCCTTCGCCCACAAGACTCGCGGGGTTTTGTGAAAAAGCCCGCCAAGTAGCGACCAGACTTCTCTGGCATTGCGAGTGACGATGATAGCAGAACTCTCACCCTCTGAGCATCCCTGCTCTCGGTTATCCTTTCGGCATCCCATGAAGCAACTGGTGAGCGGTTAGTAACTTTAGAGAATTATCCTATGTGGAGCAAAGCACGTGTGTTTGGTGCTGATATTCAGAAACTATTTTTTATTGATAATGTTTGTGAAACTTATTAACTTTTTTCAAGATAACAATTAATTGGAAAGATTGATGTTTATTTGAAGATTATTTTTGCTTTGCGTAAAATTTTTTTGTTTGTTTTTATTTAGAGATATAGTTTATCGCACTTGCACAGTGTTTGACTTTTCTTTTTTTTTAAATAATCACTAAATATTTCATAATTTTTTATTGGGAATGATTATTTCAACATTGAAGTAACTTTAAAGTTGGATTTGGAGACATGATTTATGCATGGCATTTAGAAATTAAAGGATGACGTTACTTTATATTAATTATATATAATACAAAATAGTTATAAAAAAAGGATTAAAATATTTAAACTTTAACAAAAATTAAACTTTATTCAAAAGTTCAATAAATTATATTCATATTTTTATCGACAAACTTATTTATAAAGAAAAAATTTGAAGACTTTATACAAAAACCTTATAATTGGTTATTAGTTAATAACTTTAAATAAAAAATCCTTTTAACTATCTAGAAATTTTATTTAATAAAAAAAATATTGACTTATAGTTTACACCAATCCACCTTTAATTGAAAGTTACTACTTCTAAAACTATACTTACTAAATTATTATAATGAAATATTCTGTTAAGCAGGCAATTTTCCACAACATTATTAAAATAGAACTTTATATTTTAATTTGAAATATAATTTAAAAGTAATATATTTTCAACTATCTTAAATATTGATATAAAAAAGTTGTAGATAAATTTGAAAAACTTCCTTTATATAATATTGATATTTATAAAAATAACTAAACACACACACACATTAAAGTTGTACGTAAGAAAGGAATAATTTAAATATTTTTTTAATATATTAAAAACATTTGTATTATTCATAAATTTATAAAATTTAAATAAATATTCCGTCATATTTTTATTTTAATATTGAAAGTTTTTAACACATCATATTTTAAAAATTGTACTTATGAAGAATTAAATATTAATATTAAATAAATCTATTTTGCTGTTGCTCTTTTTTAAAAAAAATAAAACTTTACAATTGCCTCAACAAATTTCTTTTGAAAAATTTAATTATTTCAAATAATAAAACGTTAACGTAAAAAGGTAGTCTTTCAAAAAGAAATTTTACCGAAATTATTTATTGATATCTATAATAAAATATCATTAGCAAATATTTGTGCGAATACGAAATATTTATTGTTATGGATAATGATTATAAATATATTTATGAATATCAACTAACACAAAGAAAATAAAAAGACTTTTGGGATCAAAGTTCTTCTGACTACAACTATTGGAACTAGAGAACAATTACTCGATCAAAACATTGTAATTGAGTTTTAACGATTGAAGGTAAGCTTAACCAGACAACTCCAAACTTTGGAACTTTATCTGAGAACAACTTCAAACTTAAAGATCGGAAGCAACCTGGAACAAGTGTTCAACTAAACTTTGAAAAATTGAACTAAACTTTGTGAAATATTGATCCAAATAAACTATGATGCTGAAAGATGGAATGAGTTTTCTTCAACTGGGTCCTGATGATCCGTTTATCCACGCTTCTTCTGAGGACTGTCTCGAAAGATTCCGAAAAAACGAATCTTCGGAAAGTGGTAAGAGACATTTTATTCTCAATCTTTATTTTCAATCTTTATTGTCTGTGTATAAAAAAACATTAGAGAAAAGAAGAAAAAAAATTGTGGTTGTAAACTTTTTTTCTTGCATTGAGAAGTTTATTAGCCGCATTTCGGATTCCAGAAAAAAATTTCAATAAATCGGAGTTTCACTTTTATTGTTTGATGACTTTAACGATGTGTACATGTCAGAATATTAACCTTTCTTATTATTTTATCTTTATTCTGAAATGTCATTATTTTCATAGTGCTTTGAAAGGATTTTTTTCTAAACTAGGAAAACCCAATACAATACTTTTACATAGGCAGATTGGCGGCCAAGTGATAAGTCACAAAATCCGAAAAAAAAATATCACTAATTTAAATTACTAAATATATAGATCTGCCATTGGACCAAGTGGTTTGGCTCCAAGTTACATAGGTTGCCCAATAAAGAATAAAAAGTCATTCCACTTAACATTATACCCAAATGAGTTACAACCTTTAAGCGCTCTTAACTTGAAATTAATTTTAAATCTAAATCATTTGGTTATAACACTACATACATTTTGTAATAAATGTTTTTCTTCAAATATAATTTTAAGAATTTTTGCTGTTGAAATTTAAATCTTTCATATTTATTTCCGTAAAAATATGATAATATATCAACTATCAAAATTTCGTAATAATATATATAATTTTCATTAAGCAATTGGTAAATATATTATTTATAAGTACAAAGTAATCCATATGATTATAACTATTTTTTTTTGGTTCAGCCTAAGTGTATTCGGTTTAAATAATAAATAAGTACAGGTACTATTTATCACTATTTATTGTAATGTTCTTCTATGTGTTTGTTCTATGCGTTATTTTCAATTTTCACTTTATGAAATTTGTTTGAGTAATCACTCTGGTACTGACAATTAATTTGTTCGTTACGAACGAGTTAATGATGAAACATTTGTAATTAATTTTGAGTTTGTAACTATATGAATTACCACTTCTGACTCTTTCCATGGTTCAAATTGAAGTAACTGCTTCAGTTGGTTTCATAAATGAGATGTAGTGGTTGAGCTTTTAAGTAATGTATGACTTGACGATGGTTTGATTAAACTTAACACTGGGGTGCATTTCTGAAAGTAATCTGTTTCATTTCGTTAAGAAAAATGAGTAACAATTTGTTTTAATACGCAGCAATGAAAAGGTTTCATTTTTAGCAATGACAAGGTTTGATATTAAGATGTTTCAAATCTCGTGAAACATTTTAGTTTCATTTTTAGCAATGACAATTTTTTTATCAATTTTATTTTCTATACTAATGTTGCTTAAATTCATTTTGCCTGTATAGATAAAAAAATATTTGATAATTATCATTCAGAAGACAACCAAATTGATTGAAATGATTGTTTTCGATTTTTCATTGAAATAAAACTACAAATCGAAGAAGAAACTTAATTCGTTGTTCTTCAAAAGTATTTATCTCAATTTATTTATCCAATAAAGGTAGTTGAAGATAAACACTAGCAATAGTTGAAAGTGAATATAATAATCAATAATTGAAACTGAATATAATAGTCAATAGTTGAAACTGAATATAATAGTCAGTAGCAGAAACTGAATATAATAGTCAATAGTTGAAGCGAAATATGCCGTGTTCATATAAATAAAATAAAGAAAAATTAATTAAATAAAATTTCTTATTTATAATAAGAATACTTTTACGTATAAATATTTTCATAACAATCTGTCATACAAAACATTTCAAAACTTTCATTTGTTAATAAAAATACGTTCTCTAACAAATATATATATATATATATATATATATATAGGTTTTTGTACTAAGTATAATTCCTATATTTGACTTAGTAGTTCAATAAGGATTAATAGATAGTTTATAGTAATAGAATGTATACGCCTTTGATATAACTATTTTTAACGGGACCAATACGAGATGGTCGCTATAACGAAAGTTCGCTGTAATTAGTTAAAAACATTGCATATATACTCATCAACCAATTGGGATTGATCTTGATGGGCATTTAATTTGAAGAATGTCTCGTCATATTGTAGGGTCGAAATAAGGATAGTCTACTCTATGAAAATGTTGTTTCATACCTATAATTTATTTACATAAAGGGATAAAAAACTTTTACAGGAATGATTTTGATAAAATTAGGTCAGATATATAATATAGATCAGATATATAATATAGATCAGATATATAATTAGATCAGATATATAGTTAATGTAAAATAAATAATAGTTAAATATAAAATAATTTGTTTTTAATATTGTTGGTTCTATAAGCCGGGTTATGTTTATCAACACGGTATCCTGTATCCTTGAGCTGGCGTAAAATACGATTTTTTTTTTATATTTCTATTAATCTTTAACAAAATACACTGGGACTGGTTAGTTGTAGATAATATGGTGCAGTAAATGTAACTATTTTTTTTAAACTATTTATATTGAGAATTTTTTTTGCATTCTCTTGCCTTGGAAAAATTACTTTATATCTAAATGTTAATACCAGAATTACGATGTTCAGAAAATTATATAACGCGTGGTACATTTCACTTTTACATTCTTATTCCAGTAAAAGTTTATCCAAAACAAAATATAAATATAAAACTTCATAAAAAGGCTTCAATGTTAATTTTAAGTGGGGTTTATTACCTAAAATTGGAATCATAAATAAGCGGAATAAAATTTAACTAAGATCTGCTGGAAATATTTCTTTTAGTTTTGATATTTTAAAGTAAAAGAACTTTTACTTTAACCATATTATATGTGTAGTTAAATATTATGTAAAAACATTATTACACAAATATTATTTTAGCTAATAAGACAGATTTAATTACAATAAGGATAATTCAAATTTTCGTAGACGGAATTGTATTTATTAACGTACACGTTTTTACATTGTATTATGCAATCACTGTTAAGTTACTCAAGTAAATTTTTTTAGTTAATTTAAATAACAAAAATACTAAACATAAAATTAGAAAATTGCATAGAGAACAAATTATAACTTAATTAAAACCCTATGAATGTGCAATAAGTTATTTAATTTTTTATGCAAGTAAAAATAAAATGATATAGTAGTTTTCAATCTAAATTGAAATTTAAAAAAAAAACATGACATAGTTAAATAAAAATAGAAAACGTTGTCATCAGTATAAATTATTTTGAATTAAAGTACATGATAGGTTACATGTTTCTGCTGTGCGACTATAAAAATATGCTTTATTTTATTCAGTGATTGGTTACTACGAAATTTTTTTTTTAAATATGCTTTTTTGGGTGTGGAACTACTTAAAAATCAGCTACGTAGGATAGAAACTACGTTTGTGTGAATTTAGGATAGAAAGACAATGTTACGCTTTGACGATGAATCATTCCGGCACTATTGCCCCATGAAAAATAGCACGATTGACAAGAATTCGCTTCCAAGTTATAAAAATATATATGCGAATATGCGTGTAAAATATTAAAATAACTCAAAACTACACTGTCAAAAACTTCAGTTCAACGTTCCACCATATCTTAGTGCTCTGTAACAACATTCACATTATTATGGTGCAATCTAGTTTGAACCAAAAATGCTTAATCGATAATAGCGCAGCTTTTACCAAACAATCGCTGAATCTACATCAGCAAATCCACAGACAGGGGTTTTGTGGCCCGGTTGCTCCGTGGGTAAAGGCGTTCAGCTGGCAATCAGAGGATTACTAGTTCGAGCCCATGGCGTGTCAAAGATAAGAAAAATATTGATCTTGTAATCGGAAGGTAAAATATGAGAATGTTTTATCTAATTTATTTTAATGGGTGTAGGTATTTTGGTGCAACGTTTCACCACTAAATGGTATCCGTAGTAGCCACAAAATAGTCAAACTAAGCACCAAATAATGGTTGCAGCTAAATGGGTACTAAATATTAGTGCAAAGTCGTAATAATTTGTAACAGCGTAGAAGCACTAGGTAGAGACCCACTGTATGACACGGAACAATTTTTTTTTCTTTTTTTTTAATAATACGAGGTTATGTTGGCGGCCAATCTCTATTACTATTATTTGCCTAAATGTCGTTTATCGTAAAAAAAATTCCGATATTTGTCAGACAACACCCGATTTTTGTAATTGTTCTGATACTTAAAAAAATATAAAACTTTATCGATTTGATAGTTTTATTTAATATTTAAATATTTAACTTGAAATATTAGTTGTGCTGAATATCAGAATTGCAGGAAAGAATTAGGACATCACGAAAACAACTTTTAGATATTTTATTTAGAAAAGTGTAAAACAAATCCCTTCCGAAATAAATTTCCTTTCATAATTATCCGTTTGTAAAGACTAAATCAATCTGTATATCGAGAGCACACTTTCTATGTCATGCTCAAATAATTTTACAGAAAAGCCAATTAAAGTCTTTACTGGACGTTCTAAATAGAATTCTACAGATTTTTTCAACCGTTAACGTTAGGACTTAGTTTGGTATTCCTCTAAATAGATATATAGTAAAAGGCCTGTTTACGTTATATAAAAATGTCAGTTTTATAAAAATTGCGACTTAGAATTATGTACTTCTTGTATACAGAAAAAGTTTAAAATTCCTGAAGCATTTATAGACAATGCATTTGAATTGGTTAATGTTTAATTGCATTTAGTCCACCTAAACTTGTTTTGAGAAAAAATATTATAAAATATACTTTAAATATACATTTTAAAATATTAAAATGATTGTTTTTACATATAAATTAATTTTCTTTCCCGCTCTTTACAATTTGTTTTAAATATCTCGGCTAATCCCTTTTTTAGAATATTGCCGGGAAATAAAAATATATAATGCCTGTATTATATTTTTGTATATTTAATCATTAAAAGTTACAAAAAATTGCCTGGAACAATTAAGTCTATACATTAGTCGAATACAATCGACAATTAAATGCGATTCCAATTCCATTTGTTATCCAATTATTATCGGCATCATTTTCAATGGTTAACCCTGGATGAATGTCATTGTAAATTTCCCAAAACTGAAGCAGAATGTAAGAAGAAAGTTTTTTTAAGTTCTATAATTTGGTTACTTTTAGGGATACTTTTAATGCATTATATTCACTTTCTGAAGGCTAGGAAGTTGTACACTGTTAAACATTTCAGTTCAAAGTTGCACCATATCTTGGTGCTCTGCAACAACTTACACCATATTATAGTGCAATATAGGTTGAACCAAAAATCCTTGATTGAAAATAGCTCATCTTCTACCAAAATGGTGCGATGTCCTAAACTGCAACCGAAACTATCGCTGAATCTACAAACCGGGTAATCCCCTCAATCCTCTAGCAATAGAAACCCGGCTACCCAGTGGATAAAGGTGTTCAGGTGGTAATCAGATGATTGCTAGTTCGAGCCCGTGCGGTGGACTTGACAAAAAAAAAAGTAAAAAAGTAATGATCTTGCGATCGGGGGGCTGTCAGCTTCGCTACAAAAATACTAGAAAATCGTTTAGAACATTTAACAAATTATACCGGCGTTTCACCATAATATGGGGTAACGAAAACGCGAATTTTGGTTCAACGCTTCACCATAAAATAGTGAAACGAAAATGTGAGATTTGGTGCAACGTTTCACCACTAAATGGTATCCGTGGTAGCACCGTAAAATGGTGAAATTAAGCACCAAATGTTGTTTGCAGCTAAATGGGTACCAAATTTTGATGCACGATAGTAATACTCTTCCTGACTGGGAACTTGAATGTATGTGTTATGATGATGGATTAGATGAGTGGACGTGCTAATATAGTTCCTGAGAATGATATGAACGTTTCCGTTATTGTGTAAATTTGTAAACAGACCTCCAGGGAACCCAAACCAATGGTAACTCGATTTTCAATCATTTAGACTGAACCCTTTTTAGCATTAACCGATTCATTAAATTTTAATCGATACATTTAATTTAACCGATTAAATAAACTAAAATAGTCTTTACGCTGCTTTTTACAGTGTTTTAATCACAATTCTTAAAACTCCTTCGGTTCATCTCACAATGGAAAGGATAAGTGTATGAAGGGGTCACGTATAAAAAAGTAAGCTTTGCGATATTTGACCTTAATATGTTTTATTTGATATTTGGTTGTTATCACATACCATCTACATGACACTAGTATCTAAGTTAATAATGTTTCTACGATGCTTCTGTTAGTGGCAAAAAACAGGCAAACACGTACCTCTTTCATCCAATGACAATAACTCAATGTTTTTTAATTGTTACATACATTCTTTAGCTACATACCCCTTCAATTATACCCGATACCTCCCTTTCACACTACACAAAACTTATTGCCAATTAAATCCCAATCAACGAGCTTTCATTGGCTCACAAACTCACATATAACTAAATTCCAAGACAAACTATTTCTGGTAATACTACCGGAAAATGATTCCAGTTCTCAGAATAACTCGGATATCTGTTCGAAACACTTTTCCATTAATCGAGCTTTCTGTGTTACATTGTACAAAAGTACATTCACGCTGACTGTACTGAAATTGCAGTTCGTCGAGGTTTCCTTCAAGTTTCTCAATTATTCAGATATTCGGATGTATGGCAGAGTTGTGACGATGTAATGATATCTAAATCAATTACACTAGAAACAAAGTTGAGAGTGGTCCCTTTTGAGAACTTCAATGGCATTATGATCGGTTCATTATTATGTTATAGTTATTTACAACACAATGTCTTATTTAAATAACGGCAATTTTAAAACGTATGTATCAGTTACGATTTGTGAAATATTATATTTGTAAAATATCGAGTTTGTTGTGGTCATTTCTTACCAACAAAACAATAAGTTCAAAAATGGCAGTGTTGGCATATATAAGCATTTTTCGGAGCACAGATTAATATTGTGTGAACGTTTATCAACACGGCAAATTATTCAATATGAATTACATGCTAACAATCAAAATCATTTACTTGCAATCTCGAATTAATTAAAGTAGGAAATATTGAAATATAACTGCTTTGACTTTCATTCCATATGATTTTCTGAATGTTTTATTGCATTAAAAACTTTCGTTAAAGCACCTGCATAAGCACCGACACAGCAGCTCAACTGTTGGGTCAATCGCCGTCGGACTCGACGGTTTGAATAGTGTGTAGAGAAGTTGTGCGTCTGATCCGACGGTCGTGTGGTTGTGTCTGGCGAACCATCCTACTTCCAACTTTCATTCTTTCTATATCATTTAAACTATTTTTCTTTATCCGTCTTTTATCTGTAATTATCACTGCATATATAGATACAGCAATTTTCTGATGTTTATATATACTTGAGCCACTATAAAAGATACTACACACCACAAACACACTTCTGCTTCACTAGTTTCGTGGTTGAGAATCCCGGTTTGGTAGGAGAATGTGTAGGAAAGAAACCGACAAGGACAGTCGGTGCATTCGGTCGTGTCGGAATGTCGTGTCGGTTCGTGGGTAAAGTTCTTTATTTGACATTACATAAATTTTATTTTTGCCAAGCTAATTCTTTAATTAAACTTTTAAACAAAAAATAATAATGTAGATATTTATCTGTTTTATTTTATGAGAAGTTTAATATTCGCTATTGAATACTTCAAAACTTAATTATACCTATATACCTATTCTGTACGGATATTGCTTACGCGTGTGAATTAGGTTAGGTCACATTACTCAAAATATTTTATATCAATATTTTATTTGGTTAGAATAGTAGAGGGTTTTTTATTGATCCTTTTAGAATTAACTTTCACGGTACGCCCTGCATCAGCAAAATAAATTTCCAACTAATTATAAGTAGGGCGTTACTTCGAAATTTCCAAGGATTTAAAATTCATATATTTCACTCACATCTTCTTTAATTAAATCTTATATAAACATAAAAATCTCGTCGTTTGTCCATTTGGTTTGTTCCTTTACCTATGAACTCAAAAACGACAGATCGAAATACGGTGAAAGTTAGCACATACACCGAACGCATCTTGTATTAGGTATAGGTTGATTTTTAGAACGAGGAAGTTAGAAAAAAAAATGTATACGGTTTTTATTTAAATTTTATTTGTGTATATTTTAATATTAATTTATATATAATTCATTATATAAAAATTTATATTAATTTAATTAATTATATAAAAATTTATATTAATTTAATTAATTATATAAAAATTTATATTAATTTAATTAATTATATAAAAATTTATATTAATTTAATTAATTATATAAAAATTTATATTAATTTAATTAATTATATAAAAATTTATATTAATTTAATTAATTATATAAAAATTTATATTAATTTAATTAATTATATAAAAATTTATATTAATTTAATTAATTATATAAAAATTTATATTAATTTAATTAATTATATTATTAATTCATTTGTTAATAATTTTTAAAATTTAACGCACTCAATTGAATCTATAAAAGTGAAACATTCAATTTATTTAATTAACAAAATTAAATTGCTCTTTTTCAAAGTGTATGAAACCGCAAGTAACAGCTATAATAATATAAAATAAATTGCAGTTATAGAAATAATTGTGTATTTATAGTATAAAATTAATTGGGTATTTATAGTGTAAAATGAATTGGGTATTTACGGTATAAAATTAATTGGGTATTTATAGTCCAAAATTAGAAATATTAGTGAATTTTCCCAGTTTGAATTCAAACTTCCCTTCACTTTTCAACTTCTTCACTTTAAAGGAAGACTTCAATTTTGTTATCGTATTTCTCAAAACTCTGCTCCCGTATCGTGTTTCTCCGCAATTCAATTTCACACAAATTTGCCCCACCTTATCTCCAAAAATTTGTTTAGGGATTGGCACATTCAAGAACAGTTCCAGCGCGACGCGTTTTTTTTTTCAATTCCGACGAAACGTATTTCCAAACGCAGAAGCGTCTGTCATCTTTTATGTCCCGTAAAAGAGTTCTTCTCTTCACAAAAGAACATCTTAGAAAAGTATTTTTGTAAAAATAAAAAGATGGTGGAATGGGACGTGTCGTCGGTCTGTTCAAAGGTTTTGTCGCACTTTCTTTTCACTGAGGCTAAATAAAACAACCAGAGTTGGAGTTTTGATAGACGTCAGCGCGTCTATGTTCGCCATTTTTGAGAGACAGATATTGCTTCTCGTTCCGGGGATTTCCTTGTGCAAAAGGGAATAGCCATTGAATAAATAAAAACGTGTATTATATAATAATTGAACTGTTTATTTTAGAAATCAGCTAAGTGTGCTTTTCGAATTTTCGGGAAACAAAGAAAATTTTAGATAGGGCTTGAAAAAAAATTAGATTTTACTTAACATATTATCAAAGTGAATGCTGCCAATAATAAAGATATAATTTTTATTCCTAACTTTTTAATAAAAAAAAATAATTCTGAATTAGATATTTTCTGCAATAAAATAAGTTTTAGAGTTTAAACGCATATTTGTAAAGTTAATATGGTAGTTGGCAAGATTGTAGTCGAAAATATGTAATTTCCATATGAGATTCTGATTTCGTAAAAAAAATAATTTTTTTTATTTCAGAAACTAGTCAATAGATGATTCAATTTGGCACTCACGTTCTAATACCGCTTGTCCATTTTCTGCACTAAACGCAGTATTGACTGTGAAAAATAACCCATAAAACAAAATGAAATTTGGAGAGATTTTGGACGAAAATATTTGTCGACCATATGAGATTGCGTTTTCGTAAAAAAAAGCGCATTTTAAAACAAAAATGTTTGCTGACTGGTACTTTTGACTTTTTGACTACTGATATCTCTGAAAAGAACTTCTTAGAAGTTGAATAAAACTTTAAATTTAAAAGCCTTATCCATGTTTTCTATTGATTTAAGTCCAATATTTTTTGCACTAGTCATACATCTTTTGCATAATACGTTACAAAAGCAATTTAAAATAATTTTAAAAGAGACGATTTTTTTAACTTGTAAGATAGTAGCAAATTCCTAAGACCCTATTTAATCTCTTAGTGTTCAAATATATTTTTTATTGTAGTATCTTGTGTAAACAAAGGTTGTTTGATCAAAAGCATTTACCACTTGGAGAGAATTCCCGCGTTGTTCGTCGACATAAAAAAAACATACAAAATAAAAAAGATGTCGACAAAGATGAGAACTAGTTAAATTTCGAATATAAGAATTCTTATTTCAAAGATGCGATGTGCGTGTTGGTGGGATTTTTTTTCCCTTTATCATTTAGGATGTTTATTAAAAATACACACTTTTGGTTGGGCCAGGCTCATAGTACACACAATACAAACTCTTCAAATATTTGAAATTGGTAAATTGTGTTCATATATTCCTTAAAAATAGTAAAAAAAGAGTTATGTTCTCTAAATATCCAGACCATTAGATTCAGTGAGAGGGGGGGGGGTGTATTTTTAAATTCAACGATTGGTTTTTACATACCTATAATATTTTGTTTGCGGTTAATCATAATTTTTTTTAATATTAAATTTTCTAGAATCAAAACATATGAAAAAAGACACTAATACCAGCAACAGCCTTATTTCCTCTTTCCCAGTGTGTGAAAAGGTCTTAGAGATTCGATATTTTACTCAACAGTTAGATAACATATTCTACTTCGAACATTCTCAAAAAGCATTCAAATAAAAATATTGAATTTTTATACTAAATAAATTATACCATTGTATTTTGAGAAAACAATTTCCCGTGTTAATACGAAAATAAATGTCAAAATTTATCATCGCATAAAATCATTCAGTTATATAAAACGATTATATTTTTCTTTCAAAACACACACTGTAAAGCATATTTTAATAGTATTATGATATACGAAAGCTTAGCGCAGATAAATACAACCATAATCATATCAACCAAAACCCCTTCTAAACATAATGCCAATATAAGCTTAGATTTCCCCTGTTTTGTTCAAAGAAGACCATGGATAAGTGTAATCCCATCCAGAAATTCGAAGCGAGTGTCCCTCCTGATAAATGCCTAAATTGAATTAGTGGTATGTGACACGCAATTAGAAATCGAGACGACTTTCCCGAGTAATTGGACAGAAGACAGTTTCGGCTAGTGGACGGTCTTTCTCGCTAATTCAATGGCAGATACCAAGTCGCTTGTATCGGAAAGTGCTTTCTTTTATTGAGTGTGATTCTTCTTTTCTTTATAAATATCCTATGAGTGTTTCTAACGAGTGGGATCGGATCAGAGGAACGTCGAGGTAGTGCTCTGCAAGTGTCCTGTAGTTAGCTATGGGTTGACTGCATTTAGAACTTATAGATAAGTCTGAGATTATGTAGTTGTAGTTGTTGTAGATTATGTAGTTGCTGTAGATTATGTTGTTGTAGAAAAGTTAATAAATAGTATTCGGAGTTGTGAATATTAATTCAAAATTGGTATGGACTACACTGTAAAAAAATGTACTTAAAAATGACCTGAATCTATCCATCTTTCTTTAAGTACAATTGCATCTTAAATGAGCGATAACGTACTCAAATTTCCGAGTAATTGGACAGAAGACAGTTTCGGCTATTGGACGGTCTTTCTCGCTAATTCAATGGCAGATACCAGGGCGCTTGTATCGGAAAGTGCTTTCTTTTATTGAGTGTGATTCTTCTTTTCTTTATAAATATCCTATGAGTGTTTCTAACGAGTGGGATCGGATCAGAGGAACGTCGAGGTAGTGCTCTGCAAGTGTTCTGTAGTTAGCTATGGGTTGACTGCATTCAGAACTTAAAGATAAGTCTAAGATTATTTGGTGGAGGTGGAGATGTAACGTGTGTGTGTTGTTGTCGAAAAGTTAATAAGTAATATTCGGAGTTGTAAATATTAATTCAATATTGGTATGGACTACACTGTAAAAAAATATACTTAAAAATGACCTGAGCCTATCCATCATTCTTTGAGTATAATTGCATCTTAAATGAGCGAATACGTACTCAAATTTAAGTAACCGTACTTTCTCAGAAATGTTCAGTGTGATTTAATATTGTTTATTTCAGATTTTGTTCAAGCCATCTTAGCAATGCGACCTGACGAACTTAAAATAATTGTTCAGAAGCTGGTTTTCCCCATTACTTGACATAGATTGCTTCAATAGAAACTGTGTATTACATCTTCATTATCTCCCTTCCCATTCTTTTGGAACACCTTTTTAATATTTGTTTGTTGTTTAAGATTTGTTTTGTTTGTTGTGTTTATAAATTCTTAAAGTCACCCTGGTAGTTTAACAAAACAATCTGTGGACTGTGGTGCCTGAGGATCGATTCCCAGTGAATCTTGATTGTAATTGTCACTATTTATTGAAAGAGATTTATGAAGCAGCCTATGTAGGCTAGCATCTTCTTTATTTATTAATTTTTACTCATTGTACTTATTTTTGAGTACATGTCTTTTTCAAAATTAAAACTTATGTATTTGGAGCAATGATAAACATCGATGAATTTATAAATGAGTTCATTTTACTTATTTTTGAATACCTATTTTTAATAGTATACTACTATTAAAATAAATTAGCTATTTATTTTCAGTAATGTTACGTACTACTCATGAGTCTATATTGAATAAATGTTTGTAAGCTTGATTATTTTTTTTATATACACAAAAAAAACCTTAATAGTCGAAACTTAGATTTTTTGTCTCTCTATTTTATAAATGATTTAACAGATGTTCTAGTTCAGCACACACTTTATGATTACGGTACGAGATCTATCCATACTTGGAGCTACAATTATGAAAGTAAACTTTAAGTCGCGATAACGAGATTTAGAGCTGTTATACCTTCTCTAGCAGATATTTCTCTAAAGATTTTTACCAAATCAATACGTGGGTTCAAGCAGTTTTATAAAAAAATATATCTAAAATATATTGTTTGTTCATTAAATATGCAAATTATAAATAACTTAAAATGTAGAATTACACTAACGACTGATATGTGTCAGCTTTTTATAAAAATAAATAAATTTACATCTATGAGGGTGTTTTGTTACCATCCATTTTTGTATATTTTTTTATAAAGGATTAGTTCACTTTACTGAAAAATATTTTTTATATTTTACAGTTATCAATGTATTCAAATTAATTAAAATTTTCATTAAAAAATCAAAGAACAATACTTTAGTTAACCGAGAAGTAAAGAAGTCCCTTGTTTAATCGCCCTTTCAGCATTTCGTCTGTTTGTAAATTTGTATCTTCGTTACACATTTACAACCAAACAGGTTTTTCTATTTTCTTCAAATTTTGCATGAGTGTTCCTTGAAGTTATTAAAATCGATACATATGTTTTTAACCGACTTCAGCGCCAAGAAATACCACCAAACGCGCCGAGGAGATGGGTTATCAATTCGACCTGATTTTTGTTCTAATCCAGATATTCGGAAAATGTATTATCTTTTTGGAGAGAGAATGCCTCACGTTAAAACATTTTGTAAAAAAAATCCGGTTATCCAGCATTTAACAATCCGGAATTCTCAATTAAGCGGACCTTTCAGCTTTTTTTTCTTTGGTCATGAGACCTACTGTTCCAGAACTATTATAGTTTAAATATTTAGATTCTGAAGTTTATATTTAGGTATAAACTATGCAATTATATTAGAAATTACATAAACTTCGTTTATTAAAAATAATTATTGAACGTTGTAGACTTTCAGTACAGCGATAACATGTTCTCTTGTGTATATATATATATATATATATATATATATAATATATATATATATATATATATATATATATAATATATATATATATATATATATATATATATATATATATATATATATATATATATATATATATATATATATATATATATAATATATATATATATATATATATATATATATATATATATATATATATATATATATATATATATATATATATATATATATATATATATATATATATATATATATATATATATATATATATATATATATATATATATATATATATATATATATATATATATATATATATATATATATATATATATATATATATATATATATATATATATATATATATATATATATATATATATATATATATATATATATATATATATATATATATATATATATATATATATATATATATATATATATATATATATATATATATATATATATATATATATATATATATATATATATATATATATATATATATATATATATATATATATATATATATATATATATATATATATATATATATAAATATATATATATATATATATATATATATATATATATAAATATATATATATATATATATAAATATATATATAATAATATATAATATTGCAAAACAAAAAAATTTTATTAAATTTAAAAAAAAAAAAAAATTGTTAAATAAAAAACAACTATGGCAAATGTATTGAAAGCCAAATCATAAAACTAAAATATGAATTATTAAAGTAAAAATTATACTAATAAATATTTTATTAAAAGGTGAAAGACATAATCAAAACGGTACTTCATCAGGGGTAGTATAATTTTTACTTTAATAATTCATATTTTAGTTTTATTACTTGGCTTTCATTACATTTGCCATATTTTAATTTTAATTTAACAAAAGTTTTTTTATAATTTAATCATTTTTTTTTTGTTTTACAATATATTTTTATCATTATGCTTCAAGAGCTCTAGCGCTGATTCATATTTGATTTTGTTTATCATTATCCATTGTTTTCTACTATGTTTTTGTTGTATATATATATATATTAAGTAGTTGTTCAGAAGAACAATAATTAATAAATATTATTGTTTTAACCTCTGAAAAATGTGTGTGCATATATATATATATATATATATATATATATATATATATATATATGCACACACATTTTTCAGAGGTTAAAACAATAATATTTATTAATTATTGTTCTTTTGAACAACTACTTTAAGTTTGTCAGGTCGCTTTGGTAAGATGGCTTAAACAGAAGGCGATATTAGAAATATTAAACCATACATCTCATTTTTTTTAAAGCACTTAAATTTGAGTAAGTCATCGCTCATTTACGATGCAGTTATACTCAACAGAAAACGAATACGCCCACCACGTACTCATTTTTTAGCACATTTGTTTTAATAGTGTGGCGTTATAAAAGAAATACACGTCCAAGTTCTCGTATAAATTTGAACTCAGCGTAATTTGTCTATTGTATCGCGTAATCATCGTAATCGGTGTCTAGTTAATTCGTATGTCGGAATCAAGCGTGAACTAAATTGACCAGGGCATGCCGTTGTCATCTTAGAAGGTTTGACGGGCTTAATATAGAATATTATGCATTCCATATCAAGCGCATGAATACCAGCTATATATTAGAGATTCGGACGGAATTACTTTTCGAAATACTGTCATAATTTAATAATTTATTAACTATAACAGCAATAATCAGGAAATAGCATTATGACATTCCATTGCTATATTTTAATACCGAGAACGATGTTTCTATATTATTTTCTAATTAACTTGAAAAATAAGATCGGCAGTGGCTGAATGGTTAGAGCATCGGACTCAGCCCGGAATGGAGTTGGTTCGATTCGAAACATGTGGGTAGCAATTTCGCAATCAGAGGGATGCCGGTTTATATCCAGTTGCCTGACAAAAATAATCGGGATAGGGAAGTGGTGCACGCTAAATCTGCCGTGATTTACAGTGGTGCGTAGGGTCACCCTCATCATCTGACTATGATTCAAAATTACGAGGCCGGAGTTTCCTTCGGAATGGATTCCGTACCGTCTCCAATAGTCCATTGTGCAGCTGTAATGCAACATTAACTCTACCTGAAGAAAACAATACTTTATAATTAAAATTGATAAACAGAAAATATCCTTTAAATGTATTACTAAATTATTTATGTTATCAATTTCAGTTTATTCAGAGTTACTGAAGTGAGTCGTGCATATACTTTTTATAAAATATATGCAAGTGCAGTATAACACTTAATACATGTAAAACATTTAACAAATAATGAATACATATAAAATATAATCATTTTTAATACTTTATCAACTTGTCTTCGATTTTTAAAAAGGCATAAATGTAAATTACAGTTAAATAAAATAAAACAAAATTAAATTTAAAAAATATATATATAAAATTAAAAATATATATATATAAAATTAAATAATTAAACATATAAAATTAAATAACGTTATTAAAATTATTAACTACCAGAAGTAGAAAAACTGTAATATTCTCATAACTTTTAAAAGAACTTACGAAACATATCAAAACAGTTTCATTGATCCAATGTATGAAATCCAAATCCTTTATTTTTAGTATAATTTTTCAACAAAATGTTTATTTGCTATATTTTTTTTTGTAAACATTGTTATCTGTACTTAA